>JAWWMU010000180.1:51152751-51166233 GCA_035048155.1 Cinnycerthia olivascens
GCCCAATATCAGGAACATGCACTACCACATCTCCTCCTTTCCTTTTCCAAAAGAGGAGTCAGTGTGGTATTTAGTAGAAAGCACTACCACATTAGTCCAATTAAAGTTTTAACAGCTTTATAGTCTGACTTATTAGTAAACCAATATTGCATATTCACAGTACAAACCAACTAAGACTAGCCTCAATAAACCATGTTGCATGAAGGCTTTCCTGGTACCTGCTGCACTGCTGGGTGGTGTT
This sequence comes from Cinnycerthia olivascens, assembly GCA_035048155.1. Classification (NCBI taxonomy): domain Eukaryota; kingdom Metazoa; phylum Chordata; class Aves; order Passeriformes; family Certhiidae; genus Cinnycerthia; species Cinnycerthia olivascens. The sequence continues at coordinate 51,152,993 of JAWWMU010000180.1, forward strand.
CTGCAAACACTGCCCGTGTGCAACTCCTGAGACTGTGTTTGCTGGGCAGGGTGGAGAAGGTTTTGCTGCATCATCCTGAAATCTTTCCAGAAGAGTTGTGACATCAGTAACAAGGAGGATTTCTTCCTTCCTTTAGAGCAAGGTGGAGATCTAGGTACTTTATTCCTTTTCAGTCTTGAAAGCTATTCACAATAATTTCCCCAAATTTTCTTAGCACAGGCTGCCTGTATATTCTTTCCTTTCATTGATTTTCAATTATTTGGTGTTTCTCTTCTCTGTCAAGTAGCAAAAGTTAGTGAAAGTGGATATTTTTTTTTTCTAGAGCATTGAGGCAGTCTCATATTCATGAAAGCAGTTTTTGAAGTAACTAATAAACTCATTAAAAATGTTCAAGTGTCTTTTAAGGTACAATATTACATGTTGTCTATATTAAAAATTCTATAGTTCTAAAAGCATTTTCTGTGGTTAAGATAAATAATATTTTTAAGGATAATTAGTATGTTACAATTTTTTATCTGTAAATATTTATATATATAAAGAAAAACAGGATAACTTGAATAATGAAAATTCACCTTATTACAATGTGTATACATATACATATTTGTTTATTTGTTTATACTTTCTTAAAAACTACACCTGACATAGGTTAGGCACTATGAAGGGATTTGTCCAGCTTCTCAACTGTTCACAGTTCCTCTGAAAATTTCTGGAAAACAGAATTTTATCTTTGTATCCAACTCTAAAATTTAAACCTGACACTAATGAAAAAGAGAGCAAATAAACATATAAAAGGTTATCTAGGAAAAGAGGCTCTTAACAGGGTCTTAAAAAATTACTATTCTAGTCCTTTAGTTCACATGTATGGCAAAAATAAAGTGTAAATAAAGACTATCAGAGAATTCATTAAAAATCTAATCAACTAATGGTTTTCTCTTGTATGTCTGATAAAGTGTTAGGATTTGGTACTGTTTGCATCCAGCCAGTGAAATATGAGAAAAATCATATTTCAATCATAATCATTGCTATATATCTATATTATTGTTTATCTAAAAGCTAATTTTTTAAAAAATAAATTTCAAATCTTTCTCATACACACACATAATTCTCAAAATTTAAGTTCAGCATTTTGGCTTAGATCCAAGTCTGTGTTTTGTGCCATTGTGAAAATTTTTCATTGATTTGAAATAACATTTTACCTGTCATACTATGTTTTGTACTAAATATACATTATATTCTATGCAATTTCAAGACATATATACCTTATTCATCACATACTGTTTCTTATGTGTGTTTATATATATGTGTAAATATATATATTTGCAAAATGTTAACCAAGAATATTTCTGCAAAATGATGGTTTTTCCAAGGGAATAGTATAGTCACACTGATCTGAAAAAAAAAACAAAACTCTGTAGAACTGTGTGTTGTGTGTTCTCTTAATTCTTACAACTACAGGAAAAAAATCATAGGCTTGTTTAAGGATTTTATTGCTGGTTTAGCTAGAAACTTTTATTTGTTTTGTGAAAGATCCTACCATAGTCTGAGAGATAATTTCATCTTAGTTTGCCCCTTTTAAGATCACCAGTTATGTATATGATTGACAGTTTTTCTTAGAGAGAAAGACATAGAAATCTATGAACAAAGATTTCATTTTTATGTAAAAGTCACATTCAGCCGCTTGCTTGCTACCCCACCAGTGGGATTAGGGAGAGAATCAGAAGGGTAAAAGACAAAGAAATTGTGGGTTGAGATATAGACAGTTTAATAGGAAAAGCAAAAGCCACACATGCAAGCAAAACGTAGTCAAAAATTCATTCACCACTTCCCATGGCATTGGGATGGCAGGAGTTCAACCATCCCCAGAGAGCAGAGCACCATCACAGGCAGCTGTGATTTGGGAAGACCAACACCATCACTCTAACTGTCCCTTCCTCGTCCCCTTTATACACTGAGCATGATGTCACATGGTCTGGGATAACCCTTGGGTCAGTTTAGGTCACCTGTCCTGGCTTTGTCACCTCCCAAACTCCCAGGTACCCTCAGCTTCCTCACCAGCACAGCAGTACAAAAAGTAGAAAAGGCCTTGGCTCTGTGTCAGCACGGCTCAGCAATAACAAAAACATCTCTATATTAATCAACACTGTTCAGCACAAATCCAAAACACAGAACCATACCAGCCACTGTGAAGGAAATTACCACAGCTGAAAGCAGCACAATTTCATTCAGCAGAAAGGAAAAAACAAACAACTAAATAAACATACAAAACAAAAAGAGTTCCCCACCTCATAAAATAAACAAGCTCGACTAAAATATGATTTAGCTTTCTTTTCAAGTAATGACATATAACTATATTTCTCTTGCTAACATAATGAAACTGAAAAAGATAGGAAGAGTGAGAAAAGATAATAACATGTAAAGGATGACAAATTGATATCCCGTACTGACTTCAGCATAAAAGGAAAGATTTTACATCTCTTCATCATCAGAGAAGAGAAACAGCCCAATGCTAAAGGCACAAATGTATGTCAGGTGGGCTGTGTCCATGCAAACAAGAACAGACACAAGCTTTCTGCTGCAAAGATACTTCTAACCACACACAAAATATGGCTCCATAGATACAGCAAAGACTGTAAAACTTATTTATACATAATAGCTTTCTAACAATACATTAAACAGTAATTCTATACTCTAATAATCCTTGACAAGACCCAAATATTTTCATGAACTCCACTTTGCTTTTCCATACAAACATCGTTGTTTCTATTTGATATCTTATAGCAGGAGAAGATAGAAGTGCTGACAGCTGAGGACGATTTCGGAGTACTGCAAGTTGTCCCTGGAAAAGACATGGGAAATGCTACCACAGGTCAAGTTCATTTGTGTATGCAAAAAATAAATTATTGAAAGTTTCTAATGTAAGCTTTAGAAAAAAGTATAGCTCAAAACTAAAAATTTTGTATGTTCAAATATCACTGAAACTGAGGTAAATTAAATTATCTGTAAATGAAAACCCAATGGAATTGGCAGAATTCTTTCTGCATTGTTCTAATTCAGCTACTGTGAATAACAGGTAGGTGTAAGTGCTATTGACCCCACATATGTATCAAGGATCATGTCTTCTTCTAAACAATATATTCTACTGCCACTATTCAAAACAGGGTAGTGGACACATAAGATTTCTCTGGTAGACACTAAACGCCTGAAAAAAGAAAAAAAGCAGTCACAGCCACAGGGATGGATATGAAATTATCTAAACACTTTTTTCTGAAACCTATGGTAAGTTTTAATGCTCTAAGAACAGTCTCTTCCAGAGGACTTGTATTTTCTAGCATACTTGTTTTTCAAGCAGCACTTACACAAGTGCATAGCTGAAATTTATGTAGTTACACAGCATTCAATTATGTGAGATAACAAAGAGGTTTATTGTTGTTCTTGTTTTAAACTAGGAAATATGAATTAATTGAAACCAAAATGCGTTAAGCTAACATAGCAATTCCCAGAAAACCCTTATGAGGATATGTTATTTTCCTTTCAAAATCAAGGAAAAATGCACTGTATCAGGCTCAGAATGTCCTGATACTGTGATAAAAGGATGTTTATACTTAGTATGATATTCTAATATTCAAGTGTAAGTTTAACAAAAGTAAGCTACTTCATTTGAGGATATAAAAATTCAGTCTGTTTCTGGAAATACTTGTAATAAAATTTTGTTTTTCTTCATTGATGCAAGATTCAGTTCTCTAAAACCTTCAAGAAGATTTCAACTCCTTTTGAAAAAGAACAGTTTGAGAACTGCTAACTATTGTATTTTTAATCTGGAAGTAATTTTCTGATTGTGAAGGAATCTCATTGCTGTAGAATATCAGCAACACAAAAATACTGCATGCCAAAGCATTTCATAATTTCTGCTTCTTATTTCATAGGAATCTAAAAACCACAAAGAATGGGAAAAAAAATAGCCAGGCTATTTTAAATTACTTATATGAACAAGAATTAATTTTGTCTGAGCTAGAGTTGAGGATCTGAACATTAAATAGGATGACTGTTACCAAGCAGACAAGTAGGCAGCAGGGTCTGTGTCAGTAAAAAGCTTCTCCAACCAACTCCTGCCCCCCGTGGACATGCAGTGCCTGCTGGTACCTCCCAGTGATGGTGAGGGCGGGCTCTGACCAGGTGCCAGGTCTGGCTCAGGGAGCCGCCTGCCTCTGGCACACACTGGGTCTGCCCCGGGCACCTTCCTTGTGCCATGTTCCATGCCCACATAACCATGATCCTTCAGCCTCTTTCTCAGAAGGTCGTTCAAACCAGGTCTCAGCCCAAGCCACCAATGGGCTGGTTCATAATGATTCTGTAATCTCCCTTTCCAGCAGTTTCAGATTTACCTTTTTGGTTAATACTTGACATGTGGTTCATGCAAAGGCACCTTATTCTCGGTTTTTGCTTGCATTTTCCTGTTCACCCTGGCTCACCGTACTCAGCCCATTTGCACTGAACTCAGCTCCTGGCCAAAGTGATACCATCATAATTCTGGACCAATTTCTGATTTATGAGTCTGATGCTAAGGAACTCTATCTGACTTCAAAAATCTAGGATGAAACTGAATTTGCTCGTCCTTAATATCTCACATATTTACATAAATTTGTCCACAGTCTCCAAGCAGTATTGAACTGTAAATAAATGATTAAAAATTAGGTAAATAAACTGAATAATATATTTGTTTCAAGTATCATTTTATTCCCAGAGAGACTTCTTTAAAAAAATTTTACTTCCAAAAATGATACTTCAAAATAGTGAATAAATATGTGGCTATATTTATCAATTCAGAATTACTTCCAAATCAAACATAATGATTATAAAGACAAAGATAAGGGAATCTTCACTTGCAGTTCTGCAAATTTTGTCTGAGGTCTGACAATGCATATGTATTGTTCCTTTTTTTTCTGCCTGTTTTCACTAGCAAGAGATGAAAGTCAATAGAGGCTCTCAGTTGTCTATGCCCAATATGCTGCTGCAGCTTGTTTTCTGCCAGAGTTTTTGATTACAAGAAAATAGAACTGAGCTCCTTATCTCTCTTTCCTGTGGTACAGCATGCCAGCAAATAAAAATGGTTTCGCTTCTTATTTAAGTGGCAGAAAATTATAGTTGATCCTGAATGCATGCACAGGGACTGATTCTCAGCTGCACCCAGAGAATACAAGGTGACTGACTGAACATGCCATGTGTAAGCCTAATTTCTCAACAGGAAAAGGAACGTTTTAGTATTTCTCCAGCTTACTGCAATTACTTGTTGTAAACAGGTAAAAATACAGTTTGGAAGTGGGTGTTGTCCAGCAGTACATTGAACAGATGCTCTTCAGCTCCATGAGGTTGAAATCTGTTTCTACTAAAGCATTGTTTCTAAAGGACGTCCTCTGGAGGGACGTTGCCCTAAAGGGCAGATTTCAAAAGTGGCACCACCAGTGCTGTCCATAGACCTGTCTGCCTACAAAGAGTTTTCTAGCTGCAGTCCAATCATGATCCACAAAGAATAGACTTGCTTGGAGACAAAAAAATATTTTACATATGCTTGTTTTCCAGATGAGAATGTATAAAACTGACTAAGTAGAAACAGAAAGAAAAGTATATTAAAACTATATTCTGTACTATTACTCTTGTATTACGGCCTGAAAGATTGTAGAATTTAAGAATTATATACTAAATGCTTTTCTGCATACACAGAAACTGACACTAGAGCATGATGCCAAACTATCAGAGAATGTTCCCCTCTCCTTTACAGGTGCAAAAATAATGTATTTTCAGTAGTTTCTGTCTTTGAAAGCAAAGTGGTTTCCTTCATATGGAGTCCAGAAACTGCAATATCTTGTTGCCTGAAAAACATTTTTCACTATGTTTTATTTAATAGAACTCTCTTTAAAGAATGAGAAATAGCATGCAAACAATCATGTATCTGATGCTGCATCATGGTTTTATCATTAAGAGGCATGGTGTACTCCCACTGAATTTTTGTTTTGATTCGCTGCCTAAGTGAGATAAGTGTGTTCTGTGTTTACTGCATATCACTGTGTAGAGCTTCAAGATCTTTTCTGAAATGAAAAATGTTACATATAGTAAATATGGATTATAACTTATTCAACATCATTTATTATTTATATTAAACATACTCTGTTTTCTTAGGAGCAGAAACAAATATTTATGTTAGGTTAAATCTAGTGGTTTTCATATGCAGAAAATCCAATTCCAATCCAAATCTTTTGGTGCCAGACCATTTTGCAATCTGGACTTCATGCATACATTGTTATGACTTTTTCTTTTAATGTTTGACCTGGGTTTTGCTGGTACTGAATACTCTCAAAGGATAATGAAAACACCAAAGTAAATGGAACATAGAGAAAAAATAAAGCATACCATTCCTTTCTCAAGTGCTTCCCAAGTGCCATCACTTGGTGTTCAGGGATTTAAGAACAGATTTTGTGAAAAAGGAATAAGAAATCGGGTGAAGTTTATTCTTGTACCCACTCATATACAAGCCAAAAAAAAAAAAAAACATAATTACATGCTTATATCCCAATTTAGTGTATATTGTTATTTGTAAGCACAGAAGCATTTCTATCTGCAGATTTGATTTGTGCATGCCTATTGGGTTGCCAGATATCTAGGATTGCCAAATTACTATCACACAGAGTTAATAAAAATTACAAGGATTGGAGGAGGTCTTCATAACTTCTCAGGGTTGTTTGAATTCATAGTTTGGAAATGTTTTTAAACTATTGGCTCTTGTAGGACACTAGAAAACAATGAAGACTTTTTCTACCTAATTTTATCTTCTATGTAACTATTAAAAATATAATTTCTGTCACACCAGAGCAATACAGATTTTTCACCCTCTCACTGCTTCACAGCATAATTAATGGGGCTACACTATGACTCATGATATTAAACCACTCTAAAACCCATTTTCAGAAGACATTTATAGATAGAATATAATAGTTTATTCTGTAAGAACTTTTTGTAAGGATTTTTATTTTGTTTTCAGATAGGACAGTTAGGTATTAATTAGATCATACTGCTTGTATACTACATAATTTTCTCTATATCTAATAGTTCTAATAGTTCCAAATCTAATTCTATGCAAGTTAAGTTATTCACTAGCTTTAGCAAGAACATAATCAAAATTTTAATGCCAAATATTAAGCTTAGTGGACTATTTTTTCTCATTTATTATTGTAGAATATTTTAACACTAAAGAAATCAATGGAAATTTAGTAATTTACTTCATAGGGACTAGGTATCATTTGGATCCCTTGGTCAACCAGCTGATGCATTATTGAATTTATTTCACTATTTTGAAAAGAAATATAAGAGTACCCTTCCCTAATCGGTTTAACAAAGTTCATGAGACTATACTGTGTCACTTTAATTATAGTTTGTTAAGTGCCAAAGCTAAGCCTTTTAGTCATTTCAATAGAAATGCAGTTTAGGCATTGGTCCATTAAGTGAAGTGGATCCAAAAGAAGAGCAATGGGTACTTTAAACAGGCATAAAAACCTCATGCAGTGAATAAAAAGTTTTGCATAAAATCTGAATCACAATACAGGCAATACACGAGCACCTAGGTACACTGTTAATTATTATTCCAGTTTGGTTATCTGAGATTTGGGGGAAAAAAAAAATGTTTCACATAAGAAAAAAAAAGACTTATTGTTCAAATAGATCAATTAGCAAAATGAAAAGGGTAAAAATACAGGCTGTCTGTTGACCTTCCATACATTACTCAATATATTATTATAACTATAATTTGCTTTGTATGTATGTAATATAATTCTAGAATAAAATCCTGGACAAGAAATATAAAATGCAGAAGTACAAATTCCTTAAATGAAGCAAAAACAGACCTATTCTTGTAAATATTTGCCTACTTGGAAAGCTTACCCTTCCCTAAGTGAGTTCAGATTTTACAAAATAAAAGGGTGATGAGGAAGGAGGAGAAGCAACTAATTCTACACAAACAAACATACTAACTTGAGGTCAAACATTTTTCAGACTTCTGTTAAATTAAATTTTGTCTGATTTAAGGAGAAGAAACGTATTTTTTTCATTTGAGTCATATTTATTATCATTAAAAATTCACGTCATCTCTACATGTACCAAGACAAAACAGTAATTTCAATTATATACATGCTATAATAAAATATAGAAGCCCCATTCAGCTGTAATAGTAGGGGAGTGTGAGCGTGCTGGTCCTAGTGACTGATATTTTTTAATTCTTCAGTTAAATTTTTTCTGCTTCTTTTTGTTTAATTTCCTCACTTAGAGTTTGCCTTTCTTTACTTGGTCCCAGATATTTTCCAAACGGAATTTCAATTTCTGCCTTATTTACTGCTTGCCATATTGCTGCTGCCTCTTCCCCCACCTTCTCAGGGGAAGTTTCTCCAATCAGAATATCATCCATATATTTTGATACTGTTTCACATCTTGGGGGAATGAGTGTCTCTGCAAAAGTTCAGCAAGTGCAGCATGAACAATTATAGGTGAATATTTATATCACTCTGGGAGTCTGCTAAAAGTGTATTGTATTCCCTCCCAAGAAAAAGGAAACTTTTCTTTATCCTCCTCCAAGGGAAACATGAAGACCACATCTTTTATGTCTAACACCACCATTAATGGTCGTGCAGCTGCTTTCAAAGTAGCAGTTAAATTTGCAATGTTTGGTACAGCAGCTGTTAGCATGGCTGTATTAGCACTCAGATACTAATAATCAATTGTTAAATACCACCTCCTGTCTGCTTCCCAGCTGGCCAGACAGCTAAATAATATGGGGAGTGAGTTCTGGAGATTATTTGTTGTTTCTCAGTTATAACTTCAGAAATTCCATTCTTTGCCATAGCAGAAATCATTATTAAATTTTTCAGTGTGGGAGTGCATTGGCTACAGCCATTAGTGCACACATTGTACACTCCAAGTTTCTACCAAGGTTGGGATCAATGTTTGAACCTAAGGACCACACATCAGCATTTGGCAGGTACACCTATTTTAAACATTGAAACCTAAAATTTTTTCATGATGATCTTTAAATAAAATGTATGGGCTACCATCAGCACTCAATAAGCCTCCACTTGCCAACAGAGAGCCCTATTTTCCTTTCAGTGTTATTTTTTTTTATTTTCTTTTCTTCATGTTCTATAATTCCTCCTTGAGGGGAGGGAGGGGTTGTTTCCATTTTTGGAGACTGATGCCAAAGGAGTTGAAATGTGCTTCTTCCTTCCACTGCTATCTCATTTCTGGAGCACCTATTACATTTTCAAAGCCTCATCCAATCTGACCAAGAATATTTCCAGTGATAAGGCATCTGCCACCCCTCTTTAATTTGTTCCAGTGTTTTACCACCCTTGCTGTAAAAAGAAAAGTCTTTCTTATATCTAATCTAAATCTAATCTAAATCTACACTCTTTTAAACTGTTCTTACTAGCCCTCTTCAATTATCAAAATGTTACAAATAACATCTCCTCAGAGCTTTCTCTTCCCAGGCTCCAAAGGTCCCATCCAGCAGCCCTCCTCCCTAACAGGCCCATGTCTTTCCTTTACCAGGATGTCCAGAGCTGGACTCAGCACTTCAGGTGGGGTCTCACCAGAACAGAGTAGAGTGGAGGAATCAACCCCCTCACCTTGCTGGCCAGGCTTCTTTTGATGCACACTAGGATGCAGTTCTCTTCCTGAGCTGCAAGTGCACATTGTGTGCTCATGCTCAGCCTTTCACCCCCAGATCCTTCTTGGCAGAGCTGCTAGCAACCCCTTCATCCCACAGCCAATATCAATATCAGGGATTGCCGTGAATCAGGTGAAGGACCTTGCACCTGGCTTTGTTGAACCTCATGGGGTTCACATGGATCCACTTCTCGACCTTGTGAAATACATTACATTTTCCCCAGGGAGTTCTTGTACTCCTAAGGGAAAGATTATTTGAATTTCTTTATGTGGTAACAGAGTTAATTCTATATTAGGTGTTATTTGCACAACAAGAAATTTCAGTCTCTAACAAAAAAAAAAAAATCAGAGAGTGAAGCATAGTGATAATGTCTTTACAAATTAGATTTCAAAGAGTGAATTTTATTAAATAGACTTTTTTCTGGTATCATCATCTCTGTATTTTTTCTTTCCTACAAATACACAAAAAGTAATTATCTAAAGAAGTAGATGATGTGTTGATTTGAATTCAATGATTCCTTGCTTTCCCTTTTATGATCCTCAAATATTTGTCAGCATAACCACTGTAAAGTTTCAGGAATAATTGCTTTAAAGAAGTCAGTGTTTCTTATTTCCTGTACTCTTAAGGTTTTCCAAAGCTATCAGGACTCAGAAATATGCTCTCTGTATGAGTGACACAAAAAACTAGATGAAGTACAAACCTGGATCTAAACGCTTTCAGACCTGCTAATGTTGTAAAACGAATTTATCAGCCCAGGCAGTTTCAATTACTGGGATAAAATGTATAATTATTTTAACAGAGAACAAGATTTTCTTAGCATTATGTATATTATTAAAGGAGTTAGTTTTAAGCTGATTTGAATTATTTTTTGAGAACATGCATTTAGGAAAAATTGAGGTCTCTGTCAAGAAAGCAGGACTGTGAAAAAAAGAACTTAAGTTCTACTGGTTGAAAAAAAATCTTCTCTTATAAAAATCTATTTGAATATGTCTTGTATCTTATTACTACTTCTTTAGACTATGTCATGTTGTAAAATGTAAGTATACATGTATAAAATTTACATGTTATCACTGAAATGCTAATGTTTTTTGTTTTCAGATGCTATGGCAATGACCACTGTATAAGTATGCTCAGAGAATGAATGAGATCTATTGTCAAAGATACTAAAGGTCGTCTTGTCCAATCCCCCACTCAAAGAGGGCACTAGTTTAGGCCAGGCTGTCTGTCACCCCGAGACCATGGTTCCCATAGTGTTGCAGTGCATCTCAGGATACCCCAGGCCCCTCCCAGATGATTCCCCTGCCAGGTTTGTCAATCATTCCTCCTTCCCACATCCTGACCCCTGATGAGCGCTGCCTGCCAACCCTGGAATTCCAGAAGGGCATCAAGTGGTTGGCAGAATTCAAAAGATGCTTCCCACTCCTGGAAAGACATTGGGCCATCCAAGTGTCCTCTGTCCCTCAGGACTTCCCCCCTTACCTGGTTGGTGCTCACCTGTGTTGCTTCCCTCCCCCTCTCCCGTGGTTAAAAGAGCTAGCCCTCCATGCTATGGGGATTCTGTTGGAGCAGTTACTGGACTCGGAGGCCCTTGGGCCAGGAATAAAACTCTGAATCAAAACCCTCCATCAGAATCGGCTCCTTCCTTCACCCTCACCTTGAAGCCTCTCAGTGAAAGGTAAACCTGAGCCTTTTCATGCCTGGACTTGTCTCCAAGCCCTCAGCTGTAACATCCTGGTAGCCTGGGGTGAAAACACCAGTGCTACCACATAGGCAAACAGCGAGGGCCAGCCAGCACGGGCACAACCTCCTGGTAATATTGGACTGAACTGCAATACCATAGCTTTGCTGGGCAGTCTGTGTTTGACAATTCTAATTGTGGTAGACATTTTTTCTCTAAGGTCTAATCAGAAACTCTGTTAGAACTGAGGTTTTTGCTCCTCATCCTTTTGATGGACACCTCTGTGTCTGTTTCCACCTCCTACAGGAAGGATCTTTAGCATTTTAAAGAAAGTAATAAATAACACTTTTTTTATTTAATGATGTAAATTGGACTGATGAAATATGAAATAAGAAAACAAAATATTTTGTCGACAAAGAGATTAATATGTCATCATACTGTCTTTTCCTTCTTCAAAGCTGAAGTCAGAGATTAACCAGAAGTGTGTGGGTGGAGTGCTTGCAGAGCCTTATCTCCCTGGAGTGAGGAGAGGTCTACATCTATCATCGGCATGGTCAGTATCAGTACAGAAAATGTAAATGTCAGACAGTCAGACCCTCCATAACAGAAATTCTGTATATCTTACCCAGGCACTCGTCCTGACAGCCAGTGATATGCACCTGCAAGGGAAGAGCCCTCCATGGAGAAGTGTAATTTTGTGTTGCAGAAAGAATAAATATTTCTCATTTGTTGAAGATTACTACTCTCCCATTATAAGTACATACATTTATAAATTATGCATTTTCCATTTTAAAGGTAGAAGTGTTTTATAAAATATATTTTAAAAATACATGAACTAAGACAGAAATAACATTCATTGCCCACTTAGCATCATCTGGCATATGTAAACTCAAATGCCTTGTCAAAATAATTTCTCAGATACAAAGTGCTGAGCCTACCAAAGGGGGGAAAAAAAAAAAAAGGTATTTTTATTTTATGGATTTTTGGGTTACTTGTAACAGGAGCAGTGAGGCATCTTTCTCTGCATATGTGATTTTTCATCCATATTTCAATCTCTCTGGTACAATCTGTCTCTACCTGATGAGCATTTCTCTCCTAAAACTTATCATACCAGTATTGGCATCTCTTTCATATATAATCCTTTGAATCACTTTTTATGGCAGTTCAAAGTCCTCAGTCCTATGCAAGTTCTTAATAAAAAGAAATTTTAAAGATATAGTACTGACAGGTTACAACTTGGTCAAAGGCAAATGATAACTTGATAATAGACTGAAAAGTCTGAGAAAAGCTAAAGAGAAAAGGTTAAAACCTCCTGCAAATAAAAAGCAAATGCACCTGCTGCAAGGAAGCGGCATCGAGGTGGGGTCAGTCTCTTTCTTCTCTCATGTAACAAGTAATAGGATGAGAGTAAATGGCCTCAAGTTGCCCCAGGGTAGGTTTAGAATAGATATTATGGAAAGTTTCTTCCCTGAAAAGGTTGTCCATACTGAAAGTATTTCCCAAGGAAATAGTTGAGTCACAAGCCCTAGAAGTATTTAAGACATGTTGAGAGACATGGCTTAGCAGTAGAGTTTGAAGTCCTAGGGTACAGGCTGGACCTGGTGATCTTGACCTAAATGACTATATTATTCTATAAGGGTTTGATTGACTTTAGTATAGATATTCATGAACTGTCACATTTGAGTCTATAGTCCTGTGGTAGGTTAGGTGCGGGTTCCGAGCGGCAGCGGTTGCGTGTCTCCTGCCGGCCGGGCCCAGGCTGCGTGTGTGTGTGTCAGGCTGACTGTGTGTCCCAGGCTGCGTGTGTGTGTGTCAGGCTGACTGTGTGTCCCAGGCTGCGTGTGTGTGTGTCAGGCTGTC
>JAWWMU010000180.1:51166715-51186738 GCA_035048155.1 Cinnycerthia olivascens
GGGGACAGGGCTCCAGCACGGGACAGCCCCTGCGGGAACTTCCCACCTCATGTGCCACACGTGCTGAGGAGCACAGATTGGTCCCTCTTACTGTCTTAGAAAAATGACAACATGTAGAGAGAAAAACAAAAACAAAAACCAGTATTTCAAAGTGTTTTTGACCTTTCTTCCCCATACGTATTCCTCCTCAAGGAACCTAGGTCTTCTAAATCTAGAGTAAACATAGCAAATATTCTTTGGTCTGTATAACTGAAGGAAACTGCAGGTTACTTCCCACAGCAGCAGAACAAGTCAGTCAAACAAGTCAATGGCAATACCTGGAAAACATGCAAGTTTTATTTTTGTTAGCCTGTTTGTTGAAAGAAAGAAGATTTGTGCTTTACATCTAAAAGCAAGAAGCCTGGCAGTGGCTGCTGGTTTGGGAGGCTTTTTTTTTTTTTTTTCTTTTTTTCTGAATTGGTCCTTCTTTTTTTTAAAGAAAGTCTTGCCACGACCTTTCAATAAATAAATTTACTGCAGACAGCTTTCTTTCAGACACAACTGATTTCACAGATGATCATAAAATGTCCATGAGAGACTGCAGTAATGGAAAATAGAACTGCCTGACAGAACAGTAATGCTATAGTTGTTCATAAATAAGAGTACATGATTACAATGCTGCGGGGGAAATGACCACCATTGCATTCAACAAGGAGAATGTAACCAGAACTCATCTGTATCCTTCATTTCTCACATACATCTTCTGGTTTTATTCCTTCTAACAATCTTGTGTTCTTTCACTTCAGCTTCTAGGTGTGTCTTGTTTTTTTCTAAATGAAAGGATTCACCATTCGTATTTTTTAAAAATCATATAGTAATGTTTTGAAAGAATATTAAAAGTAATTTTTAAGAATTTGAAAGAAGAAACATTTCTGTTATTTTATTGCAGTACATGTCCACATATTGACTGCATTTATATTTTTTTTTGTTTTTACACTGTTTAATAATAGAAGATACTGGAAGAAAATTATTTGATCTGATGTTTGCTAAAATATTTTCTTACTATACATATTCAACAACATAAAAAAATAAGCATCACAAAATGCACTATTTTAACATTTCTGAGATACGCGAAAGAGGCAATTTCTTGCATTTTTGTATTAATTTTTTATCTGTTATAACAATTAATTTATTAAGCATACTGAAAATATGTTGAGGAAAAGTTATGCTAAATATTTATTCAAGCAAATGACAGATGAAACAAAATATTTACTATGCTTATGCTCCTGTCAAGATTAATTATTTCTTAATTTGAACTACTATATTTAATAGCAGATATAAAAAACTGTATTTTAGATATAATAATATACAATATGTTTATACAAAAATATACAATAAATATAGCTATACCATAGATATGCAATATCTGTGATATCTCTTTTGCAAAATAGTTATAAATGTGAAGAAAGAAAAGAAAGCATCTGAAATTTTTGTTACAAGTGTGCCACTTTCTATTAATCCTTGGTATATTTTAATGTAAGTTTTTATATAAAAAAATTCAAAATACTTAGGTGCTTAAAAAATGATTTCAAGACTTTTAGTAAAAAAAAGGTCATTTAATGTCTATCTCTTTATTAATCAGCAGAACCAAAGGGAATAGAAATAGTTGTATTGGAGCAAGACAGGAAAAAAATTATCATAGCAGGTGATTTTGTTTTGGGTTTTTGGGGATGGTTTTTTTGGTCTGGGATTTTTTTTTGTTTGTTTGTTTATTTGTTTTTTATATGTAGATGTCCAATATACTTTTTTATTATATTTATGACTATTTTTTTTTCTGATTGAAATATCTTTTTTCATTTCACATTTTCAATATGTAAGACAACCTGGGTGCTAAAGACACATGCTTTTATTGTCATTGAAAACAGCTGAAGCTTCGTTATTAACTTCAGTGGGAAATGGATCCTCCTTAAGAGCAAGTGAAGGAAAAAATTATTATTGATGACTCAGTGCCATTGTGGATTATTGCTTGTTTTTGAATGACAATAATTCATTTAATGAAAAAGAAATGGTAATGGGCTTGTATTTTGTCTTTTCTGTTTCTATTTTGTCTAACATTGAACCTCTGGAAACAAAAACATCATAAAATAAAATATTGAGCCATGAGGAAAAAAATAATAAAAGAAAAGAAATAAAACAATTCAGACACAAATATGTCCTGAAATAAGTACTAAACTGCTTAGTCTCTTTCAGAAGATTATATCCATATTGTTGCTAAATTGCACTGTCAGCCTGTGGGAAGCTTGGTCTGGGTGTCTTGAAAACAGGCAGCTGGTTGTTCTCCAAGTGTGCAGGCAATAGATCTGTAATAGAATGGAATTGTAGAAACCCAAGCCTCTGTGATGTTCCCTGTATTTATTATTGATTCCTTTCTACTCAACATGAATTTTCAAATGCATAGAGTGAATGTTCAAGCTAATTTTGACCAAAGTCTTGATAGTGTTTCACCAAGACATACTCAGACATTCCTTTGTTCTGCTTATTCATCTGGTCCAAGTTCTTCCAGAGAGTGGTAGAGGGAACCTTTTCATTTTCTCCAGTTTTTAACCATCTTTGGATACCAGAAGGATGGATTTCACTTGTGTAAGACAAATTACAGTGTCTTACTCCCCTTATTTTGGCTGACTTTCATTTCAATGTTATGTTCTTATGATTCATATGTTGTCTTTACATTTTTCTAGTAGATATCTAAAAAACAAAAGATAAAACTTAGCAATTTTTAACCACTGTAATATCTCGTATCCATGTACATAAATATAATACTAAAGCTAATACATATAGTACCTTGCTTCCAGAGAGTCCAGGTAATTTTACATTATATATTTTGGTTTTTTTAATTGGATAATCTTGGTGTACATATTTTAAGGTACCTTAAAAATGTATTAGAACGTAACTTATATGCATTTCTGAAGATTAATTAGAAACATTGCTGCATTTTATTTTTGCAGCTTTAGAATGTTGTTTAGTCTAAACAAGAGGTCTCTTACACAGAAATGCAGATAAGAAAGTCAGAGGAGGGGAGAAGAAAAAGAGAAAACATATTCCACAAATATTTAAAACAATTACAAACTAATTGAAAAACAATGCATGTGTTAAAGTGAAGGTACGGTACACGTCCTGTGCTAATTAATACTGATAATCAGGGAATTGAATATTTCCCTAAAAGAACTAGGAGGTAATTTATTTCAAATTTTTCATTATATAAATCAAATATGGAATTATATTTTTAATCTAATATATAAGTATATCTGCATAAATTACAGTAAAAATTCCTTTCAAGTCAATAGATTAGATATATAAGCTTTATTTTAAGAACTTTTTTCCACTTTAACAAGGTATGACCTTATTAAATGAGGGAAAAGGCCTTCTGAAAAATGCATAAAAGCTAAATAACCAAATAATTTATAAAATGCAGAGGGGAAACGTCTTTTCCTGGTGATAAATCAGTATACAAGCTTTTAAAGGAATCTTTGATCTGATCAAAAGAGGTGGGTGTTTCTTATATTTCTGTTGGAATTCTCAAATGACAGGAAGGGCAATTAGGGAAGCTGGATGATTTATTGCTTCAGGGATATAATAAAATTGTTCTAACAAAATTAAAAGCATGAAACTGAACTAAAATGCCTTGTTACTTGAGGCAGCTAGAACCAATGCTTGCCAATTTTGAACTGCATTAAAAGGCTGATGAGAAATAAATAATAACAATACATACCACAACTTTGTCTTCTCCCATAGTTCACAAAATTATTTTGACTTTCTAACTAAATATATGCCTTTTGCAGAAAGAATATTAAGACAGGTTCATATATATCAACATTTATTAGCTGAATGTGTAGATGATGGCATACCTGAACTATAATTATGAAGGTTACCTTGGAGTAATTAAAAGGGAGAGAATGAGAGAAAGAGAGACAAAAAGGAGTTAAGGGGGAAAATGCCCATAGGAAATGGTCAAAGCACTTATAAGAAAGAGGGAACATGGAAACATATCTTCCCTTGTGGGGTTTCCTCAAATTCAGGAGGTGCCAGTGATGATGATGATGATTTTCAGCATGCTTTTTTTCTTATTATTACCCTTTCAGTGAGATCTGCTCAAACTCCCCATTGATTCCTGTTTCTGATGACATTGTAACTTCTTGAAAAACAAATGTTTCATATTTATTGGTTATTATGCCCTGTTGACCCATATTATCAGATATTTATAATGAATTTCAGTGACTATTGTTCACTTTCTTTGTACACTATGCCTGGTTTTTTGAAGTAAAAAGTAAAATTTGCAAAACAAAAATGTAAGAGTCAGCTACAGCATATAGAATCATAGAATAGTTTGATTTGAAAGGGACCTTTGAGAGCATTGAGTTCCAAGCCCCCTGCAATGGGCAGGGACACCTCCCACTAGCACATCTTGCTCAATATGGAGTGGATGCAGTGATCGTTTCATTTCTGTGACAGCTGAGAAATATTCAGTAAGTAAAAGCTGAACTTTTAGTAGCTTGAATTTATGTTCCTCTGAAGACAAAAGTCAAAGAAATGACAGTATCTCCTAATGGGATCATCTTTTCTAACACACACATGTGGATAACCAAAAAGGATCTTAGGAATCATATATTATCCTCATTACCAAATAAAATATATTGTGGTACTTAGAAATGTCAAAGTTGTTTTCTTTCCCTTGAATTTTTTAAAAATTAATTGGTAGGACTAGAAAAAAATGTTTATTGCAAGAGGACACCACACCAGTTTTTCAGATAATAAAGTTTTTCTCCTTTTCAGTCAATACTTAAATTTTAAATGTAAAAATATTAATGCCACAGTCATAAAAAAGAAGAATGGTAGAAAGAAAAAATAGGTAAATAAGAAAACTGTGAAAGACACAGGTTAAAAAAAAAAAAAAAGAAAAAATAAATAATTAATAGAAAAAATAAAAGAAAACAAGTTTTCAGTAAAAAAAACTAAACTCCCATAAGGACCAGCCTTTTTCTTCTTTCATGATGCTTAAATGGGAGGAGAACCTTTTAAACAGAAAAATCCCTAGTTAATTTCATATTGGCAACCAGAGCCTAGAACAAGATGTTCAAAACAGCAGTTAAATGATTTGCATTCCGCCAGGGTGAAGCATATCAGTAACCACAAGAGAGCACATTTAGTCTTCAGGAATCCATGTCAAAATGGCATTGAGCATTTGAGTCAGTATTATCTCAAAAGTGAAAAATTAGGTGTTAAGACAAACAATATACACAGCCAAATACAGCTGTAGGGAAGTAGCCTGAGTAACCCAACCATCATTCAAGTTCTCTGTTTGCAAAGCACTTTGAACAAAACAAATCAGTTGCACATGCAAGTGTTCCATAGATATTTGCCTCCATAAAACAGTTCTAGAAGTTTATTAATTACTTGAGGAAAATTCTGTTTTTAAAAATTGTATTTATAGAATATGTTCTGTAATAGGATCTGACTAAACTGGGTTTCCTCAGTATTTGTGAATAATTAGGGTAGCAATCCTAACAGGGAAAGGGAGTTCTGTACATTTTTAAAAATTAACATAGGACAACACTTGAAGAAGACAATTTTTTAATTCACCTATGACAATTACTGTATTGATTTCTCATAAGGTGAATAAATCAAGAAGATCAAAGCCTATATTTGGAAAAGATATATATGTAGCCAAAATAGAAAGAATTATAGCATACTTTCTTAATTTTTTTCACATATGGAGTATGCAAACAATTCACCAATGGCCTTGAAAAGTACATTATCCCCTTACATATACCAATTATACATGTTGCAGTTATGGAGGAGATAGCAGATGACAAATAGACTTTCATAGTATATCTGTAGTTTTGTCTTATTTAATTCAGATTGCTTCTCTTTTCCACATACCAATGTTAAAAACATCAGTATTCTTTCAGTATCTGACATATAATGATTGAGAGATTTGATTGTCCTGAAATATTAATGGAAAAAGCAAGAAGATCCCACAAGAGTTTTAAAAAATCTTTCTTACCTGTGGACATAGTTATTCAAGTTAGTATGAATTATGTTCTTTGAAATACCAGAACTGTAATCAGTGTTATTGCTCTTGAGCCTTTGAATTCAAAGGCATCATTTCACTGTCTTTAATCTTCTATTTGAAAACACTAATTCTAGGTCCCTAAAGGGACATTTGTATCTTCTTTTATGCTATATGCATTTCAAATTATTGAATAGTAGTTTTGATCTGACTTTCTGATAAGGTTAAAACACAGCTGATACAAAAGAACAAAGTATTTTGTATCCTGTTATATTCTATTAAGCCTGATTGTCTCATATTATTGAAAATTGCATTTCATTTAATGCTCCCTGGTATGCAGATCAGTTTAAGTACAGTGTAATGATAACAAAGAAATGAGGTTTTACATGTGATGTTCATTCATGCACTTTTTTAACACTTGGTAGACACAGCTTCCCTAATTTTTTTTTAACATTTTGTATTCATATGATCTGAAATAATTTAAAACTGCTTATTTTCAGTTCACAGAGAATTTTAAAAAATTGTAGACAACGTTTATTTGTTGTTTGAAAATGTATATATTAACAAAACACAAATAAAACCAAAGACATAGACATCTGAAATAACATAAAGAATTATACATTTGCTTAATCAATAACAATGAAAATCTATATGCTTTTTATTTTCCTCAGAATCCTTAAAAATGCTTCAGGAAAAGTGGTAACAGGATCACAAACTCAGATATTTGTTGTTTATTAATTTATTTAAGATGTTAAACCATTCTAATATAATAGAGTTTGCCCTAGATTACAAGTCTTAGAGTTCAGATGTCTGCTTTACTATAAATTTCCTGAATACGTCTAGGCAGGCTTTGTGAAATGCCATTGTTACCATATTTCTTTCCTCCCATTATTACTCATCTGTTAAACAAGTTCAGATTAAAGATATATGTGGTAAACATTTCAAATCAGTTAGTTTTTCACAGAAGATAAGATCAAAAGTTTTTTTGAGATATTTAAATACAGGTGGAATGCCTCATAAAACATCTATAATTTCAGTTTAGCAATGAAGTTAGACTCTTAGTTTGTAATTACTCAACTATTACCATAGTCACAAACTCATGTCTTTGACACAGGGTCACTGTTTCATTGCAATTTTATCAGAAGTAGGACATGAAGAGAATGAAAACTCTTATCTATCAACAAAGCAACAAATTTGAACAATAATAGGAAAACAGAAAATAAAGAAGTATTCTGTCTTAACAGTCTCTGTTAATTGTTGTAAGTTAACCATAGCAGGCAGCTGAGCACCACAGAGCTGCTTGAACACTCCCTGATTGCTTAAACTTGTTAAAGCAAAAGCTTCATGCACAAGAAAAACAATGTAAGGAATTATTTCACTACTTCCTATTGCAGGCAGATGTTTTTTTTAAGGAAAAGTAGCTAAGCAGTTTCCTCATGCCTAGCAGCTACTTGGAAAGACAAATACTATAACTCTGGACATTGGAATGCTCTGAAAAGGCCTTTTCGATGGACACAAATGCCTATGAGTCATCCCTGTTCCAACACAGACTAACCCACAGGTCGTAGTCCCTTTAACTGGAGTTCTCATTCAAGTTCCAGCCTGTCCAGTACAGCAGCACAGGAAGAGCAAAAATGCCCTCTCCATCTGCTACCCTAGGCAGATTGTTGTTGCTGTTATCAAAATGATCCCAGGCATAGCACAGTAAGATGATAAAAAAACACAGGAAACAGCAAAAGCAGCCACTAACAAGCGCTTGACTTTTATATACAATAAAGTAAGAAAGCCCCATGGCAAGCACAGGAGGTTGGCAGTTAATAGCTGAACAATTACAGCAGCTATAAATTCAGTCTATCACACTGAAATCTGTCCTTATCACAAACCCTCCAAGACTCACATTGGGTTCCATAAAGGACAGTTGTAGCTTAACCCCAGTAGGCAGCTCAGCCACTTGCTCACTTCCCTCACAATGCATTGGGGAAAAGAATCAGAGTGGTGAAGGTGAGATAAGGACAGTTTAAAGGATTAAGCAGAAACGGCATGAGAGCAAACCAAAATAAGGAATTAATTCACTGCTTACCATCACCAGGCAGATGATCAGCCATTTCAAGGAAAGCAGAGCTCACCACATGTAGCAGGGACAAACAGATTTGGGCAATCACATGTAATTCAGAACATAATCTCCTTTTCTCCCCCATCTTTTGTTGCTGAGAATGACATAATATGGTAGGGAGTAGCCCTTAGGTCAATTTAGCTCAACTGTTCTAGCTGTGTCTCCTCTTAGCTTCTCATGAATCCCCAGACTACTCACTGGCTGGGCAGAATGAGTGGGTGAAAAGTCCTTGATTTAAAGTAAGCACAACTAAAACACCAGCATGTTAACAACATTGTCTTGGTCACTAATCAAAAACATAACATCATACAATTTGCGATGAATAAAATTCACTATATAATAGCCCAAGCTGGTAAAATAATTTATTAACCTTCTGTACTTACTACATGCTAATTTTTGATACCGCAAGATATGAAATAATTCATTAACATAGATTATAAAAAAACACTAGATTTGTATTTGAAATATCATGTAAAATTAATTGCATAAAGTTGTTGAAATTCTTTTTAAGGACTTGATGTCTTCAAGAATAATAGCTATTTGTATTATCTTCATAGCAGACAGGGAAACTGGATTGTATTTCTGCAGTAAACATGGTTCAGAAAAGTTAAACTATATATTAAACTTGAATTATTTTGAACATTTTTGAACACATACCTTTGGAGTAATTTTTTAACTGTAAATGAATTATAATGGATAGTTCAACCAATGCAAGGTTTATAAATTTAATGTAGCATACCTTAGAATTAAATAAGAGAATTTACATATTATCTTGGCTTGTTTTTTCTATTCTTTCCCTCTCAGGGTTTGATACAGTGTCTTTCAGCTAAGATCTTACACTGAAATTTCTTCTTAGACAGAAGGAAAACTTTGTTACACATTTTTACAACATATTATGAGAAGAATGGGTATTTTAGCTACCAATATATCAATGTAAATAATAGTATTTGTGAAAACTGCAGTAAAGTAATGCTCCAAATACCAGTCAAAGTGGCAGTTCTGGAGTATTCCAGTGTAATCTTTACAACTATACTTGAAACCCTACATGAAGTGATAACAGATACACTATATATAGTTAAATTGCTAACATGAACCATTGACACCAAAAGTAAATTCACAGAAAATAGTTTTAGAATGTTTGCCCAGTGAAATCTGTAACTCTAACTTGTACTTTACACTGTGTTTTACAATACAGAGAAAGAAAATGGAAATCAAATCTATTACAGTGTGGAAAGGGCAAAAAGAATGAGCTTCATGTTTTTAGGACTTAGAACTGTAGAATTATAGAATGGTTTGAGTTGAAAAAGACTTTTAAAAACAATATAGTTCCAAACACCTTCCATGGGCAGGGACCCGTCCACTAGATCAAATTTCTTAAACCCCCATCCAGCTTGGCCTAGAGCGTTTCTAATGATAGGGAATTCACAGCTTCTCTAGGCAACCTGTTCCAGTGCCTTATAACCCTTTTAATTTTAATCTACTAGCTTTTGTCCTATCACAGGTGGCCATCATTAAAAGAAAAAAAATATCTTTCTAGTATTTACCTTTAAATATTGAAAGACCAAAATAATGTCTCCCCCCCATCTTCTCCTTGCTAAACAACCACAGAGCTCAGCCTTTCCTCACAGGAGAGGTATTCCATCCTTCCCATTATTTTCATGGTCTTACCATGGGTCCACTTTAACAGATCCATGTTTTTATGTTCTGGGTGCCCCAAAGCCAGATGCAGCACTCAAGGTGGCATCTCACCAGAGAAGAGTATAGGGAAAGAATTTTCTCCCTCAGCCAGCTACCACTGTTCTTTTCATGAGCTCAGGATATAATTGTCTTTTTTTCCTGCAAGTATACTTTTACAGCTGACATATAAATTTTCATCTACCAATATCTATCCCCACCTCCTTCTCAGCATGGCGGCTCATAATCCCTCCATCCCCCAGTCTGCCGTGGTATTGGAGATTTGCCCAATCCAGAGAATGTTGAACTTTTTGAGGTTCACATTATACCACTCCAAGTCTGTCAAGGTTCCCTCTGGATTGCATGCCTTCCTTCTAGCATATGAACTTCATCACTCATCTTAATGTCATCCAAAAACTTGCTGAGGTAATGTTTAATGCCTTTATGTCATTGATGAACATATTCAAAAATATCAGTCCTGACACAAAACCCTGAGCGACACCACTTACTATTGATCTCCATTTGTACATAGAGCCAGGAACTGCAACATTGGATGCAGCTGTTCAGTCAGTTCCACTCATTTAGAAGTCCATCCATCAAACCAAGAACAAAAATGATTTTGTGCGAGACTGTGTAAAAGCCTTACCAAAGTCAAGATCAGGTAACATTCTTGTGATTTTTTCTATTTTATTCTATTTCTTTCTAGGTCTCTTCTATTTCCTTGCCTTTCTTGTAAATTGGACTGTCATGGACTAACGACTTTCAGTTAATTCATATTGCCTGCTGCAGCACTGAAGCAAAATGAAATCATGGTGAATGCTGAGAAATTCTCTGCTTTTGTCACCGAGACAGTGTTGGAAAGCATTCCCTGCAGTAACTTGCTCATTGGCCACGTGTTTCGTGATGTGAATGAAAACAATTGATTACCACCAATTTACCAATGCTCAGCTGGTCCCTGAAGTGTGTCCACCCTGCCAACCTCTCTACTAGACTTGTTGCTCAACATGGTGTCATATGATATGAAATACCCCTTGGGTCAGTTGAGGTCAGCTGTGCCTCCTCCTAACCTTTCGTGTACTTGCAGCCTACTTCTGGTGGCATGGGATGAGACACAGAAAAGGTGTAGACTCAGTGCAAGAACTGCTCAGCAATTGCTGTAACATCCCTGTGTTATCAACAGTGTTTCTGCATAAATACAAAACACATCTCCATAGCAGTTGTGAAAAAAGATAAATTTCATCCCAGTCCAAACCTGTACAGAGGGACAGTATTAAAGGTTTTATTAAAATCCATAAAGGCTTTAACCACCACTTTGCTTTTACCCACTCGTGGTTAACTTTATCACAGATTCCTGTGATTTTTTTTTGTCTCATCTATTTGGTTTTATTTAAGTGGAGGTAGTGTCAGATAAATAGTTTATGATCTGTAGAATACCATAAACTTATATGGAGGAAGTGCAAAAAGTCCTTTAAAACCCTCTTATAAACAGGAAAGAATTACAGAGGCCTTTTAGAGAGTACTGTGTTGTCAAGCCATACACATGCAGTTACTGTATAAAAAGTCTGTAAAAAGAGAAAAACTATAAAATCCACAGATTTACAGAGAAATATAATCAAACATATGTATGTAAAGGTATAAGTTAAACTTTGTTCTAAATGTCTATCAGAAGTTTTTTGTCTTGCCTTTGAATTCATGATGGAGATAATTTGTGGTTACATTAATGTACTGAGTGGGACATTATCTCAGATCTGGTAGTAGTCTATGACATCTTCTTTGCTGCACAATTGAACCAATTCTGTCTCTTTTACTTCTTTTAAATCACTAAGACTTAATGAAACTTGCTCTTTTCAGACATAGGTATCACAGTCTAGATAACTCATAAAAATTGACCTCAAAAACGTGTTTCAAATGTCTTTTAAAATTATACAAAACTTGTTTTTGGAAATCTTATATTGTAAGAAATATTTTTAGATTTCTCATTTGAGAGCTTATGTAATATGTGATTTACTTAGCTACAAATTGTCATAAATTTTGACTTACATTTCAATTTAGGGCTGAGGAGAAACATGCTTTTCCCATGCTGACTTGGTGTATCCTGTCTTTTTTAATTACATTAGATTTAGATGTCTACATAGGAAAATAGCTAATCTTCTCTCCATTCTATCCATAGTTAATTCTTTCCAGTATTTATTTAACATCCCCCCCCCCTCCTCCTGTCTTTGAAAACCCAAACATTGCATTGAAATTACTTATACTTATTGAAACTGTTGATAAACCCTCAAATTTATGACAACTCAAAGAAAAAGAAAACATATCTCTGTTTCATTAGTTACTGGTGAATGTTTGAAGTGATGCTGTCTAAAAAATCATTCATTTCACTCTTGTCAGTACTTTTGACAAAGCTTGTATCCATTGAGTTTAATGATTGTCAAAATCTGAAGTCTGAATGCTCTTCAGATGTATAAAGATCACAACAGTAGGATTTTGTAATACGCAAGGAAACAGAGACTTTATCCTTTAAATTTCTCTACTATATTATAGGTTACCACAAGTACCACATGGATGACCATTACCATGCAAACCATCACAAAACTTACCATTAACAAGCATGTCTATGCTTAAAAAAGTACATATATCTCAAAGCATTACAAACTATTATCAGCATTCGCTGATAAAGGATCAATCAAAAGTGTGTCAACAATTAATAATAACCGTAATCAATCAGTAGTAATAAGCAATAACAGCAACAGCCACATAGACATTTACATAAACTTATCATTACTGAAGCAACTTATCAACAATTTAACAACAGGTACAATAAAGTAGCAATTGGGAGATAAATATCTCATCACTATCAAGTGAATTCCACAGATTTCAGAAAAGGAAACACAATCCAAAAGAGAAGGAAAAACCGATTCCAGATGGGGATCCAACCATCCAGGATGTAGGAGGGTAAAACAAATGAACCTCAGAAATGGGGTACAACAAGGGAACAGACAGAATCTCACTTGAGTGATGATCTGTGTCTGAGACTGAAGTCAGACAGGACTTCTCAGTGGGAGTCCAAGATTTCACAAAAAGTTAATGTGGAAATTCAATCTATTTAAGAAAGGAAAAGTAGAAGTAGTGTGGGGAGTTCTCAGAGAGAGAGGCTCAATTTTAAATGAAAATAAATGCCCTGTTTTAGAGATATAGGAGACCATAAGACATACTACTTAGAGCAGACAGTAGATGCACTTGATTTTGATCTTTTTAACCTTACCAGCCAGTAGATGATGGTATTTTCTGTTCTTTCAGAGTAATTTTATTTTTCCAGGCACTTTTCCACCTTTTCAGACAATAAGTTGCTGTTACAGTGCCTTGTGTTTGTGCTTGTCAGTGGTATCTCAGGATGTGTCAAGTCTCTGTATCAAGCTGTACTTCAAGGACGTTTATCATTCCTAGGCCTAGTTCCCAGGCTGGCAGTTTCAGCCTGGGAGTCCTTTCTCTGTCAGTCCTTTCTCGTCAGTGCTTTTCAACAGTCATGTTCTTTTGCTCAGTAAGTTTCACCTTCTAACCAAGCCACCTCTACAGCTGCTCTCACCAGTAGTGAGTCAAACCCACTAAAACAATGACTGAAGAAATAACTTTCCTATAATTCAGAACATGTAGACTTGGGGTTTCTCCAAACGTCTTTAGCTAATATGACAACAGAAATAAAACTATGTATATATATCATTATATGAAGGATGGCCTCAGATAATTTTTGATTCTGACATATTCTTTTCAGAACATGCTATGGTGCCCACTAGAAAAGGAACATGTGGAAAATAACTGGTAACATGCTGGCAATTAGTGAAATTTAGAACACATCTATTGTGCTTTTGTAGATTTTTTATTTTAAGGGGGGCTATTCGCTTACATTTTATTTGCAAGATTTACATTCTAAAAACCTGACTACCAGCATCCTGGTGACTGTAAGCAACATAAATTTATTGAGCACCATAGAAAGACATCATTTTGTCTTGCTTGCTCTCTCTGTTATAACAAATTCTTTCAGAAAGAGAAAGTGGTTGTGGAGTCTTTCATCTTCTTCTGCCCCATGTGAAAAGGAATTAAACCCTCCTGTTGGCTGACTGCTGCCTCTAAGCCACAAGTACACAATTCGGGCCTTAGTGTCTTTTCAGATTCATTTCTTTGTGATACATTGTTGTCCCCAGGTGCCATTGCTGACACTGACTTGCCTGTGGCTATACATTCCTCATACATACAGTTTGACACACAAACTATTGTCTGTCACAGGTTTGTTCTTCGAAAACATTAACTACAGTTTGTCTTGTTGGAAAGTTACAATGCACCTTCAGGTTCCTTTTGCAATTTCTTGCAGTTTTCCAAAGCATTTCTGTATTTTCTTTTGTTTAGTAAGAAATACATTTATAAAAACCAAAACATCTCTAAGACGTACATACGTACCAACACAAAAATAAAAAAAGAAAAAAAAATTCTATACTTTAGAGTTTATGGGGAGTAGAATTTCAGTTTGTTCAGAAAATTATTATGAAGCAGAACCCAGTTGTATCATTTGTATCAATATTATTAATGCAACTTGACTAGATATGAGTTTGCAAATGTACAGTGTTGAAATAATGAAATAATTTTTTTCAAATGGAACCTGTTTTGTGAAAAGTAAAAGCTAAGACCACTGACTTGTGTACTTGGTTCTTGCTAACGTATAATCACTATAGGTATAAAGAAATAAAAGGAAGACTTTCCGGCAGAAACATTCATACAAGGCCTTATTAAGAATTTTTAGAGTTAGATTTGTCAGAGAATTGGTATTGTGTGACAAATTATATAGCAATAACATATTATCAACAAATCAAATTTTATAAAAATAAATTACATCTCAACCTTCATTTCATGTTATGTGCAAGGCTTCTCATTAGTATGTAAGAGAAGTATAAAATAAGTTCATAATCTTTCTTTTAATAATAAGGCATATTTTTTGCTAAACATAACATTGTTTACATATTTCACCAGCCCTAGCTATAATATTACTTCAGTAGGATTCTTATTCTTTCTTATTATTTTTTTTGCAATCTGGAAAAAGCCATAAAATTCAGAAGCAGTGCATATTTATTGCATTAGGAAATTTGGTAAAACTAACAAGGGGTTTGTTGGCATTCTAAACTGCCTTCTTAATTATTTGCAATTACATTATTATATTTTCTTGAAGAGAAACTAATACTATAATAGAAACAGAGTGTCCTTCCACTCATCAACAAATGAGATTGTGTACAAGAGTCCTTGACAATATTTTCTTTTCATTACCAATTGCTAATTAGTCCACTGAACTTGCCTATGTGTTGTTGTTTTCATGCTTGAGTGCCCTTGAAAAAATCAAGTAGCAAGCATATATGTTTGATGTCTGATAATTAGTTAATATTGTACTCACTTGGAATAATTGGTCTGGAAACATATAATTATTTATTACTCTGAAAGTGTTAGAGGTACTGAGTCAAAATGCACCTGATTTTTTGGTAAGCTGATTCCAATTAGGCTGTAGTTAAAGGGATGTCTTGCAGAAGCTGGTAAAACTGAGCACAGTTGCATGGGACAAAGATGAGGGAAATATTGTATCTAAACAGAAGCAGAACAGTTGATGTTAGGCTTCCTAACCCTGACTTCACTAAGACCAAGTAAAAGATTGCTTGTCTCTCTTGAAAACATCTCTCTTACCTTCACTTCTATATCTTCCTTGGTTAAAAAGGCAAAATAAAAGTTACTAAGCATCAAATAAAGAGACATTCCTTCTTTGCAATGATCACGTCTAGACTTTTCCCCCCTGTTTTCAAGCTTGCATCATCTCTTCTATGTTATTTCTCTGTAATTTCTCCTACTGCTTTTATTTTCCACTTTTATTTTCGTTGGTCCCATTCTTTCTCCTCATTCTCTCTGTTCACACCATACACATGCATTTATGATCAACTTTGTTTCTACTAGCAGTGAATCACTTTAGTCATACCTCAAAAGAGGAGAGATTCAGATGAGCTATAAGGAAGAACATTTTTCCAGTGAAACACTGGAACAAGTTGCCCAGAGAGATTGTCCATGCCTCATCTCTGAAAGTGTCCAATGTCATGTTGGACAGGGCTGTGAGCAATCTGATCTAGTAGCAGGATGCTCATTGCAGGGAGATTGAACTTCAAATCTTCCTTTCTACATAAACCATTCAATGATTCCAAGAAAGCTTTGTGGAAACATCAGAAACTGGCAACAAGTTTATTGAGTTTAATACATTGTATATTATACATATATTACATTATATGTATATTATAATATATTATATATATTATATATAATATTATTTATATGTGATACATATGTCTTACAGTGTGTATACCATATTACACATTGTACATTATTTATTATTTGCTTATGTTAGCTTCAAATAATCCATTTCTGTTCATGTATGTGGAAAGGCAAAACGTATTTTTGTGTTGGGCATAGCTATGAAGAAAGAAGAACTGATGAACTGAGGCTCATGACACTTATATAGAGATGCACTTAAAAGACAGAAATGAGATTAGTATAAACTTGCTTTTGTAAAATATTTGTTAATTTTTTTGTCATATTTATAAAGCTTTGTATAAACATGACAAAACAAATAAATATACAGATAGCCTGTGCCTCTTCTGTACTGTTATTTTA
This sequence comes from Cinnycerthia olivascens, assembly GCA_035048155.1. NCBI lineage: Eukaryota > Metazoa > Chordata > Aves > Passeriformes > Certhiidae > Cinnycerthia > Cinnycerthia olivascens. Next base: position 51,183,239 of record JAWWMU010000180.1, read on the forward strand.
TTTGGAAAATCAATTAACCATTAGTTCTGTGTTATGTGTATGGATCTTTTTTGGTAATTCATAGTTAAATGTTTAAGAGAAGCAAAAAAATGCACAAATCTCCAGGCTGTAAACATAGTTTTCTTAAAGAAGAGGTAACAAATAGTCAACAGTATTTGCACGTATTTATGGATATATGTATGTTGTAGATCCCTATGAAGCAGTAGCAGCTAGGGGCTTGATCAAATATATGTGGAAATCCATGGTATCTTACTTTTACTAGAATGACTTTATCACTCTTCCCTAACTGAATTGATTTTAAGTCTTAGAGCTGAATTGAGGACACAAACTCCATCAGCTTTATCTTTCAGCAGGTAGACTGTCTTTTGCCAGTGGAAAAAGAACTGTGTGCAGATCAGATAAGTACTAAAACGTCTCCTTATCTTAGGGTACCAGCAAGTCACAAAACTAGCATAATTTGTCTTATTTCTTGTACCAAACAAATACAATGTAAGTATGAATAACCAAAAAAAAACTCAAGGCATATTAAAATTCTCTGATAGATAAACCACAGTTTATATACACACATATAGTATGTTTGTAAATAGGAAATATGATGTTAGATGAAAGGGGTTTAAATAAATAAAAGGCTCACATGATTTTAGCAAAGTTATTAAAGAAATGATACAATCAGTAACACAAATTTCTCACCTAGAGGATGCATCCTGCAGCCTTAATTCTATGCATCAGAAATATATTAGAAATTCATACATGGGTACTGAACACTATGAAAAACCTTTCATAATAGAATTGAGGCTGAATGTTTTATTTTTCTATATTGATAGAGGGATAAATTAAACTAATACCGAATTAATGGGATGACATTGAAATACAGGATCCAGTTCTAATGTCCACACACTGTAAACAACACTGAAAATCTGAGTTTAGAAGACACCTACAAAAATATTCTGAGAAATAGGGCCCTGAGTGCACAGATGGGCCTTAATATTCAGGGAAGGGTATTAGCCCTATGTAGCCTCCCCTGAACACTGCCCTAAACACACACATGCACATCCATGCCCATCCTGATGTGCTGGCTCTGCTCCCCAGGCTGATCCTTGGCCTCACTCATCACCTCCCATGTGCCTGGTGCTGGCTGTGCTCTGCTGTGGCCGTCCTGCTCTGCTCTGCTCCTCTCTTAGGGTGGCACAGCCCTGCATGCCCTGGGCCACATTCCCATCCCCCAGGGCCCCACTGCTGCTCCCTGACAGCCATTGCCTTATCATTTGAGACAAAGAAAGATAGTATTTTTTTATCAAACTAGAAGGAACTTGACCATTTTCTAAATGGAGAGACATTTCTCATTTTGTTACATATGTTCACTAAGGTATAAAATTCTATAGAAGTTCAGATTACATGCTGTATACTTTTTAAATTCCAACTTTTTGCTTTTTTTTTTAATTATTATTATTGAGCTAGTCATAACAATCACATACAAAATTACTGTCCTTTATCACATAAATTTCCAAAAGCCCTGTGAAAAAAATGTGGTAGCACAAGATTACTTATTTGTGTAGCCTCACTATATCCAGTAGTCTTTCTTATTCAGGATCAAACTAAATGATTGTCATACTGTTCTCTGTCCTCATAAAATCTATTAAATAGCTTTTATCATGTAAGTAGTGTGGAAAATAAAATGACAAATATGATTTAATCTTTCTTTTCAAGGATAAGTGTGAAAGTTAGTAATAAAATATAGAAATGTCATTCTCCTAGATTATGCATTTGTCCAGGAAATAGATAAAACTTTGATGACTATGCAAAAATTTTGGAACATGTTATAATGTAAATATGACAAAATCAACAGCCATTTTGAAATGAACTGCATGAAATCCAGATCAACAATGACAGGCAAGAATGCTTACTCTCTTTGCACTTGAATGAGATAAGAACTAAAACTTATATTTAATTTCATACAAAATGTTTAATTTTACATAATTTAGCATGTCTGATACTAATTACACAAGCATTAGAAATGTTCTTTCTTGAGTCAAGAATTTGCCCAGGGCAGTTTAGAAGTTATTCCATGTGTCTTTGTGAATAAGACTTTGTGCTGACTTACCTATATTTACTACCCTTTCAATGTTTTAGTGGTCTTAATAATTTCAAGACTACCAAATATAAACCAGACAATATTTAAAAATGAAATTCTAAAAGACAACAATAAAGCAAATAATTTGATTTTCCTGAAGTGTCTGTACACATTAGAATGTAACCTATTTCTCACTTCTCAGTATCAGGTTCTTCTACTGGAAAAAAAAATCATATCTAATACGCAATCTACCAAGCAGTGTTAATTCTCTTTGGTTCAGAAATATACCTATTTAGGTGAGTCTCTGTTCTTTCTCCTTCATTGCCCAAGTTTGCATGCTGCTGTGGCTGACACCACAAGATACAGCAAATGTACCAAAAATCCTCATGTGTATTTTTAAGCAGAGTTTTACTTTCAGTTCAACAAACAAGAAAGCATATCCTTTGCATTTAATGGCAAAAATGATTCAGAGAGACACCTCCTATGTTCTTTTGTTCTTAGGGCAAAAGACAGTTTATTTCTTTTGAAACATTGCCCTCAAAACATCTATCCATTTTTCTTCTTTCATGTCTTGAAGATCTTTTGGTTATGCCAGCTATGAATCAGGTCCCTGAACTGACTGCCAGCCCCTGCATTTGGGCTCCTTAAAGAGAAGAGCCATCTGGTCTTCTACATTCTTCTTGCATTCTAATATGCCAAAATAATGTCTTGCCAAAATCCTTATTCTTCAGCATCCTTGCTTTTGCCTTTGTCTTGGATGAAATAAGCTGTTTACTGTTGTAGTGGGTTGACCCTTGCTGGATTCCAGGCACCCTCCAAAGCCTCTCTCTTACTCCCCTCTTCAGCTGGAGAGGGAAAAGAAAATATAACAGAGGGTTCATGAGTTGAGATAGAGACAGAGAAAGATCAGAGAGAGATCACTCACTGAATCACCCACTTGCCCATGATGGGCAAAACAACCTAGAATTAGAGTTATTAACTGAATTTTTTACAAACAAAATTAGATCAGGATAATGGGGAAATAAAACAAATCCAAAACTTAAAAAGACCTTCCACCCACCCCACCCTCGTTCCCAGCTCTGCTTCCTCTCCAGCAGTGCAGGGAGACAGGGAATGGGGGTTACAATTAGTTCATCACATGTTTTATATGCTGCTGCTCAGGGCAGGAGTCCTTCCCTGCCCCAGCAGGGGGGCCCTCTCACAGGAGACAGTTCTCCATCAGCTCCTCCAACGTGAGTCCATCCCACAGAAACAAACTGCTGTAACACAGGTCACTCTTCCACTACAGGGTGCAGTCCTTCAAGGACAGGCTGTTCCAGCGTGGGTCCCCAAGGGGTCACAAGTCCTACCAGCAAACCTGATCCAATGTGGGCTCCTCTCTCCATGGGCCTGCAGGTCCTTCCCAGGACCCTGCTCCAGCACAGGCCTC
>JAWWMU010000180.1:51195355-51223147 GCA_035048155.1 Cinnycerthia olivascens
TAATAGTAATAGTAATAGTAATAGTAATAGTAATAGTAATAGTAATAGTAATAGTAATAGTAATAGTAATAGTAATGATGCAGTGCTGGTTTGTCCCTTTATTTATGCTCCCTCCTGAATGAGGAAAATACAAGTATGGTAAGAAAACTTATAGCAGAAAAATACTGTTATTATTCCAATCAATAGCTAACTAATTTGTATTAACATGAGCAGGATCTGTAATACAAGTTTCCTCATGTTATCCAAGTGAATGTTTTAAACATTAAACTACAAACACATTCATGCTTGAACTCTGCCACTTGACCTCCCTTTTTCTCCATCACTTGCTTCCTCCTCCTTCCTGTCTTTATTTGAACCTTCCAGTGAATCTTTGAGTTTGTTTTCTTTTTGTTTTACATTCAAAATAGTGATCTATTCAAAAGAAATCCTGAATGGTCATTTTATTGAAAGATATTGAACTAAAAATTAAGGAAAGACATGAAAATTGCTAAAGAAAGGAAGCAAAGCAATCTTGAAAGGCAAGAAGAGAAGCAGCAAAAGTAGATTGAGCCAATATCCTACCATATACATTGCAAACAGAAAGACACTGAGAATGGCTGCTGGGGAAATAAGCAAAAAACTAATAGAAAATTTGACATACATATCTAGCTTGTATAAACCTATTTTATTTCTGCAGCTTTTTTTCTTCTCTCCTTTTTAACCTTTGATCTTCGTCTTTATTTCTTCTTTCTTCCTCAGCTTCTCTAGAAACTTAAGCTAGTCTAACTGAATTGTCAAAATTATTTTGGTGTTACTTTTTTTTATTTTCTTCAAAATAGGCCACATTAAATAGTAAAATTATGGCAATACATAATACTCTGGGAAAGAGTGAGGTTAAAAGAAGAGTAAGTGCTCAAGAGTTATTATGGCTGTCCAGTAGCCACCAATGTGAACTGTGTATTATTTTTGTTTTACTATCTCTCCTGGACCAAATCCTTGTCCATTGCAAACTGACCTGATTTTAAATAGATTCTACTAAATCACACAGCTTTATAACAGCTGAAAATATGACTATACAAAGACATCCATGCTAATGCATACAAAAGGATTGACAAACTTAGCCGTAGGTAGCTAACTTCCCTTTAATTAGTAACTTTTATACAGAACTTCATTGAAAAGTATGTTTGGTGAATGAATAATTTCCCAAGAATTATTTGGAGTCCATGCAAGCTGACAAACAACAAAGCATAACTATATTCAGGAATATAAATTTTAGTCTAGAAAATTATATAAAAGTCTACATTTTAACATAGCTATGTTAATGGGATTCATTCAAGAAGTGTCAAAAGTCACATCCTCTTGTAAACCTGGATACATAATTTCTTTTCTTTTCTGAAAAGCAGAAGAGCAAAGAACTAAGTTTTCACTTTTTTCCTTCTCTGCACTATAGTATTGTGTAGGAATATTCACATTCACAGTAAAACATAACTTTATATTCTCGACCTTTCTTTCAGAAATTGTATGTAAGTCTACTTAATCTATTAATCACTATATAAGATGCCATATTTATCCTCTCAAAAGTATGATTTCTTCCCCTTACTTTGCCTGACTATGCCAGGATATTTAATTTTTCTGTCACTGAAGGTACTCAGATAACTTCTTACAATATATGAGGGCATAAAGAGTCAGCCATTTAACTGTGTCATGTAAAATGGCATGTGCAGTTCCCGAAACAATTGTAACTAACAGGAGAATGATGTTGAATATTGTATAACATCTGAAGTCTAAATTGGAAAGAAACAACATCCCTTTCAGTGTGTGAAATAAAAATCTGGCAAAGGAAATCTCAATGTGTCTGGAGGACAATTTGTTATGGAAGGGATTCAATCTTCCTCCTAAGCTTGATAATTTTTTCCAGAACTATCTTTTTTTTTTTTTTTTTTTTGTGGTCAAATACTCTGAGTGCTCCAGCCAAGCATCTGGTAGGACAGACATGGTAGGTGATAAAGAATCCTTTGGCAGAAAGCAGGTGGGGAAATACTGAAAGAAATTGATTATTTCAAAAATATTTTGCAACATTAGAAACTTATTTATAATTTTTCAAGATAAGTATTTTAGGTAGGAAATAATGACAGGAAGGATGTCTAGGTAGACATGTCTAGTGTCAGCACTAGATTTTTAAAATGTAATTTGTTTTAATGTCTATAATCTGATCTTTAATTTTGTGTTCCAGTATTTTGTTATATTTTTGTCAAGGATTTTTGATAACATTAAGCCTATTCAGATCCACACAAGATTCTTTATTTTAAAGTTAATATTTATAACTGCTTTTTTTATTTTTTCTTTCCTCTCACAACATTTATTCAAGCAATTAATTAGTTTGTAAGGATTTGTAGAATGTAAAGGAAAGGAGGAATAAGTACTACTGTACTGCTTGCTTTTGTTGCATTTTGCATTAGAACCAGCAGATGCATCTTTGCAACAAATGGTCCATTTGCAAAATATCCCCATAAGGTTTCTATGAATCAGGATTTTACAGAAGACCTCAGTAAATTTATTATCAGTTCTACTTCTCTCCTCTGTTTCTGAGGAAACAGGATACAGATATGAGAGTTTTTTTGATAAGTTATTCTACTGTCTAAGGGAACTGCAATATAGACTCTCTGAGCAATCATAAAGCCTATTAATATCCTTTCTGGTAGAAGCATATGCTATCTTTGGACATTATCAGCTGAGAGCTGCACTGACAAAAAAAATTATGTAAGATCCTGAATCTTGTTTCAGTGAGACACATTACAAAGTAATATAAATGTTTGTAAGAAAACCATATTCTGATTCCTTTTGGAAAAAAACAAAACTAAAAACCCCAAAAAAACAGCTGTTCTATGTAGCAAAATAGTGTTCATGACATGCAAACTAATGCTTGTTTCGTTTTTCCTAATAGAAATCAATAATCCAGCAGCAGCTTTGAGAACACTGTAAGCTTTACGCAGAAGCTGATTACAAGTGAAATTGGTATAGTTAAAATGAAACCAAATAGGATACCTTGTTCTGTGGTATTTTAGCAGAATAGGAAAAGAACTATTATTTTCCTCCTTGTGGAATAAACAGAATGCATAATAAGCACTTGCAACATTGCATGGAATCGATTTAACTGGAGAACAAATACATTTATTACTCACTTGTGGCTTTGACTTCAGCTGAATTAAGAGGTGCTCTCATTACTTGTGGAATGTGACTGCTGTTCCATAAGTGCCTAGGCACCCTAATGTGTGTATATTAAGCTCTGAACTTCATGAAAGAAATTCCATTAATCCTAACTGTAGGCTTGCCCATAGAAATAAGTATATCAAATAATACATCTAATGATTATTTGGCGTGTTCAGTGTACACTGAAACAAAATCTCATCAGCAGTAAAAGAACAGTAGGGCATCTTTGCAACACACCTATATTAAATTCAGTCTAACAGAAAAGCAGTGTTAGTTAATACTTCCACAGTGATCTCTGGTGAAGAACCTTATCATCTCATGCCATTTATCATGTACTACGGCCTCACTATCAAAGCATTTTAGAATGTGGCCATTTCTAGCTGACATTTTACATTGCTATTGGATACAGGGTTTCTCAGCCTGTCCTCTGAGACAACCAAAGCCATTAGGATATTTAAGCCTGATGCAAAACCAGGATCATTCCCTCAGTGATATTTCAGAGGATTATAGTCTGTATTTGACATAGTAGTACTACTACTACTATTTGTCTAGGAAGAAACCTGTATCCTTTCTGCTCACAACACCAACAGATCAAGCTCAGTTTTACCAGGGATGTCTTATAAAGCAGCACCCTAAGCACAGGAATATCTCTGACTTGCCTTTCCTTAAAGTGTTGCAAATCCTTAAGAATTCATTTTTCTGTTTACAAACAGCCCATAACTGGGGTGCTAGAGGACCTGATGGCACCTCCCAGACTTACTGCACAGAGATCTCTCTTTGCTAAGAAACACAACTGTGATGCTCCACCTTCATAGAAGAAAGAAGAGCGTGCAAAGTCAGATTTATTCCAGCATCTCTTGACAAAGACTGCAAATATTCAGTATCAAAGATCATAAAAATAAAGGAAATGGAGGTGATCAGTAGCAAGTTCTTGACTGTAACTAATCTAGTTATGTCCCTAATTGAGGCACTTCACTAAGTTGGGGATGTTGAATAAAGATTGAAGTATTTTACTAAAAATTATTTCCTCTCTCTTGTACCTAAAGTTAAGCATGTAAAAACGTGTTAAATAAATTTCTGGAACAATATTTAGATAAATTAACATTATATCCATGTATTTTATAACCAAGTGTAAAAAAAAAACAAAAAAAAACAACAAAACAACCCAGAGGGGAAAAAAAGAAACAAAAAAAAACCAAATCCAAACAGCAGTAACAGAAACTTCACAATTAGAGGTAATCAGATCCACACACTTGACAGAAGATGACTGAGCAAATTGCTTAAAATTAACTTTGGCCACCTTAAAAGGTTTGTAAAAAGGGTACTGAGAAGGTCTAGCCACTTTTTATGCAATATTGAAGAATCAAATGCAAGATTTAGGAAAACATCTTGTTAAGTGAACTATTTCTCTTTAAATTGTGCTATAACTGAAATGAGTTAAAGAAATAAACTATTGCAGATATATGTGATCATGTAGATCTGTATCTGGATCTGTATGATAAATATACAGAGGCATATATGTGATATTTATATATGAATGTAAATATATATTTTCAGCTGATGTGGGCATATATGCAGTAATATCAGTTGAATCTGGAACAATTCTGTTTTGAAACTTTAAATCTGCTGAACTTCCTCATTCTGCAGACAGGTTTTTCCTATATTTTATCTAAGGAATTTATAGGACATTTATTTTAATTCTAGATTAAAATCTATGTATGTATTATCATTTTTACAACTGGCAAAAAAGACTATAAAAAGAATTGCTAATGTCTCATTTACCATGGGAAATTATATAACCTAATTAAAATAATTTGGTATGCATTGAAAATTACCTATATGGATGACAATACTGCTTATGCTGAAAAGTGTCTACATAAAAAAAAGAAAGAAGAAAAGTAAAAACCTTTGGTATTCTGTGTTACTTTGATTTCTATTGATCTGCACTATGCAAAGTAGTATATAAATTGATACAGTGGCATGGAGTGCTTTAGGAGTTTATTTCTCCATTATTTCATTTTCTCTGGTTTGCAAAACTTGTGTTTCCCAGACTGAATTTTCTGTGTAACCTTATGTAATTAAAATGCAAACATTTCTGGTTTTTAATAGTTAAGGTACAGTCTTAAAAGAAAGTGCCTATAAAATACCTATGCAATAATTTAATCATATTGAAACATGAAAATTTTTCTCCTTTTATCTAACTTTTGAAAATTACGGATAGATTTTTTTACCTTTGAAATATCCTTGTATTGTCTTGTAGATATTGTTACATGAAGAGAAACAAATCCTATCCAGATGCCTTTTCTTGTACTTTCATAGAAGTTGTGTGACTTGAATAAAGCCTCATCATTTTCAAAGTACTAAACCAAATTTCCATAAAACTCTTTGTCGTATTCCCATTCATAGGACTTGCAAAGAATATTAAAGGTAAGTCACTATATAAAACAACAAAGAAAAATGTATGCACTAGCTAGTTCTGTAAAGTTGAGATAAAATAGAAAATAGAAAGAAAAGTATATGCATCAATTATAGAAAGCAATTTATTTGATACTAAAAAAAATAAAGGACTGACCTATAAAAATAATAAGAATATTATTTATATTGTTACATCTGATGATAAAATTAAGGAAATATATTAATTCTTATGTGCACATTTTTCTATATTTTAAAAAGCTTTACTGGGAAAAAAATGACATTAGTACCTAATAATTTCCAAATTTTACAAGTGATTTATTTTGTTTGGTTTTGTTTTGTTTGTTTTTGTGGGTTTCTTTGGTTTTGTTTTGGGTTTGGATGTGGGGTTTTTTTTGTTTGTTGGTTTTCGGGGGACTTTGCTGGGGGGATGGTGGTGGTCCATTGGTTGGTTGGTTGGTTGGTTGGTTGGTGGTTTTTGTTGGATTTTTTTTTTCCTGGTGAAATTTCTCCTCAATGTTTCCTGAAAGATTTGGACACAATTTTATGCTTAAAACAATTGTTCATGCAGTATGTATATGCAATTCCTTATCTTACAGAAGATATGTACAGCAGTACAGAAGATATGTACAACAGTGAGGTACTCTGGTTCCAGGTTGTTCCAAACAACCTGTAGGTTTCACACTAGGCCAGGTAACCTGGGTGTATTTATAGGAAGATATCAATATTTATTTGATGTAATTTTTTTGAGAAGAGCAGCAGACATGCAAGAAAGCCTAAATTTCTCTCCGTTTGTGGAATTTGTGGTTCAAGAAACACATTGTGTTAAAAATACCCTACCTACCAAACCAAACCAAACAATGAAAGCTGTCATTATCTTTGTCTGCAGCAAATAAACTCTATTTTTTTTTCCCTAGAAATAAAATGCTTTATCAATGGAAGAGGAAAAGGACAGGGGCTGATTAATGGTGCAATCCTCACATAAACTGTAATTATCTATATTAGGCTCCATCTCTGTACTACATGAGAGTCTATTAATTGCTAATATATTTTCTCCAGCTCTGGGAACTGCGTTCATTTTCAGAAAGCAATGGAGCTGTACACAAAGAGGTGTTTAGGAAGACAGTTCTATTTAAGCAAAATATTCAAAATGTAAACCTTTAAAACTCCTTTCCAGCAAGCACTGAACACCAGAGGTCATTAAGTTTCACAGGGACCTACATTTGCTAATTTTCTGCTTCAATTTGAAAAGCCATCAGTAATTCACCATGCAAATGCTCTTGGGAAAAGAAAAAGACATTCTACCACCTGTCCTGTTTCAGGGGTTTGAGCTGTTTAGTGCAAAACTAGTACTTGAGTTGCATTTAAAATAGGGCAAGACCTAACTATGATGATATTTTGTCCTCCCTTAACACAAAATGACATATCACCTCAATGACAGTAATTTGAATAATTGATTCTGGACAGATCCCATGATTGGACTTTGGGGCCTACTCTTCACAAGCATGCAAATAGCAGGCAAATAATGTTTCACTCTTGTACTTTCTTTCTCTCTTTATGGTTAAACTGCTATCAACATATAACAAGTCTTCAATAGAAGTCTCCATAAAATAACTTTATGCTCTGATAACCAACAAATTTATCTGAGTGTTAGGAATGCTTGGCGTATTGATTTTAAGTTATTGACTGGTATTGTTTGGGCATTACTGATCTAATAAACGAGTAGAGTGAGGTGGTATAATCAGTTACAGAAAGGATTGGAGATGCATGGGGCTGAAAAACAGGAGTTCTGAAAGCATTTACTGTGTCTCCTTTACTCTCAGCTTTGATTTTGAAATCTTCACACAGAAGGACATGTTTACAAGGTGCACTTTTCTGGGAAGGGAAGTATAGGTCAATACTATCCAAAATTGAAGATTTGAGTTTAAACAAAAAGTTTAAAGGATGCTGATGAATTTGCTGCTCTGTAATAGCCTTACAAGTCACCAAGATAGACCAGTTTAAAAGAAAATCCAAAGTACTAAATGAATAAGAGCTTGCCTGTCAGAAAATCCTGGTCAGTTTATTAAAAAAGAAAATTAATACAATTACTAGTTCTGCAGACTAGCAATGGTGAAAAAAAATGTGTGAAGAAAACAATTGTATGATCCATTCTTAGAACATAATTGAGAGAAGCTCTGTGCCAGCCAAGCAGTTGAAAAGGGTTGAGAGAAAAAAAGAGAAAGGTAAGGTATGCCAACTGTAAAAATATTTCAATGAGTTTACCACACAAATACACATTCGTAGAAGAAGGAAAAGAAAATTGGTGTTTATTCTCTTACCTGCACTTTGAGATTTAAATACAAAAACTAGCATTCATAATTTCATCTACATTTGAAAATACTTTCAAAAATAAGTAAATATTGGAAGTAATAGTGTGAAACTAGATTCCATTAATAACTCATGCTACTTGAACTTAGAATTTTAATTTCAAAAATAGCTTATTTTATTAAGCAACGTTTCTCTGTTTAAATAATATATATTCTTTTATTGTTTATGTTATGTCCTTCAACTTACATAAATTTTTGAATTTACATTTTTCAGGATAATTTCTTTAAAATGAAATTACTTTTACTGATAGCATAACAGCTAACTGAAAAACCTGAAAGATCCTTAGGGCTATGCTGCACAAATGCTATATTAATACACATTCTCTGCCTCTGCCAAAGATCTCACAGATTTACTCAATTAAAAATGATTTTGAATAAAGATATTTTTCCAGTGTTTTCCGGACCTTTCAAAAGCAATGAATATTAATAAAGACAATTGATAAACAAATTGAAAGGAATTTGTCTTTACTAATGATATAAAATGCCAAAATGTGTTTGTGTTTTGGGCTTTTTTTACTGGATACTGTATTACACTCATTCATTTTAAAGACTTGTTAAAGCATACTAGAAAGACATATAATTTCCATAACATTTATTTTTGATCAACTGTTTTACATAGTTAGTTTGAGATAACTTGCTTGAGATTAATCTCAAATATATAAACTGTTGAGTTATTACAAAGACATGCTGTTCTCTTTCAGAAAATGTTGATAACTCTTCATATCCAGGAAGTTGTTTAAATCAGAATTAGACTCCAAGCATTTGAAATGTTTGATCACGTCTTTAGAAGAAAGAAACAATCTTGGATGATATAATAGAAGCTATGTAAATGTGTATAATCTTAGTACTATCTCTAACATTATGAGCCAGAAACAGATAAGGATGAAAAAAAAAAGTACAATATTTCTAGGGAAAACTACTCATGGCAGAGAAGATTAATATGGCATAAGAAGGTCCATTTTCAGTCAGAGAAATGCCTTACTCCTAATCTGGCATGGTCGGTGAATACCTGCAGTATTCCTGATTTGATATCTGTCTCAGTTAATTAATTACAACATTAATTTATAGAAAATTAACACTCAAGTGTCTTAGTTTTAATGACTATGCTTCTCTGGCTTAATTTCAAGCTTGTCAGAATGTTATATGTTTTTTTTACTATAAGATGAAAAAAAGGAGAAATCAAAAAGTGTAAAGATCATAAGGAAGAACAAATATGGAGTGAGCAAAATCAGAAGTAAATATATAACTATTGCATAAGTGAATACAGAGTGTTAAAAATGTCAATGAGAAAATACACTGTATTTTATATTTTGAATGATCTTAGAGGAAATACCCTTTTGGATTCTGAGTAGATGTTTCAGAAATAGTGACCCTGTTTGAACACTTCATTATATTATTTGAATTTGAATTTGAGACCAAAGAGAAAATTGCTATTGTTTAGGTGAAGGCAACTTTAACCTGATTTTGGACTTTAAAAAAAAAAAAAAAAAATGTTTATGTTCCAAACATATTCTTTCATCTATTTTGATTACTTAATAGAGTGGAAACCATGTAGAAACTCTGCAAATGCTTGTAAGGAGGAAAAAAACCCTCCCTAGAATTCTGAGACTACAGTTCTCAAAGTGATATCCTGGAAATAGAAGAAATTGGCTTGATAAGAAGTGAACTGTTAGACGACACAGTTCTGTTCCCAAGTCTGTTATACAGGCTTGGGTTCTTTGGACAAGCCATTTGTGACTGCATTCAAAACACTATGGCCAGAATGGAAATGTTTGGCTCCTTCTTATTCCCTCTTCCTACTTCCTACCCACAAATATAGGGAAAGAAATGGGTCCATTTTTTCCAAATTCATCTGTTTTCCATATTCATAAACTCTATCAGGTGTTTTGGCAGCCAAATAGTTTCTATATTAATATTTTAAAGAAATTAAAAAGGATCAATAACTAATCATGTCCAGTCTCCTCAACAATAACAAAAAACTTTAATGGTTTGCCACATCCCAGTCAGAATTTAAAATGCCTTTCTGATTTCTAGCAGCATCATAATGCTGATAGCTGGGCTTGTAAGAACACTTGGTGAAGCCACTGGGCCTCCAAACCTCCTAAAGATCATGCAAAGAGAAACCTGTCATCTGAGCTCTTCCCTGAAAATGAAAAGATAAGAAGTTCTTGTTACCTTTCCATCCTAATCACTTTCACAAGGTAGAAATATTTTCTCATTCTTTGAATACTTTTAAGAGGCCATATTTCTGGATTATGGAGAATCTTAGATATAGAATTCTGTGCATAAAATAATAATATTTGTATTAACCACTACTTCTAAGTACAGAGGTACGTGTCAGCTGCAGGTTTCTTAAAAACTCAACTTCTTTGTCCCTATACCAAGTTTCATAGCTACAAAATGAGTAAAATTTTTGATATCAGAAACATATAATGTAAACAAGAAACTAAAGTTTCAAGATCAAGTCTGCAAAATGGACTATGGAAGAAACATACCCTAAATTTGAATAATCGATTAACACTACTTTAAATTACTGCTTTAAAAGGAAGTTGCAATAGCTTTCTTAAAAAGAATATCAGTATTACGAAAATGTACTGCATAGACAAAGGACTACAAACTAGTTAGTAAACTAATTCCCCACAATCATCCTGGTGACATTGTGTGTGTGTTAGATCGATGGTTCACATGCTATGTTCATTGCTAACCTTCAATAGTTCTTGGAATAAACTCTAAGTGAACTGTTCTTGAACTTCCTTGATAAAATGTCATATAAGTGCTCATTTTTTTTCTGCATTCATCCCATATACAGTTATTATTCTAATTGAGTATAAATTGAAAGGCAAAGAGTATTTACCAATGGTATTCAGGTTTTAGACTAGAAAAATATTAGCTGTATACTGTGCCAGCACATATAGCTAAATAAATGAGCTTGATGTAATTGTGTATACTTAAATGTAAGCTACATAGGACATTCAATTAATGAAGCACATAATGTGAAGCATTAGCAGTACTAAATGATCTGTTTATCATTCACATCAAATCATCTTTTCCCATTAAAATGCTTGTATCCCATAATAAGTATTAGCCTCTTGTCTCAAAATGAAAATAGCAATTTACTAGCTTGCCATTATAATGTTAATGATAGCAGTACTCTGGAAAGGAAAAACACAATTAAAAAATATATTATCCTGTTTGTTTTTCCTCTTCCCTTTTTGAATAAAGACTGTTGTAGATAGATCACATAGAGAAAAAAAAATCTGATAAAATAATTTTTCTTTTATGTTTCTTTACAATTTAATTTTAATATTGATTATATAGCTTGAAAAATCTCCCAATTTGATTAAGTAAAACAAAAAATTCCCAAGAGTAAATTGATAGCAGAAATTGGAGAATGTACTTCATCTGGTTGTATTAATAAACTATACTGATTATGTTTGTTTAGTAAGAAAAAGCTCTTTTGTAATTTTTACTTAGCATAGACTCTAACACATTCTATCTTTTTACAGTTTTCTTAAAACATTCTGCAAAATCAAACACTTTTCGAATACTTAGTCAAACAGAAAAAATAATGGAATAATAAAGACATAAATTATTTTAAAAGGCAACTATGTAGTGTTTGTGAAGTTTTTTTTTTAACTGGTTTTGCGTTGCTAGATGCAAATTGCAAGACAGAACATGTGTAGCCTGACATTTTCCTTAAAGAACCTTTTTGTCAATGTCTTTGTCTAATATGTTTCAGGAATTCTCCTGTGTGTGAAAGAGTATGGATTTTTTTCCACTTTCCAAAATGAAAGAAAGTTTTTCTAGTTACTTGCACTGTTTGTTCTTAATAAATATACACACCCTCTATTTGTTCTTTTGAGGTAATACTTAATATCATAGTTTAGCAGACTTTTCTAGAAGTTGTGAATAGATTGAGCAAAAAAAACCAATAAAACTCAAAACAAGTTACTAGGTTTTAAAATATTTGGAAAAAAAACGTTGTGGCATTTTGCTTAAAGAAACACATTTTCTCATCCCAATATACAAGAGAATGAACAGACAGAAAGACTGAAGCATCCAAACATATTCATATCATTAAATATTGGACAAGACAGTGCCAGAAGAAAAGGAACACCAACCAACATGACTAAAAATAAAAAAAAGAGATTTGCAGTATTAGTTATTTCTGCCAATTATTTCTGAGTCTTTTTTTTTTTTTTTTTTTCAATTTGAGAATTTAACATTTTCTTTTTTAGGATACACAACATATCTGCTAGTCTCAATGGTGACTGCAGTTTTATCTCACTGTTTTGCTTAATCACTTCTGTTACTCTTTCCTAATTGTACCTTGTAGCCAACAAACTAAAAATCGCCTCTTATGGATCAGTCATAGACCATTACCAACTTTCCAAAAGTCACTGTTGTGCTCTGCACTAGGTCAGCTTCCTTTCTGACCTTCCAGTTTTGAGTTGCTACATAGAACAGTTCCATTTCTAGTACATCATTCAACTTTTGTCTTCAGAAAGGCTACTTTGATGTGATCCCATCAGCCAGCTCTCATCTTCAATTCAGCATCTAGATTTTTAATTAAATGCACCAAACTTTAATAAGAAAAATCTGTCCTTAAAAATTATAGAAAAAAAAATCATTATTTTACTTTTTGTAAATAAATCATTCCCCTTCTCTTGCTATTCTCTTACTGTAGCTGGAGAATGATTTAAATGTCTTATTTGTTTACCGAAACTTTCATTCACTTTCTTCTATTATACATACACAGAGGAAAAGAGAGTTCAATAGCACTCTGCTTACCTGAACCACACCATATCTGTAGAAAAGATTTTCACTGCAAATATAATTGAGTAGTTTTACAGACTTAGTAATACACAAAGCTGACAGTTTAACATTATTATACAGGATATCTCCTGTTGTATGTATTTTTTTTTATTTATCCTCATTGTTTTGGTTTGATATCTTTATTTCAAGACTCTGCATGATGTCTCTTTCTTGAAGGCTCAAAACATATTTGAAGAAAATTTCTCACTTCACAATGGATAATGCGAGTTTTGTTTTGCCTGGAAGTCCAGAAGATCTGCCTGGCTATCATTTTACTTCATAAGAATTAATCCAATAGGAAGTAGGTTAATTCTGTGTACAAAATATACCAGGATATTGTAAATCAATGATACTTTCTCTGTAAAATGTCATTCTTATGAATATATATGCCACTGTATGTTTCTATGTGTCATCATAGCTTGTTTCCTTCTTATTTGACCTCCAAATATATGTAATCAGAATGTATTTCTGACCCAATAAATTATATAATTTTTAAAAACTGTCTTTCTTTTGAGAATTATATTATTTTCCACCACGTTTAAAACCTGAAAATCAATGTATATCCATTCTTAGTAAACTTATCCCTGTGCAATATTCCAAAAAAATAACTAAGGATAAAAGATCTAAAGCTTTTGTAATAGCAGGGGTTCATTTGGATCGAACAGATCTGGGTAATTCCAGAAGCTGAGTCATGTGAAGAAAAGAAGAATACAGAATGAACAAGTTCAGAGGAGAATTTATTCAAAATTTCTTACAGGTGGTGGGAAGAAATTGTTCAGATTGAAATCTAGCTGTCAGTAGGTCTCTGAGGAGGTGAGCAAGAAACATCAGTCAGTTATCAAAGTGAAAAGCATTCTTTGAACGGTCTGTGATTACTGATCTTGTTTCTTGACTTTATCATGGCCAGTATCCAATGGGAGAATAGATGGCAACAGCTTGATTGTGCATCATACACACAAATGATATATAACTCAGAGAATAGTAGCTGATCTGATGAAGTATGAATTTTTGTTTCAGCTATGAGCTGCAATTGTTATAAGCATGTGGCACACACATTCGATTCTGTTCATTGAGAAAAAGAATAAAGATGCTGATTCCAAAGGTCCCAACCTCCAGAGCCAGAAATTACCATTGTGCAAAAATGCTGAGGAACTTCTCACACAACTGTGTTAGAGAACATCTCTTGAAAGAGAGCTAAATCTTTTTAAAATACTTAGAACACTGCTAATTTTTTCACCTGCCATATTATTGTAGTGGCAGACAGCACTCAGTGCCAGGAACAGAATTTTGATCCTTGCATCCTCTCATACCTCAGTCAGAAGGGCTGAAGAGCCTTCCATTACAACTTTTTAGGTGTTTGTACCTAAACACGTGGACCAAATTTTTTCCCAACTCTCCCTTCAATAAGGTTCTTTCCTCTAGTCCCAGCTAAGGCTAAAACACTTAAGCTGATGAAATGCTGTTTTTTTCCAGAAATTATGTGTTTTCAACTCTTCCAAATGTGAATAAGGTTGTTGGATGTCTGGGATTTCCTGAAACTATTACATATAGAGCCTTTTCTCTCCTTCCTCAACATCTTCATCTATCCTTCTGTTAGTTTTAATACAGAAATTATCTATTGAAGATATTTTATTGTAATTACTAAGTCCTTATTCTTTTCTGAAATTGTCTGTCAAATAAGCCTGTGAAATGGAGATCTAAATTTTGATTTTGATTTAGTTTAGCAGTGCTATATTTTATTGGATTGCTAGCAACTTTACTAACCAATGCAGGTGTTTTGTAACAATAACCTGTCCTACTCATTATTTAGAATCCCTCTAAACTTCATTAGATTTCAAATCAGTCTTGGATTTTGTTATTTTAAAAAATTAGACCAGTTTAAAAAAGTAATCTTTGGAATATCTTGAGTACTAGATTTATGATAAATAAGGTTAATTAACATCAGATTTTTGAGATCGGTTGATGAACCAGGGTTTTTTTGAGATCCTTTTGCACATTTTCCATGCAAGTGGTGAAGAGAAAAAACTTCTTAAAGTTTCAGCACAAGTACAGTGGTTTTAAAGCACTTCAGAAGACATGATAAAGAGAACTTTTTTAATTATACAGACTAAAACTTGTTAACTCTTGGAGATACATTGATGAAAGACAAGTCCAAAAAGATCAGAATTAAAAAAAAAAAAAGTACGTGGCTGACAGATGAGATTGAAAAAGAGTCTGATAGATCAAAAAGTTAGGAAGGTAAAATGAACTAAAATAAAAAGACTTTTGAAATAGCAGAACGAGAACTGAGTACTGAAATTTAATAGGGAAAAAAAGTCCTTTATCTGAAATTGGACTAATGAAGATGATACATTAAGAATTTAAAATGTTAACTATGAATAAAGGGTTGCAGAATAAGTCTCTTCTCAATGACAGTGCTCTAGGTTACTAGGTATGCATACTGAAGTAAACTGAGCATAGGAAGGAACAGTTGAAAAGTTATTTTTATGTTTCTCATTTTAATTTTTATTTTTTAATTTTAAATTTAATTTTTAATATTTTAAAAATTTATTTCTATTCAGAATACAGCATAACGTTTTATAATTTCTGACATTTTAGAAGGGTAATTCAAAAATGATAGACTAGATATTCATTCTTGAAAAAAGTAATAGAATCCAAATTCAGGAGTTTATTAATAAAGAATTAGACACTAAAAATATCATTAATGACAATCAGTTTGGTTTTAAAGGAGGAGGGCATGTCACATAAAACTGTGATTCGCAGAAGCAATGAAAGCGAGGATTTCTCTTCTCATCTATTATCTGAAAAAGGTTAATTGCGTCTGTGAAAATCTACTTTCTCTGTAGAAAATGTATGTTTTTTAAGACATAACAGAAAAAAATCCACTATATAAAATATAAAATCCACTATATAATAATACTAATAAACTATATTAGTCAGTTATTAATCATAATTCAAAGAGGATTTTAACAGGTGCAGCTTAAAAATTTGCCACTGAGTTTGCTACTGAGAGAATCTGATTGCGCATACAAGGTCAGACCTACAAGGCTACCCTAAATTTGAGAAAAATACTCAAGTTTATTTTGTCTTCATTTTTTCCTGGCTTTTTAACACGCTTAGAGAGCTATTCAGAAATACCAATTGTTTTGGTACCAATCAGTAGCAGATAGGAACTTTTTATGACCTGGCCAATTGTATTTTATTCTTCCAATTTTATTTAACTACACCCAGTTACAGGAGAAGATACAGAGGTGTTTGCTCAGAGAACTCAATTTGAGTACTAGCCTTTTAATTTCTGTTTCAAGTATTTGTCATTCCATAATAAAGTAACAAGGCTTTCTTCAGAAAAAAGATGGTACCAAAATAAAAGTTCCTTCTAATATTTTCCTTTGCACCATAACATTATTCCACAACTTTCTTTTTTTCTTTACACTGTTGAAATCCTTAGATAAGTACCAAAGACACATTTAGGTTATGAATTCCATAAAGAAGATTAATACTACTTTTTTTTTTTTTTTCTAAACCCATAAATATTTCTTTCAAACAAACCCCAAAACTATGGAGTTGATAAAGTTTGTAGTACTTTAAAAATTGCTAAAGCAACTGCATTGTTATCGCAAGCATGCTATAATTGCTACAGCAATTTATCACTGTTAACACTGATACTATTTTATAAATACTTTTGAGCCTCTTTCAGCTGCAACTTCAGATTCTTAGCTGCTAGTCAGAACCAGTGAGGGAGTGGATGAAGTGGGATTCTATTGTTTCACCTGAGATTCTGCCTTGGGAACAAAATTTTATTGAATTCAGACTCCAAAACTGGGTTGAAAGGTTTTTCTTTATAAAATTTAGTTCACATAATGAAAACTGAAGGGGCAGTAATTCTGTGTCAGGAATCATAGGAGAACAAACTTGATACAGTTCTGAGTCTCTGATAAACAATGGACCCTTTGCAAAAACAAAGAAATACAAAGAAGTCAAGCATACTAATGAATTTGGCCCAAATTCCATATTTTGATTAAAAAATATCAAATAATAACTCAATTTAAAAATATTTAAAGTTGTATTGGTATTTAAGGCTTCATGAAGATGTTTAATATACTTATAAGCTTCACTGTAAATGAATATTTCCATTTTCAGTTCATATTCCTGAAGCAAAGGGAATATAACACATTCTCAAATACAGTGAATTAGAGCATCTGTATTTGTGCCTTTGTTTTCCTGAATGTATAAACCATCTTCTCCAAGGGGTTTCTATCCTATTTCTTACCAATCAGATTAACATATTTCCTATTTCATCCTTTTAAAATTATTTCATATATATGTGTATATAATTCTCAGCTTTTCTTGGACACTAAGGAATATAGAGAATATGATTTCTTAGAAAAATCAAATTAGAATGCTTAAGTGAGGGTATCTCCAGGGGTGAAGTGTTCAGGCAGGTAGAAAGCAGATGAACATAGCAAAAAACATACAAGTTCACATATTCTCAGAGTAACAGAAGTCAATTTTTCCAGGAAAGCCCAGAAGCTGGATGAAGGTTATTACAGCCCAGAGGAGACAAAATATTGTTGAACTTAGGACAGTACCAGTGAATAGGACTCAGTGAATAGACTCAGTGTTCAGGGGGAAGATCTATGCACAAATTTCTTTAAAATTAGCTTCACTATTTCCCCAAAGTCCCCAGGGTTCTGTTTTTGTCAATTTGAAACCTTTGGATTACAGGTTTTGCTTATTCGTTTACATCTTAACATAATTTGACAGATTCTGGTGTCCTCACTTAAAGAAAAACTACTGAACAATCTCAAAACTCTGGTTGGGCAGAAAGTTGCATCTTTGTTTTAATGACAGTATCCCTGCACCTGCCAACATATTTAGTCTTTAAAAAGTCCTAACACCTTTCTATATAAAACTATTAAGCATCATATCACTATAACACTATCTCACAGACTAATGCTTAGTGCTAACCTATTAAGAATGCACATGAATCTCTATTAATTGTAGCATGTGTTTGCACCAGAGAAACATGGATGTAACAATTATTTGTCTGCTTTGTTCTCTAGCAGTGAGAGGACAGGAAGAGGCTGCATGTCATTAGTGTAGAAACAGATTGTCCATTGGACTTTGCCTCCAATAAAAATAACTCATTTAAAAGTCTCAAGTCTGGCCTTTCATTAATATAACTTGCATTCGATGAAAATCTACAGCCACAGAAGATAGCTTGCTGTTTTATGTTTGTTCTTTGTCATGACTTGAGAAATAAAATTTATCTCACATAGTTTTTATTTCTTTTTATTTTGAAAATAAAAAATCTTTCAGGAAATCAAACACATTTGCAAACAGAATTTGTTTCAACAATTTCTCTCTCGAAAATTCCTATTCTTTTTCTTACTGTCTTTTCAGGTGTTATCATTTGTCACAGGATGATCACAAGAAAACTACTGTTATAGCTGAAATTCTAAAGTGATCTCTCTTTTAGCTTCAATTCTTTCTTGAATTGTAAACTTTCAGATGAGCTGAGACTGAGGAACTTCTGTGTATGAAAAAGGTCATTTTCTGCTAAGATATTCAGTATTTGAAAAATCTAATTCTGAAACTGAAATTAGCATTATTTGTGAAAAGTTCTAAGAATTTAATTTTCTAAATTAAGGTTTTTAAATTAAACATATGAATAATAGAATACATTTTTAAGTATTACAATAGAATACATTATTAAGTATCACTGTTACAATCAGTTTTTGATCCAACTGTTAAAGTCATAGATTCTACAATTTTTCTATGTCTGTCTAGCAACACTTGAATCCTATCCTTTGCTAAACTGTATGCTGGAGATTTAATGCATTTGTTAGTACATAAATAGGAATTAAATAATTGAAAATACCATGAAAATAAATGTCTTAAAAATAAGTTTATCTGCTGCTTTTAATTTCGAATATAGTAGTCTCTAATTTTATTACTCCCTGTTTTTTTAAGTAATATTTATGTTTCACATTTAAACAGTTGTTGTCCTTCTAATTATCTGGTATTAGAATTCATCCAAATATTACCTACTAAGGCAAAAATAATTGACTACTGTAGCTGTTTTTTCATAAAGAAAAATATGGACTATACCACCATTATAAATGCTCATAGGTTCTTTAGACTGACAAGAGTAAAATTTCTTTCCCCCCTTAACCCCTAAACCTTCCTGTGAACTTCAGAGAATGAGATAACAAAACCCCTGCAGCAGAAGATTCTTTCTTTTCATAGTCAGAATCAGAAAGACTGGAGTTTCTTTTGCTGGTTGCTTTGTCTTGTTCATGCTCCTGAAAAAGACAGTCCAACACACATTGAATTTGACACTTCAGGACAAATCTGCAAGTGTGGTTCTCTCTTCTATTTGTAAATGCCTTGAAAATAAGTGGAGCTCCATCAAGAGTCAGGACTAGGGGTTGTGAGAGTGACAGCATGTTTTACACACATGCATGCCAATGTGACAACAAAGTCCATTTTTAGAAAGCCACACAGAAACCTCTCTGCATCAGTGTCAAATTAGAGATACTGTTCTGAAACACTGATTATGACTGCATATTTAGCCTGTGTCAGCTGAAAGTATCTGACTTATCTATCCATCTATTACTGCCTGCTGCTCAAATGAATGTCATCTTGTCAATGGGCTCGTCATTACCTTCAGCTGGGAGGTTTGCAGACTTTCAGCTCCAAGAAAGAACCATTAGAGTGTTTGTGTATGACTAGAATACTAACATACCCATTTTTCAGGTGTGTCAAAATCCTTCACAATCCATTTTCTTGAGCAAAAATGAGTCTCTGAACAAAAGTGAGTCAATTCATGAGCTTTCTATACCATTTTTTCAAGGTATAGTTCCTCAATGATTCTTTATGCCCTTACCAATGTTCTACTTCTATGCTTCCTTTAATGCAACTCTGGCTTCTTGTGTAGTATTATTTGTTTCCAAAAGTATAATTCTATGTGAGAATGTGCTTGGAAAATTCAAACTTTATGAAAAGCAAAGGGACAACACAGAACTATTTAGAAATACTTAATTTTATTTTAACATATGCTCTATAAATTAAAAGCTTATTCAATTAAATTAGATTAAAGTTAACTTCTTATAAAAACAAAGTATTTTCTAGTAAGTCTGCTATACCCAAGATGACAAGTTTCTTGCCTCCAGGTTTTTCAGACAGTGAAACTGTTGTGTTATGTGAAACTTATGGAGGGTAGATTTGCTTGGGTTTTGGTTAGGAGAGTTTTTTCTGCTTTGTTTTGTCGGTGTGTACATATATAAATAGAAAGTGCTAAAAATAATTTCATGTTTAGATGCCTGTTTACAGTCTACTTAAAAAACCTGCTAGAAAAAGCTATTAGCCTGATTAAATTATTGAATTTTTGTAAGTCATAAGTCACTGCAATATTTAGTTTTATGCTTTCTGAAAATTCTGAAAATACTGTATGGATGATATAAGAAAGTTCATTGGTTTTCAAATGTGAGTAAGATAAATAAATTAAGAGAAACTCTTACTTAAAAGAGTAGAACTTGCAAGGTGAATGGCATAATGTGATCAAGAGATATACAAAAGAAAAAACAATTAGGGTATTTGTCAAGATTCTTTCTGTGCTCTGGACTCTGTTGTTGGCCACCTCATTGAACCACACTCCTGCAATGCCAGATGTCGAAGAGGTGACATGATTGAGCAGAAATGTACTTATTAAAGCTCATGATAACAATGCAGAGATGGAAATAGAAACATCAGAGCAGAACAGAGCTGAGAAGAGAAAATATTTTTCCTTCTGGCTTCCATCTACCACTGATATCAACTGGATCTGTGAACAAGTATTTTAGGTCCCTATTAAGCATATTTATTAAACAGTCTTACTAAAATTAGACAGCAAAAGAATATATATACTAAAATGAATTCCTGCATCATTGAATGATTAATAATTCAAATGCAATAAATGAACCTTGTATTTACTTTTGTTTTAGCACTGGCTTTTATTTTATTCTCTGCTTGGCATTGTGGTAGTTATGCCAAGAGTAGGAGTGTTACTAGACAGCTAGGGAGTACATGGAAATGAAGGAATCTATAAGTTCTGGGAATAACTCTGCAGTCCGTTTCTGGAAGAAAATGTAGCCCACTACAGAATTTGAAATAGCAACTCCCTATGATTTGAAACAATTTAGAAAGCCTTTCTGACTCCTGTGTGTTGTTTTCTGGGCTGGTATTCTTGAGCTGCTTTATAAACAAAAACCCTATGATTTATATTTTTTGCTAACATGAAAATAATTTTAAGGCTTATCTAGTAATCAGTGATGCTGATCTAGTAATCTCATACAAAAGTGGCTATGAAAATGTTTTGTATGAAAATGTTTTCACAATTGCGTCATCAACAAAAGGTGGGCTAAGGAAAATTTCCATCCATCCTTTATTGCATACAAAGGGAAATATAATGTTAGAGGATACAGAAAAGGATGAAAGTCTTGATTCCTCCTTTGCCTCAGTCTTTAACAGTAAGGTCGGCCATCCTAAGAGTAATCCAGCCCACAAGCTGAAAGACAATTAGGGAGCAGAATGAAACCTCCATTATCAAAGGGATGAAGCACCTCTCCTTATGAGGAAAGGATGACAGATTTGGGATTGTTCAGCCTGGAGAAGAGTATGTTCCAGGGGAAACCTTACAACAGCCTTCCAGTGCCTAAAGGGGAACCTAGAAGAAAGCTATAAAGTTTTTACAAGGACATGTTACGATGGGACAAAGTGGAATGGTTTTAAACTGAAGAGACTAAGCTTAGATTAAACATTAGGAAGAAATCCTTTACTGTGAGGATGGGGAGACACTGGAACAGGTTGACCTAAGATGGCTACCCCATCCCTGGAAGTATTCAGGACTAGGTTAGATGGAGCTTTGAGCAAACTGATCTAGTGAAAGCTGTCCATGTTCATGGTAGGGGCATTGGTAGTAGATGATCTTTAAGATTACAGAGTCACAGAATCATTTTAGTTAGAAAAAACCTTTAAAATTATCACATCCAATAAACATTGGATGTTAATTGGACATGATAATTTTAAATCATGAATCACTCCATGTCATAGACCATAACATTGAGTGCCATGTCCAGTCTTTTCTTGAACATCTTTAGGGATGGTGAGTCTACTTCCTCAGGTAGTCCATTCCAAAGCTTAATAACTCTTTATGTGAAGACAAGCCATTCTATGATTCTGTGAAGAGAAAGAGAAGTAATTGGGCATGTATTAGTGACATTAAAATAGAAATTTTGTGGGGTTATGCTAAAATGTAGTCATGGAACATTCTCTTAGTTTTAGAATGATTCTTTTTCCCACCATCACAAGGAAAGGGAATTGACCAGTCTTATTCTAATTAATTAAGATTCAACTCTCATCCAGTAATTCAGATGGCTAGATGTAATTATATGTTTTTCATTGTTACATTAAATGGATAAAATAAAGACCATTCAGAGAGGGAAATGTTAATATGCGAAGTACAAAAAGGAAGACTTGTTTAGTAAACTCTAAATACTCCAAGGCATAAGCTCATTGCTTTTGTTGCTATGCAAAAGAGCCCCACTAATTCACATTAATGACTTGGAGACTCACTGTAAATGACTGAATTTTATCATGAGACATTAGGTAAAACAAATAATAAAACTCATATGGACTTGAAATTGTAGTTTACTCATTGAGGCAAACGAATGAGAAAAATAGCAAGAACTAATTATAAAATATCTGCTGATCATTTGTGTGATGGACAGTTTCATTTCAAGTATTTGAGAGGGAGCATAGATGAAACTAAACTAGGTTAATTAATCTCTTTAAGTAGAAAAAATGGAGGAAAACTTAATCAATTTTCAAAACAAAATGACACGTTTTTGAAACACTTCCTCTATTATTGTTTTATCTCCCACTTTAATATAATAATACTAATATTACTACTACTAATAATAAAATTGGTAACCATTACTTTAGCCAAAGAAACATACACTTTGGAAGAAAAAATGCTGAGGAATGGATGCTCAGACATCTTTAGAACTCTACCTATTGCAGGCTGATTCTTTGTTTTTCATGGTTCTTTTAGAAATTTCCTAATTTCAGAATCACCCACCAGTTTGTGATTAGATGCAGCATGCTAGCAGCAGCACCATCCTTTTCTGGTGACCTTCTCTATTTTTTCTTATACTGTGCTTTTCTTGATGCAACAGGAAGAAATAACTATTCTACATATTAAATTATTTAAAAAATTATAATTCACAAGTTGTTTTCATGTTTTTGTTAATCATTAATTCTCATCTGCTCATCTGGAAAAAATCTGCTAAAAATTCTAAGCCATTGACTTGATTAAAGAATGTTATTTGGTTTTGTACATCTTTTTTCTTAATGCTCTACTTGTCATCTGGATCTGAATGTAAAGTTGTAAAATTCTGTAGAAATTGGAAGTGTACAAAGGGACAATTTTGAAATAAATGGAGGAAAGAAAAATCACATGGACTAAAGATGTCACAAAATGAACAAATAAAATGCACAGGAAAAGGAGTAAGACCACTTAATTATTGAAAAACATCTAGGTTTTGTGCCCATTATGACAGAAAAGGAAAATATACAATTTCACAAAAGCAACCTTATTTCTCTATATTCTGATAAGTAGCTTTTCTACATCAGCGGAATTAATTTTCAGGATTCTGGCAACTAACTTACATAGAATAAAGATTTCTGAAGACTACGTATGTGAGGAGTTCCAGCTTCTGATTTCAAGTAATTCTGCTGGGGTTTCTTTGTATTTTCTAAGTTAAATTAAATGCAAAACAACAGATAGCAATGATGCTGAACATTTTCTGTGGCAATTATTCAGGTACATAGAAACCCAGGTTCTGAAAGGATTTAGATGTTTCTCTTCCTAGAATGGAAAGTGTGATTTTTTTTGCTTTATCAAAGAAAGTAGAGCCCTGAGGTACCACTTTAGGTCTCAGCATCTAACAACTTAATACTGAGATCTCCAAATATCCCTTTCTAACACAGGGGTTTGAATACATCCTGTATATTTTACCATCTTACGCAGCCCCATAGAACAGTTGTTTGTCTCACAGGTATGCTTCAAATTCCATTTAAATGGAAAACACAAGTGTCAACAGGCAGCAGAGTACTCTGGAGAGGAGGAGCAGAGACACAACCCTGCTACCTTGTTCCTGCAGTGTCTGGGAGAGCAGTCTGTAGCTCAGGTGTGTTGCAGGGTGCCTGTCCTAGGCACTGTCTTCCATGACACTGTTTCACAGGCTGCCATAGCAATACCCTAAAGGGAACATCTTCATTGTCTTCTCCCTTTCCAGCTGTAGAGTACTCAGATTTCTTTATCTTTTTTTTTTTTCGTAGAATTTATTTATAATAAATAAGATTTCTTGAAACAGAAACTTTTGATTCAGACTGCCAAGCATCTAATGAGGTTCCACTATCATACTCAGTTTCTGGTCTTCTGACTACTTTGTCTTTAAATAATTTGTGAAGCTTCACCAATAATGAGTAGAAGAAACCTGTAACATCACTCAGGAGCTTGATAGTGAGTATGTCTGCACAAAGTGACAGACCTTGAGCAAACATCCTTCTTTGAATAAACATAGTGATCTGAAGGCTTGAATGATCTCAATAAAGTGATATATTTGCTACTGAGTCTCATGTAAGAAGCCGTTTTCACTGCCCAGTTTCATAGATGTAGTCTGAGGGAGGTTTCTTTGTGGAAGGGAGGATAGGTATCCATTTATCAAAATTACATTATTAAACAAAAAAAGAGAAGAATTGCATATTTAAGAGGTGTTAAAATAAATACAAATAATATAAAATATAAACTCTGGTGACAAATGCACAGTGTGCACCCCTTTATAGGGCATTCCTTTAAATGAGTTTAACATTAAATGGGTTAATAAATACAGCCTGATAGGATATGTCTATCAGTTATATTGGTCCAAACTGCATTCAGAGAGAAAAGTCTCAGCTAAGAAAGAGAGAAATAGAAAGCAGATTCCACATTCCTGTGTATTGAAAAAAACTCTGCCCTCTTTACCAAATGAATCTTTCTTAAAGGCACCTTCAGACACTCACTGTGACAGAGAAAATAGCCACCAGCAACAACTGGCAGCCAAAGAATATTGAGCTGCTCTGAGTTGTTCTCTAGAGATAGGAATTCTAGCAAGGAAATCCTTTTACACTGGCTAAAAAATTTCATTTGTTTTTTACCTGTGATCACCAGACACTCAGCAAATAAATGTCTCCTGAAGCATTCTTCTGCTGCAGAGCTAGGTGAGGTTTTTCAAAACATTTTATTTCTATAGAGTTTTTTATACTTTAAAAGTTTAGTGAAGGAGTCAAAGTATGGTTTAGACTTGAATTTATTATTGTTGCAAAATAAGCTAAAGTTTAGTATCTGAGACCTGGTTTTCCGTGATGTATGAAATACAGCACCCTTTTCTGAAGATTTTGCTATTGTTGCTTAAATGTCACAGATCACTCCCTGTTAGAAGTCTATGTAGAAACTATATAAGTATAATAATAATAATAATAGCAATAATAATATATTTATAAAATAAATAACACACATTTATAGATTAAAAAATTTGGTTTATGCAACACTCCATGAAAATAATAGACCTGAAAAAAAATGCAATGTTTCCAAATAAATCTAGCACACCAGATTTTGTTGGATTGTGGCTTGAATAACAATAAAGATGTGCAGTATATGACTAGCAGTTTGCTAGCACATCAAGGTGTGACCATGTAGCCTAATGATAAGTATTCCCATAGTTATTTAGCAGGCCATAAGCTTTGTACAGAAATTGCTAAATATCAGGACTGAGGCTTGTCAGACTTGGTATTTCTGAACTATACTTGCAAATTTGTTTCACTGTAAAAACAATTTCTTTATTTGTCCAGGTATTTATGGCTAAACAATTTTACTTTTGTTTGTTTTTACGTGGTGCAAGCATAGTTTTATAGAGGCTAACAAGCAGTTATTCTGTATAGAATTAAATATTCCAACTCTAACATAATGCAGTAGAGAAATTCAGACCTGATACCAAAACAGAGGCCTTGAGAAGTGGAGACAAAGGATGTGACACAGAGGAGTACAGGCATGGGCTAATCAGGCATGAAGCACAGATCAAGATATCACACAATAATATATGTTTTTCTTGTGCAAATAATTAAAATTAACACTGTCATTTCAATGCCCTGGAAAGTTTACAGTGTCTACCATGGCTGTATATGGATTTATAGTACCTCTAATGCACTTGTGATCTCTAATATGAAACATAACTGGATATAAAATATGATACCATAGAATATCTTCTTAATGGCATGTATTTAAAAAGATCTTGACCTTTTCTGATTACAAAGTATTAGTTCTGTCTGCTAACTTCACAAGCTTCTGGGAATATTTAAACCAGGTTAACAGTTACGTAGAACTTGTGCTTAAAGCTTCTGATTATGCTTCAGTAATCTAAGAAATCAAGTAAAGTCACTACAGCATCTTATCTATTCAGCAGTTACTATAAAGTCTAAATTTAAATTATTTGGTTTTGGTTAATTTGTCTGCATGCAGTTTAGTAGCAGGAAGTTTCTGTAGGAATCTAAAATCTATTGCAGTCTCAGTCTAATTAAAATCCAATATTTTTTAACTCATGGCAAAATAACTTCATTTTCAGGGATATATTTTCAAAGAAATTTTTGAAGAACGTTATTGAAAAATAGATACCTTGGTGAATATTCAAATTCTTTTGTATGAGAGGACACTTACTCTATAGTATATATGCAAATGTTGTATGTACCATCCATTTCCTAGCTATGCAAAAAAGAAGTAGAGATAAGGATTTGATTCTTCAGGAAATAAAGTACGGCAGGTCTTTTAAAGAAGTGCAATAGCATTCACATTAAACCCAAAAAAAGTATTGAAAAGTACCTTGAAATTATGTGAAAACATAAATGTCTTTTTTAGATTCATGGTCTTAAATGAAATAGAATTTAAAATTGTTTTGGAACCTGTTACATATACAGGTCTGCTTTACAGGATTGAGATTTAAGAAGCTGTAAATTCTTTCTTTTGTTGTGCTACATTAATGCTCTCTTTTTTTGTATCCAAAGATATGATGAAGGGCAGCTTAGTTCATAAATAACTCATTTTGCATTCTCCCTCAATAAATCTCAATGATATGTTTTGTGTACAATACAAAAGCATACTGGATTAAAATAATGAGAAAAGCATTAATAATTACAAAGATGACAAAAAGAAGAAAAGAAAATACCTGTTGCAACATAAAATGAATTTTTAAAAAAGGTTAGAATAATGGAATACATCCAATTACATAAAAATATGCAAAAAAAATCTAAAACACAAAGGGAGATTCAAAAACAATAGCAATGAATTAATTAAAAATTAGTTATTAAATTGAACAAAAAGTGAGAGATAATCTAGTTACTGAGAACTTGTCTTTATACAGTTTTATTCACATTACAAATAAATGCTTTTAATTAATTTCTTTCCAATTCTTTGCAAGACTCTCCAAAAGGAGGTCTCTGTGCCTTATTTTTGACAGTACCAAAGCCCTTATTACCATGGTAATGATTCGATTTGAGTTTTCTGTAGTTTCTTTAAACACTTTTCTTGTACAGATCTGACTTATGAGTTTTGTTACTTTGATTCCTTTATGTGAAGTAAAAAATTCAATGCATGGGGACATATACAACATTTAAAGAAAATAAAGACATATTTGCTCCCTATGTTTATTAGTCCAAAACAACCAGATAACTCTGTTTAAGACATTGGCCAAAAATATCATTTGGAATATGTGGAAGGGTCTGTGACTCTGTATGGTTGTTACCTATAGACCTGCATATCAATTTTCAAGCTTTACCATACTCCTTGAGAATGTCAGCCTTAACATCTTACCAAGGGTGCTCCCCTAGCCTTTAGCTTTATCATCTTATTCGACACTCTGCTGTCTATTCCTTA
>JAWWMU010000180.1:51223247-51236744 GCA_035048155.1 Cinnycerthia olivascens
CCTTAACATCTTACCAAGGGTGCTCCCCTAGCCTTTAGCTTTATCATCTTATTCGACACTCTGCTGTCTATTCCTTACATTTTCTTCCTGACACTCTACTCTTTTATGACCTTTTTCAGAGCTATTTACCTTTGCCTCTCAGTTTACCTATTTACCTTTGCCTCTCAATTTTAGACGCTTCTCTAATAAGCCTGCTCTGTTCCAGTGAAAGAGAAAGGGAAAAAAAAAAAAAAAAAGCAACCCCAAACTCATTTATTAATAACATATATAGAAGAATTAAATTTTGTAACCAAGTGCATAGTAAAAATAGTTCAACTTTTTTTTGGCAGCTTTTATATAGAGGCTGTAATCTTTGCCCTTCTAGTAGCTATGCTCCTGGGAGGCTTGCAAAACTAATACAAAGAAAAAAGTGTTTCTTTTATTCTTACATAATAGTCATATGAATCCTTTCACTTGTTATGCTTAATTCTTCTACCATAAAGGAAAATCTGAAAATATGGTCTTCTGTTTTAATCTGCTCTTTTAAGAGGCAAATAATGAAAAGAGAGTGGCAAAGATCACCCTACTTCAATTTAATATTTTTATAATTCTGTTTAGTAGTTCAGTCACAAATCAGAGAATGTAAGAGACTGGAGATGGCTTACCATGACATGACAAATGTCAGAAGATATATTTTATAGAGTTTTAAGGAATTTAGTAATAAGAATATTTTGTAAAATTATTTATCAGTGCAGCAAAATTTCTCAAAAAAGGATTTTCTCAAATTTTATGTCAGGACCCAGAAACCTAAAAAGTTTATAAATAGGTACAAAATACCAACAGTCCTGGCCTTTTCAAATCTCACTGTAGCAACTAGTTTTACTTTGGAATATTTTAAATAATGTGGTAAACCTCCTTGAATTAAAACTGCTCTAGGAGTCCTTAGAACAAGCAGATAAATAGTGTAAATATATAAGAGCATATTTTCTTGATGAGCATCAAATTATTACATTTTAAATATAAAAAAAAGCTAAATGTAATTTGCTGGAAAGTTGGAACATCTGAATTTCTGGTCTCTAGTAGTTATTTAAAAAAATATACAAAATTGAGTAAATGTAAGAGAAATAAGAAATGAGAAATGCTTTCGTAATGAGAAAGCAAATGAAACAAAAATTGATGAAGTGGAAACTCTTCTAGAAAAAAAAATATTTTATGTTGATTTCAACATATTCTTGGGTTTGTGGGTTTTAAAGTTTTCTAGAAATAAGAACCTTTTCAATAATTTAAATATTTTTGAAGATAAAATTGCAAAATGTTTTTTGATCTCTCTGTCCACAAGTGGCTGAAGGAATAAATCAATGTACAATCCTAGTTCAGAGAAGCAGTTGTGAAGAATGTTCTTTATTTAAAAATAAACATATGAGATCTATGTGCTACAACATATTAGGATGTAAAGCATCATAAATATGTGTGCTATTTTGAGGGTCAGCAGGAGTTAAGCTCTTAATTCCGTTAAGTGCTTTTGTAAAACTGGTGACTATATGCTCCCTAGGTCCATGAAGATGCTAAAAAATAACCTTTTATATTCTGTTATTTAGCTGACACAAAAACCAGTTTGCAAATATTATTTAAAATAACAACATTAGGTTGTTTGCACAATAAAGAATTACAGATTTACCAAGAAGTCTGTAATATAAATCACTCAAGCTTTATCAGCACTAGGAAACAAATTCTTATGAAGATGCCAGAGTGTAAACAACCAGCACAATTCCCATTGTTGTATGAAGTAAAAGTTACTTTAAAATGTAACATTTAGGTCAAAAAACTCTCTTGCAGGGAGGATGAAGTATGAAGAGAAAAGTGCTTATGGTGTCTGTACTTGAAAATAGAGTTGTTTAAATATAGCTTTATTGCTATACTGTTTTAGCCAAGTTACTTGGTTAGTTATATAGAGTAACATCCATCTTTGTGAAGGCCAAAAAGAAGAGTGAAATCCCCAAAGATCCCTTTGCTTTCTTCCCCTGGAAAAGAGAATGAAGAAAAGAAAATACAGGGTCTTCACTTGACAATTCTGTGCATGTTCATTTACTTTCAACTGGCACTAAATATCTTCATAATAACTTTTAAACTGAAGTTTACTTACTTTTTTCTACTTTGCATCTCTTTTAAATTTGAATTATGTTAAAAGTTTGAAGAATTAAAATAGGATGATTGCAGCTGCATCAGAGCATTCAAAACAGGAGACTGAGTTGTATGGTTGGCAACAAAAATATCCACACAGACAAATTGATTCAAACAAATCTAGAGATTTATAAAATATGCAGAAATTGATTGGAGGATTAGTTAACATGCTAACATCAACCTTCCCTCAGTTATTCTTTCTAACACTTTTGTCCTTGCAAGAAAAATGTATATGGTCACCTATAGCAAAAGGTGTCTTCCTGGAGGTTTCCATGTTTTTGATTTTATGCAGCTCGTCAAAGAACTGATAAATCACTCGTGAGTTCCATACACCTTCAATGCACCTTCAGCATGATCTGCAGGGCTCAAGCTGTCATACTCTGAATCCCTTCTGGACAGAGCTGCCAATCATGCTAAACCATGTGAACAGCTTAGTGACACAGACAGATGTTCACAGAGAATGAGACAGAGACCACCAAACTCACTCACTTATAAATTTAACAGGACTGGAATATAGAACTTCAGTGTGAAAGTCTAGTTCATTTATCTGGGAGTTTCTTCCAACTGTATTTTTAGAAGATACTTTTGCAAACAAACAATCTCAGCCCTTTTATATTGCTACCACCAAACCAGAGGGAATACATTGGCCCCATTCAAGCTTTCAAACTCAGCATTCTTTATGATTTTGTGCTAATTCGGAAAACAGCTCTTCCTACTAAGCTCTGAACTTTATTTCTCATTTCTTCTTTCATTGGGAAAGAAACATGGCATTGAGGATTAAACATCATAATTTTAACAGGAAGGAAACTTTGAAAAATTAAGTACTTAAAGCAAAACTTGAATCACAGGAACCCAAGAACTTAACAGCCTACAAGAAAAAAAAACAAACCAAAAGCCAAAAATCATAGTGACAAAAGATCATAAATATTTACATAGGTATGATTTTGGCTTAAGTAAGAAATACCCATATGTTCTTAATGACTTCAACAAAACCAAAAAGCAATAAAACATTTTTATCTGTGCCTGTGGTGAGATCACAGTCACAAAACTGAGCAAAATAGTAGCAGGGATATATATAATCAAGACAAAATATAAAATTTCTGTACTTTTAAAGCACTTTGTTTAGTGAAGTCTAGTTCTGACATATGTAATAATATATTTTCCTCAGTTATAAGTACTATATGTTTGAAAAGACATTGTAAACTCTTTTCCCCCAAAAGCTTTGCCAATTACTCTTATTGAGGTATTTTGGATTTTATGAGTCACACATACCATAGGAAAAATAAATTCAGATTTTCATATATTGTTATTAATTCTTTCTTTTACTTAATAGTTTGAAAAGAAGTAACTGATATGTTCCATTTTCTGAGGCAATGATAAGGCAAAATACAGTGAGGAGCTTACACCCAGAAATGGTGAACAAGAGATCATTTTAGGCCTAACACTGAGTTGGACTTAAAGATCCAGGGATGATATTTTTCCTCTGGGATTATTTTTTGTCTCTTTAAACTCATACAAAAAATGTTAACCTGTGTGCAAAATCGCATTTGAATCTGGAATGCATTCATTCTTCAAAGAGAATTTAGCTATTTCTCAGAGGGCTAGAAAAATCCATACATTTAAATTTTCTCCATATATGTGGAAAGTTAAGCACACAGGTATGAGATACAAAACCAAAAAAAATGAATCTTCAGTAGGGAGTCACCTAAACTAATAAATACAAATTGAAAAGGAATGTCTCCTTTATCTTTTTCCACTGCAGAATTTTTCTTCCAGCAGCAGTAAAGCTTCATAAAGATTTAATAAGTAATTTAGTAATCACAGTATGGATAACTATTTCAGGAAGCAAAGAAAAAAAATATTTTGAGAAACTGGTTAAATATCTCTTATTTTACAGTGAAGATTTCAAGTGAATTGAAGAGAATAACTGCTCCATCATGTTGGATTGTTTTATTTTGAATAGAACATTCAATAATAGGGAGAAAGACTTCATGAAGAATCATCATATTATTTCATTGAAGAAAAGAGACATGGACGCCATTAGTCCTTTAAAATTTATCTTAGATGCAGTTATATGAGAAGAAATTTAAACTGCTTTCTGAATTTTTTTTCTAGTGAGCCTGTAAGATTTTACTACCTGTATTACTTTACTTCAAATAATTCTTTACTATAGAATGGAAAAAGAAATAATTTTACTGGGAAAGACTGATAAAAAAATCACCATGGATTTTCCTACATAGTGGAAGTTTTTACAGCAATGTCCAGAAAAATTTAAATTTCAGTGTCTTCATGCTGGATCTATCAATTCTCTGATGAGTACTTCAAGTTACCAAACTAGTGAACACGGAGGTGATGAATGATTACTAACCATAACTCACAGGATATTCTAAGAGTGATGGCAGGTGCACAACTCGGGAAGTGAAGTGAATGGAAGGAATCACAAATTTTGGCCCTTCAATTGAGTGATTTCTTTCTCAGCAGCATGAGAATTCAGTATTTTTATGAATTAAAAAAAAAATATTAAAGAAAATTTAGATGTGCCTTTGGAAAATGACTGGTTCATCCAAAGCCAGGTGACAATTAAGCAAGTATCAAGTGCAGAGACATGCTTACACTACCATTCTAATTTTTATTTCAAAATAACTTCTACCTTTTAAATTATTTTTTATTCAAATATTTAACTATTAGTTTAGAAACTAAGACTCAATCTCAGTTTAGGTTTTAAAAAAAAATTAATGCCCAAATAATGACAAATTGGCCTTTTTGTCTCTTTTCATGACAGCAAATCTCTTAGGATTAGAAAATTATTTATTGTTCTTTCTAGTTAAAATAATACATTTTTCAATACTAATCCTCCATGTAGTCACAAATGCTTCTTTCTTATGTTAGGACTCAATCCCCTAGAACACACCGTCAATAATTACTACAGACAGAGGGTAGGAAACAATTTATTTTCAAACACAAATGAAACAATTATTGAAGCAAAAGAGTTACGTACTATATCTGCAAGGAATGCATTTACATACTTTCATTTCTAGAAAGGGCTTCTTGCTTTGAAATGGAAGCAGTTTTCTAACTTAAAGTAGGTAATTACACACTCCATTAAACAAGTAATTAACAGATTACAATTTAAAAAAAAACAACTTGAAAATGAGCGATTCAAATGCTAAATGTGAAGCACACAGTTATAATTAGCATAATACTTTTTGAAATGGATTAACAAATACACAATGAAAATGGTAAAAAAAATCTATTTTCTCCTTGCAAATCATAATCAAGAAACAGTATAAGTCAAACAATATCACAGTATAAGAACCTAATGTAAATACCTCATGCTAAATTGTTCACTTAAATAAATAAATAACCTTTTAATTCCCTGGTGATATAGCTAAAACTTTTGGAAGATTATTACTGCATATGCACCATGCTGGGATCATGCATTATGTGAAGAAAACAAAAGGTCATATGCTGGATTTTTACAAGCAAATATGCTTCTTCTATTAATTTGAAGATGCAAGTGAAATTTTACCTACTACTATTCCAAACATCAGGAAAAGTTACCATAATGAAACACCACTAAACACTACTAAAAGAAACACTAACAATACTTTATCCTTCCATATCTTGTGTTTATTTTGTACATGCGATGAAGTTTCTCAAAATAAAGGTTAATAAGTCCAGATAGGGTATTGAAAGGCATGAACTAGTTTCTGAACTAATTTCTTCAGCTCCTTCAACCCAGCTGGCACATACTGGCCACCTGTCTATTCCATCAGAACAAGATGTGTGCTTTTCAGCTGCTGTTTTGTAAAAATGTTAATTTTACTTCAAAATTAAGGAAATGGAGTTAATAGGAGCCATATCCTTTAATATAGTCAGCTTATTTCATCTTCTTTATAGCTATCTCTTTTTATTTGTTGAAAATATAAACTGTAGACAAGAAACAGTCAAGACAGAATCTAGTTTAACCTCTTTTCCACAGGTTTTTAGTCCAGCTGTTCTCCTGAATTCTCATTTTAATCATCATTTTACTTCTTCTAACCCACAGGAAGATTTTAATTATTCAAACATTATTTTCAAATGTTCTTTCTTCCATAAAAAGAAATTACTAGAATAAGTACCAATGCAATTTTCATTATTTTTATTAAATTAAAATAATTAACATAGGAGTTTTAATCAGAAAGCAGTAGAAGGCAATAAACAGTAAACAAAAGGCTTAAAAATTATAAAATCCAAAACAAAATATTAATGTTCTGTCACTTTCTGATTTGTTTTTGTTTGTTTTTTTTTAACTTTCTGTGATTTCATGAATCCAGCTACTGGCAACCCAATATTAATTTATAGGACATGACAATCAGAGCCCATGGCAATATGGCTGTACAGGAGCAATGTTTTTTTGAATGCATTAATGTCATGATAAGCTGAATTACTCTCTTGCTAATGAAGTTGACCTCTTCTGGTGTTATTGCTAGCCAGAACAGTAAAGAAATTCAAATACCCAGAACCACTCAAGGCTTAGACTGCATTGAAATAGAGCAACTACAAAATATAATAAAAAATTGAATTGCTGTATAATAATGAATCAAATGCAGTGTCTGTTGCTAAAGGAGACTGCAAATCTTACAAAAGGGAATTGTTGTAAGGCAAACATAAGACGACACATCAATGTGATGGGTTACTCCCACCCAGAGCACACTAATTTCATTTACCTAATGGGCTGTTTTGACGAAGCACCATCTCATATGGTTGAAGGAGGAGGGTCATGAAATGAAATCAGAATGGCAAAGGCAGTTACTATTCCTCTGAGTATCAACAATAATTGTAACTTCTTCAAGTGAATAAAGCCCTTCTCAGTTTCTTTCTTAAAAATCTTTTCCTTCCTAAAAGATATTTATTGGTCTACTTTTGCCATTAATTATTATCATGGATAGTCCTCATCCCAAGATCATGCATGAGGGCAATAGCAATTTAAAAGTTGGGTTTTTTTGTTCTTCCAGGTATGATTGAAAGTTACAAAATAAAAGTGAGAATTCATCTACATATGTACTGTAAGTTATCTTTTTCCTCTATGGAGGAATGATTTGTATGAAATAATCAATTTCTATCAAACTCCAGGAATCTTAAGACTCTGCTGAATAGCTGAAGCTGATTTCATAATCAGTTTGACAAGTGGCAGCATGAGACAAGTTATTCAGACCAATATCATATTGCAAAATGTCTTATACACAAAAATTTTGATAGTTTGCATTTTTGTTTCTTGTTTTAAATCTACAGATTTAATTCTGGACTTGTTCCATTTAAATAGCTTTCTTATTATTTTTTACTTTCTCAACATGTATAGAAAACTGTTGTGGAATACTGTTAGACTGATTATTTTAATTAAATTCATATTTAGAGAAGCTATTTTCTAGAGTTACTCAATTTCTAAGAATTTAGCACAAAAAATAAGGAATAAATCTTATTCACAAAAAATTGTTTCTGAATATATGTTTAAATGAGAAATAAAATGCAGTACTTTTCCCCACTTATTTGAGATATAACTTTATTTGACATGGGTTTTTTCAGCCTGAAAACAGAGATATTTGAGTACAGATCTCCCTAAAACTATGACCTATATATTTTAAACAGTAGATAACTGTCCAGAGTTCGAGTTTCTGTAGAAAATAATATTTTTTTTAAAAAAAAGCTATTTTGCTATCTACATTAGACTTACTTATTTTGATTTCCATTGTAATTTCAAAAAGAGAAAAACATGATAACACCACCATTAGACTAGCAATGAAGTAAGTAGTGACTGCAATGGTCAGTCTTATGTTATAAAAGCTACTGCAGGCAAAAAATTTAATCTAGAAAAGTGCTGTAGACAGCCAGCACTTCTGATCCTCTTTCTGCAACTATTAAAGCAAAATCCCTCTCACTTTCTATCTGTAGATTATTTTTATGATTAGTCTTCTTTTCAATGTCAAACTTTGCTGTATAGCAACCAAGTGTGTGTAGCCATGTCAGTAGATGCTACCTAGAACAGCTAAAAAGAGTGAATCGTTCTAGAAGATAAACCAACGCAAATTCACATAACACTGAATCAGAATATCTTGTAATATCCATTTCCTCTGTGAAAACAAAACACTTTTAATAACTGACCTTGTTGCAGACTTCAGTGTAACTCTCAGTCTTGCATCATGGCCTGAGGAAGTAGTTTTGGAAGCTCTTTATAGAAAGATAGATTTTTGAGGAACTTCGCAGTTTTTCTGTTCAAATGAAAACAAATAACTTCTAAGAAAAATAGGTAATTTCTATGAAAGATGGAAACCTTTTTTTCACAAAATTTGGAAGAAATAGAAGGCAAGGCAGAAAACTATTTCTATCTTATAGATTTTTTTCACATAATGTTCCTTTATATTTTAAATGAAATTGTAAAAGCTGTAACAGAATTTATTTGTTGTAGCAGAAGAATATTTCAATTTCTTAATACTTGGCAATACGAAAATTCTGTGATTTTGATAAGTAGCATTTATTCATTTATAAAAGTGGGAAAATTAATTTCATATAAATTTGAAAGATAAATTTTGCGATAAATTTTGCAGGCAACATCATAAAAATCATCATTAATATATTTGAAAATAAACCAATAAAAATGATATTATGTTGTTGCTTATTTTCTTCTAGAACTAGATCGTTCCCTCTTACTGGAAGTAACCAAAATCCAGTGGAATTCACAACAATATCAAACTTCAGGATTCACTCCAAAAGCAAGAGATGTTAGATATTACATTCAGTTTGTTAATTGTTCTGTCATTGTTGTGAGTCCATTAGATATCAGAAGTAAATGTCTTACTATTGTCAGCTACAGCAAATTTCCTATATTGAACCCCAATATGTATTGTTATATCTTCTAATGAGGTTTCAGGATTTCTTCTTTATTAGAGACAGACACACAATTAGAAAGTTCAGTAAAGTTTCACTTAAATATCTAGCATCTTTTTGCTTTCATCAGACTGCAGCCTCAGGTGGTCTCAGCTGAGGCAGCTTTCTTAAAAATAGCCACTTCTTACAATTTTGCAATTAATTTTCAGTCTTGACCAATCCAAATTCCTTAGTTAACTGTTAATAAAATCTGCTGGAGAATTAATTTTGTGGAACTTTATTAATTTTTATTTAGATCTGTTAGGTAGGACACTGGTAATCTCTAGTTCTGCTAGCCAGCAAGGTGTGAGACAGCTACTCTATGTAGGCCATGGCTGCCTTTGCCAGTGATAGTGCAGTAATTCTTCAGTCTGTTTTACTACTAGGATATGTAAGACCTTTATAAAATGTGAATCAAACAGGTCTCATGACTAGAACTTGGGAGAGATACAAGTAAAATGTATTCATAGTTTACTGTCTATGCCTGAGCCCATTGTTTGAACTTCTCTACCAAACAATGTGGAGTTAAAAAAGATTCCGACTCCAAGTCAAATAGACAAAAGCCTTCTGGGTATTGAATTTCCTATATTACACATATTGCTCTACCTGTTGGGGTCATCTGTGTGTCTTTTTGTGCTCAATTCCTCTACATCACTGAAGCTACAACATTTGCAGTGTATTGAATATCTGGGAGGACTTATGTGCTTCCACATTTCTGATGAATTTGGACTTAAACTATCTAGATGGCAGTAATTACAAAAGGGAGGAATCACAAGTAACAATTTGGATATTGGAATCCTTTTTCCCAATGTTATACTCCAAGCATAGATGCACACTGGTATGAAACACATAACAAGTTCTGGGGAAGACTCTGCCCCATCGATCCTGTTTTCAGCTTCTATGAAAACAAGGGTGTGAGGTGAAAGGAAATGGAAGAATGTATGCTATAATATCATAGAGTCATTGAACTCAAATCAGTTGAGGAAGACACACAGGTCTCAAAGCTGATATATAGTTTAATAGTTAAGGTACTGGTATAGAGTACATTTTCTGTGTAACATATAATGTTGATAATATCATATGACTGTGACTATGATAAGTTTGCTCCTAATTAGGGTTTCAGGAGGAAGACAACAAATATGTTTTTCACATTTAATTGAAATAAATATAAAAATGACCAGTTGAATAGAGAGGTGTATCATGATGGAGAAGTAATAAATAACTCTACAGAATTAATATCCTCTTGTAATTAAAGTTGCTATAAAAGTGAAAGAACTTTGCGAAACATTGTAGATAACACGTTGTGCTGTCCTATAATCCAAAAGTGCAGAATTTTTCACACATTCCTTTAAGTCTTTTCATTGCATGTAATTTTTTTCATAAATAAAAAATATTATTTGTCTTCCTAAAATTCATATGTCCGAGAAGACAAAAATAACTACTTTTATCAGCTTCACCTCAGCTTAACAAGCTGAAAGCTGCAAAATGTAAACATTGTAAAAGTGTGCATCAACTCTTTAGAAAGCAAAGGAGCACTGTCTACAAAAATCTTGAGCCTCCATTGCCTGCCTGTTTGGGCTATCATTTATGCCTGTACAAAGAAAGTGTAGAGTTTAATAATTTTAAAAGGCTCATGTATTCCAAGTACAAAGCAGCATTTTTTGGTCTTGTGCACAAAAATTATGCCAGAAAGGATTTGAATGAACTGTGTGAGAATTTTGAGGCGACTTACAAATCACTTCTAAAAGGTTTTCTTGCTTTTCAAGAAAGATGGTATAAATATTTGTCATGAAGATTTTCTTTCCAAATCTGAGATATTCCAAAAATTTTATCAAGTGCAGAAATACAAATAAAAGGATATTAATAAAAATTATGCATACCTCACTAAAGTTCCCTGTAATAATAATTTAAGAGACGAAGTGATTGAGTCTATGCTACTGGGCACTTTTCTTTAAGTATGTATGGAGCTGTAGGTTAAGCTCTTGTTTATGAAAGCTGTATGCAAGATATTTTATATTTCACAAAGTACTGCATCTATTTATCTTTTATTGATTCAGTGACAAGGAGGAGATCCTTCTTAATCTACTCGTCATCAGCATGTATTAAAAACCTTTGCTGGCCGTACTTAGGTGTGATGTATGTTTCCTAAGTTTTCAGTGTTTCAGCAAAAGTGCCACACACATTACAGTGATAATCATTAGTGCTACTTGAATATAATTGCTTTGTACATACCTCATCCATGCAGCTGTTCATGTATCAGTGTTAGAAATGGATTTGGAACACCAATGTCAGCATCTTGATACAGAGCGCTGAAACAAACACATTTGTTATGATTTCCTGTGCCACCTAGGAGATTTGAGTGTTCAGTTCCCATTAATTATCATCCAAGCCCCTGTATGCCTGACTATCTCAGCTATCATCTCACATGAATCTTTCAGGAAACAGTATAAGCTTTGACATTGCAAACTTTAGTATGCTTAAATGTCCATACATGTGAAGTCAAGTTTTTATATAATCTGATAAAAAGCTTAAAAATATATAATAATATGCAAAAAAGTTGATACTTAACAGACATCAGGTATACTTGTTAGCAATATTTAGAATTACTCTGACAGCTTTCATTACAGTTACTCTCCCACTAATTTCTTTAAATATTTTCCCTCCAAAGAAATGCAGTCAACTATGTTATAATTAACTTGGCTGCCAAAAGATATTATATATCATCAGATACTCTACCGGCCTAAGGTAGTCAAAGAGTGGCAGCTGTATTGTTCAGTGTTTAATCAGGTCAAAGCCGTGGCAACTTTAATTATAGTTATTGTCAAGATACTCCTTAATGCTTGCAACAAACCTTGTCATATGTCAACTCTTGAATCTTTTCTTTTAGCCATGTGTAAGTGAAAAGACCATCCCCGTTAAATTTGACAGGAATGATTCTATAGCAAAACTTGGTATATTGCTAGATAAATTTGGGGTAATTTGGACATGTAGAGTGAGGATAGGAAGTAGACAAACATATTCAGATAAAATGGAAAAAATCCTTTACTCTTATAGCTAACAGAGAGGATAAGAAACAGGTGCAGAGAAATTTGGGCCAGCAAGTCCCAGAATATTTCCCATTTCTTTTTGAAAAAAACAGTCCCACTACACAAAGCACACTATTTTAAAAGCAAAATATAAACATATATTATCATGTAGCATTGTAATGCATTCCCCTGAGTCATCACACTATACTAAAAACGTAGACCTGTCATTCATGCATCTGCCACCTGGCTCAAGAAATAAATGTCTAGTGGTTCTTTGCCTTTTGTTTTCCAATTTATAACGTCTTGTTCTGCATAAATGTTACATTTTGAAGCAGTGTATCATTACTTTTTCCACACTGATAGTTTGGCTCGTTCCCTGTTTTTCTCCAGATATATCCACACTGTCTCTATTCTCCTTGGATCCCAAGGTCCCATCTGAATAAAACAAAATTAATTCTCCCAAGGAAATGAACTGAAAGGGTAGTTGGTTTCACAATCTTCTCCCTGTAAATCTGCCACATCTTAAGGATGGATAAGGTTTCATTCTCTCTGTTTGCAACAATCCTTTAACATTATTCTGGCATATATCAT
The DNA here is from genome assembly GCA_035048155.1 of Cinnycerthia olivascens. Taxonomy (NCBI): domain Eukaryota; kingdom Metazoa; phylum Chordata; class Aves; order Passeriformes; family Certhiidae; genus Cinnycerthia; species Cinnycerthia olivascens. Next base: position 51,235,928 of record JAWWMU010000180.1, read on the forward strand.
ATCATATCACAGTATGCCTCCACAAGCAATGGTTGAGACGCATGCAGCCCACACTGGGGGGGTCATGCTATGAAAAACAAGAGTGTAGTCTCATTATTTATCTGGCAAGTTTATGTTTTCATAAGGGTTGTTTGTTATAAGCAGAATCTTCTAAAATGTATCAGAGTACAGAATAATAATTTAGGGATATGGAGGCAAGGACACTCCTTTGTCTGTTTGGTCTTTTGCTGCGGTTTCTTTGGTGATCTGGTCAATATGCTTTAAGTATGATATTCTAAGGAGTGAGTTGAAAGGAATAATCATTTCTCTCTAGCTACTGACAATGCTTCTGTGTTCAGAAACCAACTGAGAGCTGAGCACAGGCACAAGGCCTGAAGGGTCAGGACCCAAACCACAACGACCTTATGCCACAGTAAATGGGTGAGGTAAGCTGGGCAGTGGAGGAGTGGCAGATGGAGTCAGGCCAGAGTTCAGAACATACGTATTTGTGGTGATGGTGCAGGTCTGGGTCAAGTCATGAAGTCAAGCCACATTTTAGGCTCAAGTCCAGCAGTGGCAAGTAGTGTCAGAAAGAATCCAGCTATTGCCAGGCATGTCTGCAATGATGGAACAACACTGAGGCCAGATCAGAAAGTCCATCCACAGGTCAAGGCTCAGACCAAAAAGGCCTCTAGCCAGCCACATGCAGAGCTAGGACAGAGCTAGAGCCATTTGCATGCCAAAGCATCTCAGGCATGGACTGAAGATCCAGGCCCATGAGCAACGGTGCTTCACAGTCACTGCCCTACTCAGCTGGGAGATGAATTACAACAAAAGG
>JAWWMU010000180.1:51236844-51276416 GCA_035048155.1 Cinnycerthia olivascens
TGAAGATCCAGGCCCATGAGCAACGGTGCTTCACAGTCACTGCCCTACTCAGCTGGGAGATGAATTACAACAAAAGGCTCATGGGTCAAGATATGGGCAAGGAGAGATCATTCAATGATTATTGTCATGGGCAAAACAAACTCAACTTGGTGTATTTGATTTAATTTGTAACCAATCATATATAAGAATGTAATAATGCAAAATAAAACTCAAATCCACTGTAGAGTCCTGTCTACACAAGGCTGTAGGTCCTGCCAGGAGCCTGCTCCAACGTGAGCTTCCCACAGGGTTACAAACTCTTTTAAGCATCTACCTCCTCTGATGTTGGGTCTTCCAGAGGCTGCAGGTAGATCCCTCTTCCCCATGGACCTGGAGCACCTCCTCCTGCTCCTTATTCACCACCCCTGGTATCTTCAGAGCTGTTTCTTGCCTGTGCTCACTCCAGCTGCAACTGCTGTGGGATTTCTCCCTCTTCTTGAATCCATTAGCCCTGAGCAGTTACCCCCATTGCTGAAGGGCTCGGCCTTGGCCTGCGTCAGGTCCGTCTTGGAGCTGGCTGGCATTGGCTTTGACAGATGTAGGGGAAGCTTCTGGCAGCTTCTCACAGAAAGCATCCCCCTGCCCCCGTGTCTACCAACACCCTGCCATGCAAACCTAGTACAATTATACATGTCTGGCCCAAAATAACGAGTCCAAAGGAAAGAATGAGCTAATCAATATGAAATGTTTGGGAAGATGAAGCTTAATTTGTAGTACATGAATATATGAGTGAGTAAGGGAAGGAGTTGGATTCTTTTCATTTGTTTTTTTTTTTACTGTGTGTGATATAAAAGAAATGTCTCTTACTATTTGGGGACTTTTTTTAGAGGCAGATACAAAAAAGATTTTTTTTGTTACATATAGAGCTTTTATGCATTCATTGAGGTAGTTTACACTCTTATTGTGAGAAGGCCATTAATTTTACTTTAATAATTGCTTCAAAAAGTAGTTAAATAATTTAAAAAACCAAAACAAACAAAAACAAAAAGTTCACTGTGATATGTTTTAATTGTTATGAGAATAGACATTAATTTTCATATATTGCAATGAAATCTGGGAAGTTAACTGTAAATCAACTTCCTAATGATTGCAGAAGTGTTGTGTACTTCACTGTAGGTACACATTGATGTCTATTTTAGGCAATGTTTTCTCCCTCTGATAAAAACAATAAAACTGAGTTCTCAGTTACATAAAGGCAAAACATGGAACAGAACTAAAAAGCCACATAGATGTCCATTTCCAAAGAAGAGACATGATTCTTGATGATTCATAGTAGTACATTTCTTTCCAAGAACGATAGGGTTTTTGAGCAATAGAAAAGCTAGCAAAAATATAAAAATTAGTAAGGGAAGATATCTAAATTGTTTTGCCCTTTGTTATCACAGAATAGAATAGTTTAGGTTGGAAGGGACCCTAACAATCACCTAGTTACGACCCTCTCATGGGCAGGGACACCTTCCACTAGACTGGGCTACTCAAAGCCCTGTCCAACCTGCCCTTGAGCATTCCAGGGATGGGGCATCCACAGCTTCTCTGAGGAACATGTTCCAGTGTCTCTCCACAATCACAATAAAGAATTTCTTCCTAATATCTAATTTAAACTCCTTTCAGTTTGAATCCATTCACCTGTGTCTTATTACTTATATCCTTGTAAAAAGTCCCTTCACAACTCTCTTGTCAGCCACTTTAAGTTATTAGAAGGCTACTGTAACATCATCTTAGGATCTTCTCCAGGATGAATAACCTCATAAAATCTGAATTCCTTGTATGCACAATTCTTCACAGGACACTAAAAGTATAACAGTACAGACGACTTGAGAGCTTAGCAACTCTTAAGAAAATTAGGACTTCTAAGTTATTTATGTTGATTTTGGGAGTTAGAAACATAACAATTTTGGAAACATCATGGAAATATTAGTGGTTTTTCAATCTTTACATATGTATTGGTAGGATTTGGAAGGGCAAACTCCTTTTAAATTTTTATTAATATATCACTTTTTTCAGTTTAGGGATTGAAATTTTCCTAGTTCAATATTATGAGTGGAATTCATAATTACTAATGGTGGCCATTTGGAGAATTTAAAGGTTGTACTGAAGCCTGAAAAGTTATTAAAAGAGATTACCTTGATCTGTTAATCTGTCATCATTATTTTCTCTCTACAATCAAATAGGTTCTATTGCTTAGGTTTTGGGAGACAGTTGTGGATAGGATGGAAGTTTATCAATTATGAAGCAAATAATTTATACTATATTTATGTAAACATTATGTTTAATATTATGTCAGATTTTACTCTCTTGATGAATTTCCTGAAGACAAATTCTCAGCTCATAGCTTCTAATTTTTCAGATAATTTCTCCTAGAGGGTTATGATACACAAATCATTGGAAAAAATAATTCAAATAAATGATGATAACAAATAACTTACGTTTTTAAAACATCTTTCATCTTGACTCTATTTCCAGTATCTCAGTAGCGTCTCATTTTGTGATTCTTCAAGCAGAATTCATCCTTCATATGTACCTTTTCTTAGTGATAATTGCTATTTTGATGTGAAAGTAGGCAAATAGATAGGCAGCTATTTCCAGACTAAGAGAAAATATTAATGGCCTTCCTGAGAGAGACCTTTTGTAACAAATTTCAGGGTGATTATAACAGAACCCTTTATAGAATATTCTTATTGCTTTTTACAGAGTGGCAGCTCTGCTGTAAGAAACATTCTGACTATGTACTAGTAGCAATCACATAAACTGATCATTGAAAAGTATTCTTTTCATTTTCCTTTGGTGTGTTTTCTATAAAATTTTATCAGAGACTATTACTAAATAAATAATTAGCATATCTTTATTGTGTTATTTCTTATATTGTTGAATAATATTTATCATGTGAAGAAATGGGAAAGTCTTCATAGTAGTATTATTTGCCCACTGACAAGAGAATTAAAAGAATTACACAGATATACTAGTTTTCCCAAAAACCCCCATCAGTATTTTTAAAACCTGATATTTAAAGAATTTATTATAAATAATCTGCTTCTTAGATGACAACAGCACCAGCAAACAGCAACTACAACAAACAACAGTAACACAGATCTCCATTTCCAGACCGGTCATAAAACAGAAATTCTGGCAATGGATCCTTAGTTAAACACCACATATTTTACAGCTCTATATTTGACATCTCTATCCTCTGGACAGTTTTATCCTTCAGATACCTTGGTATTTAGATTGGTCAGTCACAAATTAATGTACTGTAAACACTAAATATTTTGCATAAAAATACTTAATCCATACTGGTAGCAAAACAATGGTATAGTTTAATATAAATAGAATTCAAGTCACGTATCAAATATTTTTCTTCTTTGAACTGCAATGATATCTAAACTATTAGTAGAAGAAACAGTAGTCATTTAGAGGTAAATCTCCCAAAAGTAATAATGCCTTAATTCCACCTTCGCTGAAGACTGTGGTAAATTTTCATTATATGTTAACAGGAAGAGAATTTGGCCAGTGTTTTTGAGAACTCCACATTTAGGCTAAGCTTTATTCAACTGCTTAATTAAAATTTCTGCTTGTTTTCTACTTGGTTATTATTCCTATGGTGAGCTTAATTGCTGCTATATGAACAGTGCATTTGCCTGGAGATATTTATTAGTTTTCAGTTGAGAAGCATTCACTTGTTATACACAGTTTGTGGTAAGTTATGTTAAGCAGTACCCTACTTCTATCCACATAGTTGATATGATGAAGTCTGTAGTGTGAAACTATATAGACCAATTAGTTTCTATTGTCATTAAAAACTGACAGTAATATCTTTATTCATTCAGATGCTGCAAACTCCTCTCCCTCTACTTGCTCGAGTGAGTATTATGGCACTGCATGATGCTCTGTGTGTGGCTGGGGTTTTTCAGAGGTTATGCAACTTTCATTTTCCATACATGCACAGCATTCCATCCCAAGTTCATACTGAAAGCTTATTTTTCCCTAGTATCAAACCCAGTAGGAATAATTATAATAATAATAAGAAAGAAAAATTGTAACAATTAATATATCTGTCAAATACAAGAAACATCTTTTCTGGCCTTTTTTTTCTCTGTTATATATTGAATCATTAAATATGCTTGCTTNNNNATTAAATATGCTTGCTTTGAGTCTTTAGTATTTGACAGAAAATTTAATAATTCTTCCTTTTTATACTGCACAGTTCTGACATGCACCTCTTTTCAATAACTTGTTTAACTGTGGATCCTCATCATAAACTTAAAAAAAGTACACAGATCCAAAAGCAGTTGGAGGAGTGAAGGACAAATAAGTTGGGACACAGACACATTTTCTCAAACACAAAACTCTGAACCATTCAGATGGATAGTGAATGTAACTAGTGTATCTTTTTAGCCATCATCTCTCTCATGAAATATGGTATTGTTTCAACAGTATATGTTACACAGAGAAATAGTTCTAGACTGTAGTACACATGACACAAATACTCCTTTCTTTTCAGTATTACTGTCTTTAACAAATTTACCTGCTGAAAATACACTTATTTACATGCCTATTTTCCTCTTTCATCACCTCAGTACAGGCACAATTTGATAATTTTCATTGTGTTTTTTGAAGAAAACTTTGAGACATTTTGAATAAGTGTTTTTATGTAGATATGTATCTATTCCTCCCTCTTATGATGTCATTCAACATACTGCAAATACACAAAAGCTGGAGAGACAAATGTATATTATACCATATGAACATTAATTTAAAGTACATTTTTTCTTATAGAAAGATTACTGCCTATGTTTTAAGGATCATATTTTGATATGTACTTTGTTTTCTTATACTTAATGATCATAGCAAGATGCTGTTTTTCTTGTATCTTCTTTTCTATTTTATGTCTTCATTACATCACACTGTAACATCAAGTTCTCCATTTTCACATCACAACTATTCTTCAGGAAAACAGCACTTATTAAATATTTGTAAAAGTACATTTATTCCTGATGTTTGAGTTTTACTTAAAATGTCATCTTTGCTTACCTTGATTTCAAGACTTGTTGAATTCCATGCATGCAAGTATATCTATAATTCCTTCTTTTTATTTTCTGCATTTAAGTCATGTTTTAGTAGGAGCTGTTTGGAGCAATTTTTTCAGCGAAAGAAAAAATTTTTATTTTATTTACCTAAGAGGAAAAAAAGTATTTTTGTGAGTTTCTAATGTGTGGAATTGTTTATAATACACAAATTTAAGTCATATGTCCCTTAGTCATTCTGATAAAATTTTTAGTTTAAGAAAAGAAAAAATGCAACAGGGGTCAAAACGCCAACCCAGTAATGTTTTCAAAGTCATGTGCTTTGTTCAAATTCACGTATTTTTCTTACAAAATCCACAAAAAATTCTTTACAAAATTATACATCTACTATACCTATTTTATAGGTACAAAGACCAGGTTAAATACTTCTCTAACACTTGCAGGAAATGGACAGCTTAGTAGGTACAGCCCAAGGAGAGGCAGAGACAACTAAGAGGCCATTATGTGGATTAATTCAAAAAGTCATTTTAGCCCTTGGAAGATATCCCAGTGTCCTAGAATTAGGCAATGACAAAGTTGAGCTTTATGTCTCCTGCATGCAATCACTTATTTCTCCACCTTTCAGCTGGCACTGCATGCCCTTTGGCTATTACTGAGAATGTAGCTGAGTTTTAACTCATTAATGTGACAGCAACTCACCAGCTGACACCGGAGACCTTGCGCTTAAATGGGCATGTTCACTGAATTCTAGTGGGACTCCTTTGTTGTGAGTGAGCATGGATCAGAGAGAACAACCTCATTGCTCAGCAGCAGCAAACAAACTGACTCTGTATGAGAGAACTTGTGCGAATGACTCATGCCAGATGTCTGAAGAAATGGGCACTGTGACTAAATGCTTTAATGCTTCTTTTAATAATAAAATTTTGGTATGGCTATGGAAAATGTAAGAAAATAAGAAAATTAAAATGACTTAGAAATATTATTACTCACTAGTCTTGCACTCTTTCTGGAAGTTACTTAGTAATTCTACTTTGTTAACTCAAGTTTATGTTTTCATTTTAATCAACAGGATTGATGTAAATATAAAATGAAATTGGCTGACAACTGTCTTTAGAGCAAAATCCCAAAACCCAACAAAAAGACCTACTTCAGTTGTTATAGTAGAGCCTATTTTGGCTTTTCAATTAATCAACTATTTTACATTACTTGAAATATTTTTTCATTTATTTTATATCTCTACTTAAAAATGCCTTTGGCTTATTTATTCTCATTAGTTGCACAGTCAAGGATATTATTTGTTATTATTTTAGAGATTTGGACTAAGCCTCCTCTGTAATAACTTTCTAGGATATTTTTGTATAGAAAGGTGATAGTTCCTTGACAAAAGGACATTCTTTTGCTCTGCAACAGTACACACTGAGGGTTCTTCTGATCTTACATCTAGATTTCTCTAAAGTTCCTTTGTGGCTTAATGACAAACCTCCTACACATGAACAGAAAGGAAAGATTCCAGATTAATATAGAAGTAGTCTTTTGTGTGTGTATCTTCATTACAGAAGACTACAGCGCTGGATTGGAGAACAGTAATACTGAATGGTCAGGTAGGTGGAGTAGATGATCATTGTAGGTTCTTTCCACCTGAAATTTCTATTCTATTCTAGTAAATATAGGAAAACCCAGAGTGGAAAATCATACAGTGTTCAGGCCAAATACAGAAGTTTATAACTAAGAAGAGTCTCTCCAGAACTCAGAAGTTTTAGTACCAGTTGACTTTTCAGAACTAGCCATTTTAAACAAGAATGGCTTTTTGAATTTCAACAACCCATCAATAGAAAAAGCTCTGTAAGTTTAGCATTATTTTAGAAAAAATAAAGATGTTTTTGAATTTTGTAATCAAATTTATTAATTCTCTGCATAATTACAGCTACATTAAGGCAGAGAGTAAGAATGAAGAGACTGAAAAAATACTTGGGTCTTTTAATGTGTGTTTTTACATTCTGCTTTGGCTATAGTGAAAGTGTTCTCCAGTAGCATAAAGAAGTGAATCACAGTGCAACTAAACATGCGATAAAGTGTCACCAAAGCCATTCTTAAACAAGTGAAGTAGCAACCTCCATCACAGAATCACAGAATATTCTGGGTTGAAAGGGACCCAACGGATCGAGTCCGACTCGAGTTCATGGCCTGTACAGGGATGCCAGTGTAGTTCTTACCTTGTAGTTCTTACCTCTTTCCTCTCAAGGCATTATATTGTGAGTTTAAATACCAGAGAAGACTGCATTTTTCCACAGAATCTATTTTATTTGTTTTGGTTTCTTTTTTAGGCAACTTTTTGCACCAGCTCACAATATGCATATCAAGCTACATAAAATTCAGTGTAACAGAAATGGTGACAAACATCATTAACTTACTGAACTGTAGGAAACGCTACGCCTTATTCTACTTTTTCAGGTTAACAATCAATATTCAATAAAAATTTAAAAGGTTATTTAAAAAAAAAAGTCTTGTTTAAAATTAATTTTTAATGTTTGAAAATTCATGAAATCAAATCATCTCAAGACAGTGTCAATTATTCCCTAATAAGAAATAATATTAATACCGTCATAGGGGAATAGATCCTGCAAATTTCATTCATGCAACAAGGCCCACAGAAACCATTGAAACTATGCACAGAGTGGGGATGATTAATGTAAGAAAGGCTTGCAAGATTAATCACTTCAGGTATGTTGCTACTTTTCACTGTTAACTTTAAAAAAAGAGAAGAAAAAGGCCATATTTCAAATAATATAGAACCAAAATTTAACTGAAAGTTAAATATTTGGAAACATATCTCTGGTAAAATTGATGTTGAGTTGGTATAATAGATTATTTCTGAAATGCTAGTTTTGACACCAAACATTACTTTGCTGGCAATTATTAGGCTGTTTTGATTTCCACGTACATCCTTTTGCCTTCTGGATGGTATATACAGAATATGGCTGTGGAGGTGAGCCAGTTAGTTGCAAAGATACAGAATCTACTTTTCCATGAGATTTGCATGGAGTTCCAAGAAAAGGGAAAGTTCCCTTTAGGAAGAAACAGTTCTACGTCCTCCTGAGTCAACTCCATTGGTATGGAATGGGAAAGATTTCTGGCCTCTTCTCCTTTTACCTTGAGGCACTACAAGAGTATGTGCACTAACATGGTTAGTTCAAAGAGGATGAGAAGAAGGAGATATGGAGATAGTACTGTCTGAACTTCTCAGTTCTTATGTCTGACCACAGTGTGGTTTCCAAATTGTTTTGTCAAAGTATGAAAAAACAATGCAATTCCTTAACAAAACTGAAAAGGCATTTCTTATCCAGTTACCATGGTACCTGTCAACTTTCCAAGGTTTTATGATTTGGTTTCTCAAACCAGAAATACGACTATTTGGAGTTACAAAAAAGATCAAAAGAAGTCATAAATGTTAAGACTAAAAGGAAAAAAATATAATCCATTAAAATAGTTATTTTAAAAAGTTTATTTAATTCCTGTCTCATTTGATATTGAAAGACGGTTATATGGAGCATAAAAGTAGTTTAGTCAAAAAGTGTGTATTTGGGGGGAAGAGAAGGAATGACACACTGTTTGTTACTTTGGAAAATGTCACATGTGGTTTCATAGGTGGGACTACAAATACTTAGATCTCTATTACTGCTAAAACATTAAATTTGTTTTTCAGGAAGAGAATTATGTATTGGTAGATTTGAAGACTTACATCCGCTAAAATGATAAACAACCAAATTACAATTACACAAGGAAAAATTCAACATAAATGAGTCTATCAGTGAAACAGAAAGGATACATTACAGGAAACTCACAAGTTAAACAAAAAAACTGTTTACATTGCAAATTTAAATGATTGTGCAGCATCATACCTCAAATTGTAGAAGTGATTCTGATCTCTGTAGTAATTACATGTTATTGACTCCAGTAATTTTTCTTCATATTTTCACAGTTGTCAAATAGCAAATATATCCCATAGTTTTTTGGAACGGAGTTTTAATTTTGAGGTTGAATGTCTAACAAACCTAAAGCTTAAGGTGTTGGTAAAAAAAATCAATAAATAATTAAATAAACATGAAGATGTAAGAAGAGGAAGAAATACTCTGACATGATTATTGGGATCATAAGAACTTTGCAAAAGTCAATGCGTTTACTGTGCACCTGGGATTTGGAAACAGTGGACGTAAGGATAGCAATGAAGTTACAAATGATAATGCTACCAAGAAAGCTACTGAAATAAACTGCAAACAACTTACAAGTTCATGGATTTTGCAATTCAATACATCCTAAGGGAATAGTTTTAGAAGTGAACATTGAAAGTTTAGTGTCAGGCAATGTGGAAATAAGCATTTCACAATTTCTAACACTTGATTTAAGCTGCCTTGTGTGAAGGATTTACGTTTCTTTTTAAGATTGCATTATATCTGGCAGCAATAATAACAATAAAAACATTGAAACCTGTAAAATGATTTCTCTTGGAAAAGGAATTTATATTAATGAATGATTCAGCACTTGGAACACAGTATGTTTATCAGGATCAGCAGTAGACTGACAGCAGAGTGAATGCGCAGACAATTTCACTGGAATAAATCAGTGAAAGCTTTCTTAAACCTGGTAAGTTTTTATGGAAGAATCTCAAACAGACACAGCAATTTTTTCATTGGCACAAAATAGCTTTACTTCTATATCTATTAAGAAAATTTTTGAAGTCAGTATGAGTATTTATTTTTCTTATTATGACATAAACATATTTTTCTTCTTTATTTTAAGGTGGATTTGGTAGCTATTTGTTCTTAGAATATGTCTTAATTTACACTGGTTCCTAGTAATAATACTGAGAGTTGCAAGAGATCAAGGATCGACTGACAGCCAGAATATCTTTTTTCTCTTAAATATTTCACTAGAGATAAAATTATATAGATATATAATGAATTTGTAAAAGCAGTATCACCAGTGATATTTTATGTAATTTTGTAGCATAAAGACTTACTCTATGTCTTTCAGATCAAGAGCATTTTCTTTTTGTTTGAGGTGTTTGCAGCATTTTTTTTTCACAGAATCACAGAATATGCCAAGTGGGAAGAGACTGCAAGGATCATTGAGTCCAAAACTTGGCCCTGCACAGGATCATTCCCAAGAGTCACATCATGTGCCTGAGAGCATTGTCCAAACACTTCTTGAACTCGGTAAAGCTTGGTGATGTGACCACTGCCTTGGAAAGACTGTTGCATTTAAATGTAGAGCTGGTGATTTATGTTTTCTATTGTGTGTAGAAGTATTTGTAGTTTCTTGGTAGCCAAATAATACCTTGCCTTTTGTTGTCCTGTTTTATTATTTGATTACTTCATTGGTAACAGCTTAATTTTTATCACTCATTTAAATGTCACTGTGTTGAATGTACAATTTAATGTTTTGTTTATTGTGACTTGGTAATGTTTCTTAACATATGGATAGTTAAAGTAATAAAAGTAATGTAGCACCTTACCTTGGGAGCTGTCACTGAGCTTCAGTTTTCATAGGACTTTTATTATATTCTCTGTCACTAAGGGGTTTTTTTGTGTCAGCTATACAATAATGTCCTACTGAGATATTCTTTCAGTGTGTTCGTTCCTCTCTGGATTTAGAGTGTTCAGTAGCCAGATCTGTACATTAAAGGTCATATTTTATGAATGCCAGGAACCAATACAGACATGTGTACAGAAGTACCTCCAAAGAAAATGCCACTTAAAAATAATGTTTTTGTCTTGAGCAATGATATGTTAGGGAATTAATTTTAAAATCCAGGACATTTCTGTTCTCTTCACCAGGTATTTCCACACTGTATTTTACTAGTCTTAACAATCCATTTACAAGGACGTGGGGAAATTTAAGTAATCTTCTCCATATATCTTTACAAGGAAAAAAGTTCTATGTACCTATGTGTGTTCATGATTGACTGAAGGACCAGGTTTTAGCCTATAACAGATAACATAGCTCAGATGCCAACACAGGTAACAAGCCAGCGAAGGTTTTTTCAAAATTTTCGTATGCTACCTTTTCTGCAACAAAACATTTAAAATCAGAATATTATAAGTGAACAAGCGAAAATTACTTTGTCTCAATTTCTTTTATTTTCAGTGCAATTTTAGTGCAATAGATACTATAGTAACAAGACATATGACATATGATTCTCTATTTAATTTTATTTCATGCTGGTTCATCTTCTTTCATTAATGATTATAACACTTCATAGCTAAATAACAAATCAACTTCCATAAGTACTAAGTTTATTGGATTTTATCAGAATATTTTCATGAGGCTACTTTTGCTGCATTAAGTAAATTCATTTTCCAAGTGAACAAAACAGTTATTTAACAGCTCTCAGGAATACGAGATATCAGTCTGCTCCTGACATGAAGATACCATTTTTGTTTAAAGCCTCTCTCTTCCTGTAACACCAAGTAAGTTGACAAACAGCAATAGATTTAAAATCTTACAAAGAAACTAGAGATAATTAAAAAGGCATCTGAATGAAATCACTGAATTTAAGACTTCAATGAGCTAACAAACCTCAGGAGAGACTCACTAGAGATAATCCTGAATTGAGAAGTGGAAAATAACTGGGACTAAAAGAAAGTAATAAAATTCTGCTTTATGAAAAGAGCAGAACACTCTTAGTGAGTGCATGGTTTATACTTATTTCTTCTGTTAAATTAAAGAGACGCTTTGTTAAATGTGTTCTCCAGTAAAATATGAATAAATAAATAAATAAATAAATAATTATATACTTTTAGTACTTTCACCATCATGCTTTGTAGAAAGTTATGATGGCATGCTTGACTAACATTCCAAAAAAATAGCCCATCTTCATACAGCAACAAAGTAACACACTAGATGAGTAAGGGAATGATGGCAATAAAATGATATTTTCAGACAAACAACTCATTAATACTTTTTTTTTTTTTTGAGACTATTTACTAGCCAAGTTGAGATCTGAACCTAAGCAGACCAGAATGGAAATCCAGCATTGCATGAAGCAGTAAATTAGGATATTTCTTTGTAATTTTTCATAATATATCCAGTTAAGGATTTACAAATTAAGCCAGTCTCTTAATCCATATGAGAGAAATGGGAGTCAGCATGAAGCAGAGATCATCATGGGTATATAGTGACATTTTTGTATTCCTCTCTAAGAGGAAATAAAAAGATTGTCTTTCTTACCCTGTACTTTGTCTAGTAATATCTTTTTCTGGTGAAATTTGGATGCAATTGTAGTAATTAGAAGTAATTGAAGACCTACAGCAGTTTCATTGAGAGTAAAATTACATGCTCTTAACAGGTCAAAATAAATAAAATTATATTTTAAATCAAACTTCAATTTTATCTTCTATAGGCAGTTTTCTGCAAGTATTTTAGAGAATTTGTATCCATGTTTATATAAAACACTACTTTTTTCTCTTCTATCTCTTCTGGAACCCAGGTGTGGCATGCAGGAATATATTAACATTTTTTCATGCTACTATCAGAAATTATTTAATCTAATCCAAAAAAAGCATAAAGAACATGATATATTATTACATTTAAGGTGATGAATAGAGTATTATGCATTAATCTAGCTCTTTTAACAACAACAGATCAAGTATCTTTTAACTGACAGACACTTTCTAATATCTAAATACTTTAGCTCTGTTCAAGATTAAGTTATGCAGAAAAATCTTACATCAGTTAGAACAAAGTCTCTGTGTAGATGCAGCATTGCTTTCAGATAGTTGTCAGTATGTGGAAAGCCTTTTGAATGGTTCTGAGAAGCAATCTCTTCTTGTGCAGCTACAAAGACATCTCTGATGACTGGCATAATCTGTCTCCTTTTGGGATTCACTCTGTTTGTTGAGATTCACCCAGTCATGCCCTCAGGTATGTTTCTTAATCTTTTGTTGATATACATTCCACTTATAGAAGGCTGACTAAGGAAGAGATTTGAACTTCCTACTGCCCCAAATTTTGCAGCAAATTTGGAAAACTATACTGAGTATTCAGAGATTATTTTTTTTCCCCTCAGAGATCTCATTCATCTCAATAGTGGTACCCATGTGCAGTGAAAATATCCATCAGACTTAGTTAGGTCTTGATTAGCCTGCAGGAAAAGTACTAAATATCAATAGTAGGGAAATATAATTCCTGCAGTACTGACTTACCAAAAATTAATAAAACTTACTTCTGCATGAATAAATATAACTTATTATGAGAGGAGATATTAAGATGATGCACTGTCCAAGAGTATTGTTATGAAGTCTGGCCATTATATGTTAGAAGGAACTACTACAAAGTCTTTAATCTTTTATTTTGAATGACGATATGACAAGGGTTTTTATATGGAAAATAAACATGAAGTATTTAATTGGGAAATAAGACACTGAGATCTGAAGTCAAAATTAGTCCTGCAAACAAATAAAAGATCCATAAAGAAGATTAAATTCCTAAGGAATCTAAAAATACTGCCATGAACAATGACGTTACAACCATTGGGAACATACAGAATTTCTCAAGTCTCAAAAATTCAAAGCAAATTGATGCCAACAAACCTTTATACCAGTAACATTCACAGAAGAAACTTGACCATTTTCCTAACTCATGTGTAGAATTTGAGCCTGTATAGATATTCTGAACAGCTTTACAATTTTTAATGTGAGAATCCAGGACTTGCCTTTCACAACTATGTACTCTAAATTTGAGGCAACAGAATTATCTGATTCTGTATCAGTAGACAAACATTTTATTTTATAAGTTTTACCAAAGGCAGTAAAGAACATCATTATTTTTCCTTTTAAAATTTGAGCATAGGAAAATTGGATGCCAAAATTCACCTTGATAAAGTCCATTTGACTCAATGAGATTACTTTGATTTAAATTAATTTTTGCGTACAAAGCTGGAGGCTTATATCTCCTCATAACATACAGTTCCATTGAACAGTTAAATTGACCTTCAAATGTAAACATCTTTGTAAACCTGAAATTCTCATGGGTGCCTGGTATGCACTGGTGCCTCATGGCAGTGTTTTATGCTACAGAAATAAAGCAAATATCCTTCTGGGAGAGAGGGGTCTTTGAAAGAAGCTCCATCTGTACCCTGCATCACGACCACCTGTGTTAAGAGGAAAAGAAGGGGAGCAGAGGGCCCAGTATGTAGACTGGACTCAACTCACAGGAAATCCTGCTCTTTCCCAGGCACTTGGGTAAGAGCCATTACTGGAAAACTCTTTGGTCTGGTAAGGCCCCTTGCTTGCTAGCTGTTACTGGCAGCGACAAAATAACAAAGGGAAGTCCAAGGGCAACCAAAAGAGACTTCAGGGCGTTGGGATGTCTGGTTGAAGAATCAGGAGATTAGCTAGTGGTTTTCTCAGTCCTTCCAGTATCAAGGAATAATTCTGATAGGAATGGGCAGACCTTTCGGGTCAGTGTGCAGCGCTGAGAGTGGTGTAAGCAGAAAAAGCCTGTGTTTTTTTGACCATGGGATAATCTATTCAATGCCTGGTCTACTGACACCTTATGAGATCTAGAAGAGCCTTTCTAGAGGGGAAGAAGATTTCTAGCACAGAGTGATTGTTGATAGAGTTTTAAACTAATTTGAAGAGGAGAAAAAAAATACCAGGCTTGCAAGTGATGAACAATGAGGTGATGTGTCAAAACCTGAGAAAATGAGTACTAATGGGATCCCTCAACCTGCATCATGAGAAGCTGGCTACAAAGTACCACTCCTGAAATGTTTCCACACTAATGCATGCAGCAAGAATGAGCAAGACAAGCTTGAAACTTTGACCCAGTCCCAGATATTTGATAACTAATCAAAGCCCTATGAGGGGCAGACAAAATCACTTGACTTGTTCAGCCTGGAAGAGACTTAGGGGAAACCTCATTGGAATCTACAACTTTCTCATTAGGAGAAGTGGAGAGGCAAATACTGATCTCTTCTCTCTGATCATCAGTGACAGGAGCCAAGGAGCACTGGAACTGGAGAAGTGGTCACGCTACCAAACCTGTCTGAATTCAAGAAATATTTGGACAATACACCTGGGCATGTGATTCTTGACGTATCCTGAACAGGGCAAGGAGTTGAAATCAATGATCAGTCCCTTCCAACTCAGTTTATTCTGTAAGTCTATGAAATTAGTAATCCAATATGACTGTTTCTCAGAAACTTGCTGGAGAAATATTCTGTTCCAGGCACATGGCAAAACGCTGTAACACCACAGACCAAGTCCCTAGGGATTAGAATAATAAAACCTGAGTTTCAAAACCAAACGTGTAATACTTCAATGAGAACATCACTGATATTTTGTTTGTGGTTAAAGAGAAAAAGAAACCAACAATCAACCAAACTGCAAGGAGCTTTTGTACCAGGTGGCCAAGGTACTGCTGGGCCTCAGAGATGGCCTTTGTGAAATTGGGTTGGGTCTGCTCCCTGCCAGACACAGAAAATTCCGGCCATTTCCAGTGAGATTGATCACAGACCCACCACAGCAGACATGTCAACCTGGTGGCACTCCTGTGAATGTATTTAAAAAAGAGAAAAACCTCCACACAGGCAAAGGAAGACGGAAAAGAATTCAGTGTAGAATGGTGAACACAAAGATCAGAGAAGGAGATGGAGAAGGCACTGCAGATGCCAGTGAATGTGCTTCCCTGTAGCTCACAGAGATGAACAGATATCCATGCTGCAGGCCATGAAGGACTCCATGGTGGAGCAGGCAGGCATTTCCTGAAAGATCTTCAGCCTGTGGAAAGTTCACACAGATGCAGTGTAACCCTGAAATGCTGTATCTCATGGGAGGGACCACATGCTGAACCAGGGGAAAAGTATGAGAAAGGACCAACAGAGAGGAACAAATATATACTGACCATCACCTTCAGCAATCCAATCCCCCAAAGGCAGGGACAGTAGTCAGAAGTATCATGTTGAGAAGGAAACCAGCTGAGCCCATGAAAGACATGTAGGAAAAATAAGATATGTAGGAAAAATAAAATTTATTTTTCTTCTTTTTATGTTTTGCTCCTCAGTATCTGAATGTGCTTTGGCAAAAAATGCAATTATGTTTTCCCTTCTCAGGTCTGTTTTGCCCATGACAGTAATAGGAAATTAATCTCACTTTGTCTAACCCCATGAGATTTCTCATCCTATTTTTACCCTCCATCCTGAAGAGGAGCATGAGTGGGAGAATTGCTGAATGGGTCACTGGATTCTGGACAAGACTAACTCTATTGTAGCTTTCTAAGTGACAAACTATTACCTACATTAGATCCAAGAGCTCTGTGTGTGGAGAAGAGGAATGTTACTGGTAGTACATGCCGGGGTTAACTCCTCAGTGAAAATGTGCCAGAAGAGTAAGTAATACTCAAGATGAAGAGGGAAACATCTTAATCTTTATAGGAGGATTCAAACCAAAGATATAGAATCATTTCTGAAAAGTATTATAAAATCCTTTAAATATGGACAGTTATATAACAAACAATTAAATCCCATTAACTTAGACAAATGTACTGTCGAGATCAATCTCACAATCATTTAAAATAACTTGAGAAGCTTTGTATTTGTTTGTTTTTTCATTTTATTTTTTTGAAAAAACAGATTTTGTTGTAACTCAAAGCTGCTAACTGGCATAAGCACTGATAGCACTGAACACATAATATAGTGTAAGGAATTCTCTGAGGAAATACCATACGCAGGAAACTATGGTTTGTTGCTTTTATTTTTTTTTTTTCAGAAAAAACAGGTTATTATGAGCCCCAGAAATTCTGCCCTTTTCTGCCTTGCTTCTAAGCATAGTTATACCATTTCCACCACAGCTGTGTTTTAAAAGGACTGTATGCTTATTACTTACTATTTTTTCTAGCCTTATGTAAAATTATGTCTGAAATTTGAAAAAATAAGAACTTCAGCAGGTAGTCATGGCTTATTTATAATTTTTTATGCATTTTTTTTAATATCTCTTTAGGGACTATGGCCAGTAGTGTTTTCTGCACCATAGGGTACATTATAAACAACAGCTGCCCACAGTTACAATTAAACTACTGAAATGAGAACGAAGAGAATCTCTTCAAGAAAGAATTTCAGCTTGCCTAGTACGTGATGAGGTATTCTAGTGGAACCATTCATATACGCACATAAACAGAATGTGTAGCTTTTATGGGAATAGAAGTGGTTTAGCTCATGAATTTTGGAGGGGTGAGAAATGAAGAATATAAAACACTGAAGCTTGTAACCAGGTCTATATAATTTTAGGGCTTAGTATATGTTTGTAACTAAAATATTATTTGTTATTGCCAATTATTAACTCATGGAAAATATTAATTCTATGTAGGATGTTTTTCATACTGCCTTTCTGAAAATGATTTGTTTATACTATTTCAATATATGTAAAATCCAGCTGCTTTGCCAGTAGAAAGAGCTTGAAAGTTGTCCAGCTTCCAAATGTTACTAGGCATCTAAGAAATGTTAACAACCTTTGTTTACTCTGTAAGGTGTGCTAACTTGCACATAAATCCTACTCTTGGGGGATATTTAAATATGTTTTTAATCATCTCTAATACTTGTAACAGCTAATTTTTTTCTTTTCATCTATACTATACATTCCTTTTTTCAGAAGGTATTTCAAAAAGGTATCTATAGGTATGGTATGTATGGACTTTCATCATAATACTTTCAAAAATGTAAAAATTTGTTAAATTGTTTTCTACTAGATTTTTTTCCCCAAATAGGAAGGTTGTATAGAAAATAAAGTAAGTTGCAGCACTATTAAGGACTTGTCCAAAGTTCTGCAAAACTTTGAGAAAGACGAGAAATGAACATAAAACTTTAAAATTGCAGAGCAGGGCCAAAGTTTCTGGCCACATTTATTGATCTTAATCTAACAGTCTTTCTTAACTATCTCAGTGCAATATGCATATATAGATGCAGTAACTTAGTTAAATTTGGGAAAAATAGGCCCTTATTAATATTAAGAACTAAATATTTTATGGTCTAATTTTAATATTAACAATCTGCTTCTATAAGAAATAAGATAACATCGTTTTTTACAAAGAGTAAAACTTGATTATAGCATACTATAATCCATCCAGTAGAGCTATAACAGACAAATGAATAGAAATGGATTATAGACTGCTAAGAGTTGATTTAATAGGAGTTCCACTCCTATTTTTCAATAATGAGTACTGAAAACAATACTAAAAATAAACAATACTTATTGGCAATATCTTTTTTACTCTAGAAATATTTGGCATCATCAATTTCTCTCTTCAGTCAACCTCCAGTAATTCCTCTAAAGGCTTTTTTTGTTCTCTGAGTAGAAATAGCACATATTCTGTTTTCCAGGTTTTCATTGTGATGGGAAGGCAGTCACTTCTGAATTATAGCCTGCTGTAGTCCTGGGTTTGATCTCGATCTGTCTGCTAAAATCTGTGTGTAAATACTTTTTAATTTTAAACAATTCTTTTAGAATTGTATGTTGGGAGAAAAACATTGTAACTGCATAGGTTTACTTTTGTTCATATGCTTAAGTCATCATACTTTTGTGACCATATGATTCATGGGTGACACTAGGAGCAGAGGAGTAAATTATGAATTCTCAATCCAATGTGATATTTATGGTGTTTATTTTTTATGTGCTGACAGACATTGATCAGTATAAGAAATGAATACACTGGAAAGATTAAGTAATCTTTGTTAGAATATACAATAAGCTATGACTTCTCAACTGAACAACCAGAGAAAAATCATATTAACATATATATTAATTGATAATGTAGAATTTTTATTTTGTTGCAATATACTTGTATGAATTGTGGCAGAGAATGGAAAAAAGAAGAATTAATTTGAATTGGCAGTTAATTAGCACTGGGAGCTGTGTCAAGGCATGTGGATGACAAGGAAGGAGGTGATTACAGATAGCTAACACAGTTTCAAAAAGGGCAAATCATGCCTGGCAAATCTGCTGGCCTTCTACATGAGTGACTACTTTGGTAGATAAGCGAGTAACAGCTGATATCACCTACCTTGACTTCTGAAAGGATTGATACAACATCCCTGTCTTTAAAGTAGAGATGTGGTTTTGATGGGTGGATTATTTGACAGGTAAGAAGTTGTCTTGATGACTGCATCCAAAAAATTTTGGTTAAGGTCTCAATGCTCAAATGGAGATCAAATGCTGTCTCTCTAGGGTCTGTTCTGGGACTGGTGCAGGTCAGTATCTTTATTAATGACCTAGTGAGATTGAGTGCAGCCTCAGCAAGTTTTTGCATGACACCAAGCTGAGTGATGCAGTTGGTATGCTGGAGGGAATGTGTGTCATCCGGAGGGATCTTGACAGACCAGAGAAGTAGAACACTGTGAACTTCATGAAGTACAAGAAACTGCAAGGTACTCCAGATTGAATCACGGCAATACTCAGCAGCATCATAGAGTGAGGGTTGAATGAACTGAGAGAAGCCCTGTAGGAGGACTATGGGAATAGTGGCAGGTGAAAAATGAAGCATGAGTTGTTAATGTGGACATACAGTCCAGAAAGCCAAGAATATCCTGTGCTGCATCCAAAGTGTGACAAGCAGTTCAAGGGACCTGATTCTTCCCCTCTACTTTGCCCTCATGAGATCCCACCTGGAGTACTGCATCATTTTCTGGAGCCCCCAGCACAACAAAGACATGGACCTGCTGGAAGGAGTCCCCATAAGGGCCGTGAAGAGATCAAGGGATGGAAGAATCTCTCCTATGAAGTCACTCTGAAAGAGCTGCGGTTGTTCAGCCTGGAGAACAACCAGAGAGACCATATAGCAGCCTCCCAGTGCCTTAAGAGGGCCTAAAAGAAAGCTGATAGGAGAAGGAGGAAAGGATTTAAACTGAAAGATGATCTGTTCAGACTGGATATAAGGAAGAAATTCTTTACTTAGACTATGGGGAGGCACTGGAACTTGTTGCCCAGAGGAATTGTAGATGTCCCATCCCTGGGAGCATTGAAGTCCACATTTGATGGGGCTTTGAGCAAACTGTGTAGTGGAAGGATAAGGAATGTTGAAACGATACGATTCCTTCCAACCCAAATCATTCTATGAATTCACCAGTATTATGGTTGAAGTTCTAGCTTTATGGAGGGAGTCAGTGGAAGTATAAAAAAAACAAAAAAAGCCAACATCCTAACTACTTCCTATTACTTCTATTACTGCTTTAACTACTGTTCCAGCTAGTTCCTAACTGTTACTAACTGAACAGTTGAATTAAACTCAGTTTACCAATCAAAATCTGCATAGAACTAAAAGGAAGTTTAATGTTACATCTGCACTGTTGAACTGGGGTTTCCTTTCCACCCCCTAACCCAGAAGTTTAAAATAGAAAGAATCAAAAAACTTCATTTTGTAGAAAAGAATCAGCAGTTAAATTCAGCAGACAAGCCTTTTCTTTTATTCTTCTACTCATGAATAAAGGCAGAAACCATTTAATATGTCAAAAATAATGGAAACTTTCCCTAGGGATATTTTCCATCTTGGCCTTTGCTATCACCCACTCTAAGGCTCACATTACTTTTCACATTGAACATTGTTGTTGTTAAGGTGGAAACATAAGCAATTAAAAAGACAATAGCCACACTGTTTCCATGGTGACCATTAGTGTTCTTCAGTATTGTGGTTTTTGTGGTTTTGTTTCTTTTTATATTAATGAAGACCATTTCCCTTTTTTCATTTTATTGCACAATGTATTACACTAATGGATTAGACTGACTTTTTCCTGTGTCAAGTCTAATGTTATATAACAGTTTGTTTATACAGTTGACTGCCTTAAAATAAACAAATAAATAAATAAATAAATTATGAAAGGAAAAAGTAGTAAGGAAAGACCAGTTTTATCATTTGTTTTGTTAATGGGTAAATTTGTTGACACAGAAGTGACAATATTGCTGAAAATGACTTTGGGAAAGATAGGTCTCTTTAGCTTAGTTTGATAAGATGGTATTTAATTTGTAGCTCTGAGTTGAATGACAATGGAGTAGCACACAAAAAATGTAGAAATAATTACTATGGAACAACAGTGGGAAGGAAAATAAAATCCACAAGTAAAAGAACAAAGTTTGCCAAAAAAAAGTTATATAGTGGCTTTTATTTTTTAATAAATTCTTTCCCAATTTCCCAAACATAATTTATTTAAATTATTTTCAGGGGCCATTTTCCTTATCACTGTTACAGAACAGCACAAGTTTTTTTGTTTCAATTTCATTTTTCATGGTAAAATAAGAAAGAAAATTACAGTATTAAGTCATCTTTCCAGATTTATCATTAATACAAGCTACTGCATCACATTAAAACCAGATCCAAATACTGGATTCCTCAATATTATTGTGTTTTTAAAAATTATTTCTTTTCTTGTGTTCCAGAGATTTTAAAGATCATACCGCCCTCAAGACTCCAATCATGGATTAGTAGAAGATCTGATGAGTCATCTGAAAATGTAACCGAAAGAGAATTGCATTTTTGGCTCTGCTCCAACAATCCAATATCTTAAACAGCATTTATTCCCTCCCTCTGGGGTTATTTTATATATCACAATGCTTTCTTTGAATGTTCACTGACAAGTTTTGATCAGCCTAGCTGAAAGAACAAAGCTATATATAAATTGTGCATGCACAAAGGGGTTCTGTCCTTCTTCATAAGTGTGCACTCAACAAAATATAAAATAAAAATGCGTAAGAAGATGCTGCCTTGGCAGCTGAAGCTCTAAGACACAAGCTTTATTCACATGCACACATACATACCCTTCTCTGAAATTATTTGGGCTGTGGTAGCTGAAACCCAAGGAAAAAATAGTTTGTTGGCATCAGGGTTCATAGAGAAATGTAGAACAGTTGTTGTCTGAGGATTTGTGACATAATTTCTGATATATAGCAAACCTCATCTTTTTTCTTTCTTGTTTACTGTAGGACAAACAGGACTTTGATAAGAAAATTTGTTTTACTCACATCTACTACTTTACTAGACATTGTTAATTTCCTAACTCATGAACATAAAGAATAACAAATCAAGTATAAATTCTGGAATTTATAATGTCCTTTTAGCTCATTACACTTGAAAGGGGATTATTAAGTCTCAATTCTGGATGGAGAGCTCTGTCCTTAATGCTACCACTCTCCTGACAGCAAGGAAGAAAATTGTACGCATAATGCAGACTTGATGAGGTTTATTTCTTTTCTTATGTAACATCTGGGAAAGAAAACCGCAAGCTAGGCTAGGAGGTCATGTTCTGTCCAATGTTACTTTACATTTTAAAGGCTTGATTTGATTGAAAACAACCTTCTCTACTAAATCTAATATCACAGTTAGTATCCAAGAGCTAAATTTTTATGTTTTTCTGCATACAGAATAACCCAGAGACTAATCCCTGACTTCAGAGGAGTAATTTAGAGATGATACATTTACAATTAATGTTTCTTTGCAAGCAAGGACATCCAAATTAATATTATATTGAGAAACAAATTATTATCTAAGGAATGGAAAGTTCACCTCCTCCATACTTTTCTATGTAAGAATGCACCAAAAATAATCCATGTTCTGTCTTAGTTTATACAATGTATCCTGTGAAAGGACTGAATGTAGATACAGGAACACAAGTAGAATAAATTCTTGTTTAAACTTAAACTACTTGAAATTAGAACTAATGCAAGTGTAGGGTGTACACTGAATTTTTAATTTTCTAAAATATCAAATATGTCTTCTCAGAGACAGTGATAATTACTTTGTGTAATTGATCTGAAAGACAACAATCAGAAGTTAATGTTCATACAAAGCCTTTAGTTTGTATTATATCAATAATTTTGATCAAATCATTGGAAAAAACCCTGAAAGTGTGTTTTGATTCAGCCACAAGATATGAGTAGAAACTATAAACAATTAGCTTATTCCAGGTTGTATAGGAAGTAAGATTAAATATTTTAACATGCCACAATTGTCTTTAAATATATTGACATTATGGGAAAATTTACTAAAAATGAAAACAAATCAAAACAAAAGCAGTAAAGTGCTACTGCTCCAAGAAAGCCTGCAGACAAGTGAAAGAGAAAGAAAAGAAGTCCAAGAACATCTTTTGAAAGAAGATAAGTTTAATATTGACTGTGAATAGATTGGCAATAGCTGAAGATAACGTTCCAATTTGGGAACACTTATTGGCTTGTATCAGAGACTGTAACTGTATTCTAAAGCAAAAATCATAAAGGACATATGTCCTCAAATCCCAAATTCTGGGAATTTTTTACACGGAATGGGAGTCAATACTCTCTGACAAATATGTAGATTTAAATAATTCAAGTGAACTGTAAGGCGCATTAGACCTGGATCCAAAATTATCTTACTAAGTAACAAGACACTTAGATTTTGAATTCCCAAAGTGAACTAATTTATTTAATTTTTCATCATATATGTGAGGTTTTTTTACAAGAAACATAGTAGAGAAATAAGAATCACAAAATCTTTCAATTACAATTGCTATTATAATTCATAGCAATTCTCAGAGTACAAGTGGTATAAAATCTTATGTAAACTATCTAGTATGTTTTTGTCTCAAGTATTAGATCCATGAGCTTCAATTCCTAGAGGCCAAGAAGCTGTCTAGGAAGCATCATGTAAGACTGCTTTGTTTTACACACTACCAAAGCTATCAACTAGCAAACTCCAGTCTACTGTCAGAGCCAGGCCACAACGACTGGTTTTGGTTTTTATCTTTCCTATTACAATTCATAGCTTAATAAAAAGAGATAATTTTGGCAATATAGAACTTACGTACTTATATCAAGCCAAAAATTGAATTCTTTTGTTTTCATGCGCTACTGGACCACTAGTTCCTTCTCTAACACAAACTTTTTAGAATTCTTTTCTAAGAATAACACATTTTAACACAACTGGTGGAGAAATTCATTCTGACTCTGTGTTTTCTTTGATTAGAAAAGCACAGTAGATACAAAAGTATATAGAGAAAACAATCATCATACCTGCATTTCTCAGGCATTTCTCAGGCATGCTAAATAAGCATGCTGCAAGAAATTGTATGAGGTAAAGAGTGAGATCCACAAAGAAATCACAAGGAGAAATGCCTGAGTTCTGACTCGTTGTAAGAACTTTGTTACTGTTAGTTGCACAGAGATAGGGGAGGAGCCTCTGAACTGCAACCAAAATGGAGTTAAAAATTGTCTAATTTTAAGAGCTATCCGGATAACAGATTTTATTACCTTAATTATCAAATCAACTGTATTAATTGAACAGAATAGCTCAATTAACAATGAACACATTATTTTTTCCTTAGAAAAAGAAATCTAACTTCTGCAAAACAGTATAGTATAAAATTTAATTGTTTAGCACATAAAGAATGAGGATATTGAGAGAACAGAAGTATAAGACCAAGACCAAATAAAAGTGGAGTTAAAAATTACTTCAATAAACAAATCAAGACTACCATTTACACAAGAAATTTATTCTTTAAATCTTTTGTCTGATGAATCATACTCCAGACAGAACAAAGGGAGAAGTGATCTGTAAGCAGAAAAACTTTTCAAGCTTTACCAAAACCAGAGTGTGT
This sequence comes from Cinnycerthia olivascens, assembly GCA_035048155.1. NCBI lineage: Eukaryota > Metazoa > Chordata > Aves > Passeriformes > Certhiidae > Cinnycerthia > Cinnycerthia olivascens. Next base: position 51,261,511 of record JAWWMU010000180.1, read on the forward strand.
ACTGCAGCTGGGCTTTTAAGAGGCAAACTAAAGAATCACAAGGGTCTGTGAAGACAGCATTCTCTAGAAATAAAAGGAATAGGCTGGAAATTAAACCAAATAAAATAAGAAACCTCCTGGCCCTACATTAGCCTTATACAGGACTTGAAAGAAGACCCAGAGGAAGTCAGTTTTAAGACAGATCTTCATTAGATTTAAGAAAAGAAGGGGAAAAAATGAAAAAAAGAAAATAAACCCCATCAAGTAAAGTGCAATTATTACAGAACTGGGTTTAGTAGCCCAGGAAACCCTATGGTTTATATTTTCTATATAAACTCTCTGAATAAGATTGTTACAGCTAAAAAAATGTGGTGATGAGTAGGTACAGACATAGGAAATATCTCCTCCAGGATGGTGAGACCCAGTGGGAATCCTACCGTGTTGAACCATAGCCAGCCATCACAGATGAACCCTTCATTATTAGGGATTTACTTTCAGAGAGGTCAGGAATTTTGCCATCGAGCCACAGAGATTCTCTAGTCTAGTCCTTCATTAATGTTGATGTCCAAATTATTTTTTCTGATCTGGGTTTTAGTTTTGAGATATGAGGGAATTGCTCTTTTTTTAACTACTCATATTTCATCCATCATATTGCTCTTTATTCAGTGAATCATAGGAAAGATGTAGATGTCTTTTCATGCTAATTCTGGTTTCCAATAGACCCAAGCTCTTATACATAAAAGGAAACTATCTAGAACAAGGTTCTGAAAACATATTAGAATAACCTAATATGATTCTATATGTTCTATATGTTCAATATGGAGAGATAGCTGTCAATTGAAACTCAGATCTGAGTATATGAAGCAGCATGGATAGGGAAATATCTAAGATGTTTGTTGCTAAACTGACTTCACCAAGTCTCTGAAGCTGTCCTTTCTTGCTGCTGTTTCCACAGTACTACTGTCTTGCAATGTTCTCTGCAACTTCTGAAAGTCATACGACACTCAGTGCCTTATTTCCTATCCCTTAATGCCACCAAATCTTAACACTTTACAGTATCATACTGTTCTTTCCTACAAACTCTGGAAAACTTGGTTTAAGCTTTTCTTCCTTTCCTTTCTTTCTGAGATGCTCCAGGCAATTCATCATCAAGCGATGAACTCTGCTTGACACTCTTTCCAGTATTTGTACATCATATTGCAGCCCAGTAACTTCAATGGTTCTTTTTCAGGTAGGTGTCTGTGACCAATTTAAATTCTACTTGCCTAAGGGTTTTCCCTATTGGAACTGCTATAAGCTGTCACACCTGTACAAGTGGCATTTTCTTATTTAACCTTGACCCATATCCCAGTGAATATAATTTGAGTGATTTTTATAATATCATCAATTTTCTGATAATATGATCTGGAATTATTTATGAATCCTTAAACTCTATAAGTTATGATGCAGAATTATTGGATGTGACAGGACATCTAAAATAATCGTCCTTAATTCCTATGCTCTAGCAGCTAAGAAATTCTGAATAAAATGCTGTGAGACTGAAAATAAAAAGAGTTTTTTATTGACATACACAGTGTAGGAAGGTAGGCATCTCTTTTAAGAAAATGATGCATGTAAGCATTTGAAATTACAATAACTTTTTTCAGCTTACCTATCATTCCTCCCTTTGTTTCTCCTTTATCAGACAGACTTGTAACCTTTTTTAGCTTTTGTCTCATGATTTTCACATCTGAAAATCTTTAATCTGAAAAGTTATGTCAGACTTTTTTATAATATTATCCCACTTTCTGATCTTATTTTAAACATTTCTTGATCTCTTATTAAAAAACACCACTAATTCACAAAAAAGATTTTTTGTATTATATTCCTCTGTTGGTGACAAGCAAAACCTTGTCAGTCTTCATATATCAGAAGCAAAAATTGATTATTAACATAGTTTGACTGATTTTTGTGACCCTACTAATTATAAACCTTAAATATAAAATATTTGCTGCAAGCAAATCACACTTATATGACCCCAAAGTAATTGCACTATCCTGAGCTTTCTGCTAATATAGAAGTTGGATGCTTTTACATTGTATTTAACGTATTTAAATTGTTGTTCTCTTGCCTTTGTGAAATGGAATAAAAGAGTATGAAGATTCTCATCTTGGAACATAGCAAAATAAATTACTCTGAGTGTCCTGATATACATAGCCAAGTGTGAAAACCTGCGGGTAAAGCATTTGTGAGATATTGTTGCTGAATTAGATATGACATGTAAACATTTTTCCCTGCTAGAAGAACCCCTTAGAAAGTCTCATTCCTAAGATATTTTCGGATGCTATTGAATTTAGAGGTATTAACATGTTTGTAGTCTCTGTCAAAAAATTAATATAATACTTGAGAAGCTACAGATTTTACTTATAAAAATCTAAATAAATAAAAGTATTTGCCTATCTAAACTGTTGTATCTTTATAATATTTACAAAAAAAATATTTGAAGATATATAGCCTAACTTAATGTTTAATACCTATGAGATGTTGCATTCTATCTTTCTTGATTTTGGCAGGCAAAATGTTCTTTTTAGGCCTTCTCTTTTATGCCATTTTCATAAATTGATGTTTCCCATAAAATATTTAAACGCTGTTCTGATCAGTAACTTTAATGACACAGGAATACTTACAATGTGATTCCTAAAACTGACAAAACATATTTTGATTCATATTTCTCTTGATTGTCTAGTTGTGTGAGAATATATAAAAGGCAAAGCTACTATCTACACTTTCCCTACGTATTAATAAATTTTTGAAAAACCATTTTATGCGAAAGAATTCATTTTTGTTATTTGCTTTATGTTATTGCTCGTCCACATTTTAAAATAAATTTGAATGTTTTGAAAGAAAATAATATAATATCAAAGTAATAATAAAATACTTGCTAATAATGTGATATTCCTTTAAGCCTGAAAATAATTATTCTTTTGCATTAAAAAAATAAAAACATTATAAATTAATCCATTAAAGCTCATAATGGTGTTCAGTTCTAGTCCACTTAAGGGTTTAATGGCTTTCAAATACTCATGCTATGTGGAATTTATAAAACTACCAAAAAATGTAGTTAATATATGGTGCTCTCATCAGATAAGTACTTGAAAAAAAAAAAAAAAGAAAAAAGCACTACACTTATATTAAGTGTACTAAAACATTCTGGAGATTTGATAATTTGATCACCTCAAATAAATGGAATGTGTTTTCTAGAATTCACTACCTTAGGCAGGATGATTTCATGAAGATATTCAGGAGAAATTCCTTCCATTATAATTTCTTTTTCAAACTTGCAGTATTTGATAACCTACAGCATATCATTCCAAAAGAGCAAATATTGATATGAAGTTTTTGAGTGATGAAGAATCATTGTTTAAATGCCATTATTTTAAACACATTTTATTTGCAATAATAATAAAGTTTCTTGGAAGCAACTTAGTCTTCAATAAGTGTTATCAAGTTAAATTTGAGGAGATTTTATTGAGCTCAAAAAAGTAGGTGTTAAATACCAAACAAATATGATTCATATTTTTGTACTCCTTGGCAGAATTTAGGATACAATTCAGCTTAACTCCAGTTTCAAATCCCCAGGAATATTTTTGTCAGGGTTTTGTCAGAGTTTCAGGCTCTGTCTAGTTATGTATTTTTGTTGCTAGTGTCAAAGTTCTGTGCCACTGGAGCACAACTAGACTCATTTTATGCAGCATATAAACTAAACCCAGCTGTAATACCTAAAGCCATTCATGAAAGTTCTGGAATTAATACTGAAACCAATCAGAAATCCATACTTGAAAAGCAAGTTCTCCAAGCTTTAAAGCACTCTCCTCTGCAGGACTGCAAAGCGAATGCACTCCTGTGGTTTATGGAGTTTTTTAATGGAGAAGCAGAATTTTATATCTACATATACATATATATATATATATACACATACATATATACACACACTTTATTTGCACCCTCATGCAGCTGCATACTGTTTTGAACATGTGTAATTTTATTTGGCTATATATGTGGTACTTCTTCAGTGTAATGATGATACCTCTGTTTATCCCAGTGTCCAGTTACAACGAAAACAAAGTCTCTGTGTCCTAAACTGCTGTTTCTTCCAATTTCATCAGTGATCAATCTACATGAATGATTCCATTTTAAACTAAATATCACATGAAAAGTTCCATCAGGAAATAGTAGTCTGGGTCCCAGAAGATAGAAAGTTTCCTGGACACATAAAGTGCTATTAAAAATGTTGGATTTGCCAGTCAGTATCTTATACGAGTGTTGAAAATTAATTTTAAGGTAATGATATGCAAAATGGTCTCTCTAGGAAGTGCAGTTTTCACTCATATAGATTTACAATCTCATTTACTTGTGTAGACTCACTAATCTGATTATAATCTTGTTACATATCTTTAAATTTTGTGTGTAGCAGCTGTACATCAGAAATGACATACAAGTGGGACTATCATATATTAAATCAATCTAACCACATTTAAACATTTCAAGGTTTGGTCTTCCGTAAAAAGCTGGTTCTTAAATAAGCAACATAAAAATTGCTCTAAACATAACAAACTCATAGTTACGTACATATTTCTCAGTAAAGTTAAAATATTTTCACATTAAAATTTACTTTAATATAATTATTGCTCACAATTAAGAAGACTCAGCCAGCTGTTTGATTACTTTGTGATTGAAGAATTGCTCATTGTATTAAATATATTTTTTCACCTATTCAAGTGGAAAATACAGTCTTTAATCAATTTTTAATTATAATTTGATATTTTATGTTCATAGAAATATTGTTATATTCTCTCACGTGTATGCAGAACACATAATTAGATTTCATCCTGGTTGGTTACTGGCCAAAGAGACTTTAGAATCCAGTAAAACTACTTCAATTCCTCACATGATTTCCAGTGTACCTTAATTTCCTGTGGCATTGTCATTTGTAGTGATGAAAATTCTGAAGACAGGCATTCTTCTGGGGGCTGTTGGTACTTAATATCAGGGTACTCTTCTAGTGGCAGTATGACAGGTAGTACTTCAGACGATACAATCCCCATCTTGGCTGTCAATCCTTTCTCCATTATCCATCTTCATGGATTTGCTGAGAGAACTTTATTACTACCAGTAAAATATCTCATGTCTGGGCCTATGTCTTTGGAATAGTGATATATATAGCTTTAGGAACTCATGTAGCTTAACCATATACTTAAGTGTGCTCTGTGTAAGAAATATTTTATATTAAATATAGAATAATTTTATGCAAAAAAGAATTTACATATTCTCTTCAAAAATGAAGGTATGTGTTCAATATAGCACACATACAATTTGTGTAGGTAAGTAATTTTTAGCATATCTAAATCTCAAGGTTTTATATGCAATTTTGTACATGTATTGATAGAGAGTTACCAAATCTAACATCAGGGGATCAAGGCTGTCACTAGCTACAACCAGTAGCACGTATTCTCAGTAGGCACACACATAAACATACAATGCAGTACATGCTACCTTCATACAGAGCCAGCCACGCTGATCAACATGTGCAGGCACATGCAGCACTTGCACAAGCACAGACACCACCAACAGCCTCATCCCATTCCCTTCTCTGGCTGACCAGGATAAAGATCCAATAGTGGGAACTGATACAAGTGTGCAATGCTCACTCATCCAGTGCCTGGGATCTGCTGCCCCTGGATGCCAGGGTTCCCACTTGGTGGCACCTGGTCAGCCACCGTGAAGGCCATAGTGCTGCTCTAGCTGGAGGTCTTCAGACCTGCACTCACATGTGGATATGCATCCCCTCAAATAAAGAGGTATCAGATACAGCAGTCCTGGACCCTCCTGCTCCCACGTTACCTTTCACCAAGATATTCATACACACCAGAAGATCACACAGTCAACCTCCAGAGCCCACTCGTGTGTGTATCTGGTCCCATCTACCCACCAGTGAGGCTGACTGTGTGTACTCCAGCTTGTGTACAAACACTCATCATTCTTGCTGGGGATACAGACACACAGACACACTGGCACTCCAGCCACTGGCTCCTAGGCTTCCCATACACATGCATGTGCACATGGAAAGAGTCCTTCACCTAAGAAAATAGAATTTAATGGTAAAAACGAGACAGACTGTGGTGATGCAGTAAACAGCATGGTCAGGCAAGAGTACTGTGCAAGTAACCATTCCCTCCTATTTCCTACACCTCTGAAGAACAAGCCTTGTGAGGAGCAACTGAGGAAGCCAAGGTTGTTTAGCCTCAGGGGACACCTGATTGCTCTCTACCCTTACCCAAAAGAAGGTTGTAGTGAGGTGGGGATCAGCCTCTTCTCCTAAGTGAATAAAAGACAAGACAAGAGGAAACAGCCTAGAGTTGTGCCAGGGAAGGTTTCGTTTGGACATAAGGAAAAAGTCCTTCATGGAAAGGTTTATCCAACATTTAAACAACCTTCCTAGGGAAGCGGCTGATTTGACTTTCTGGAGGTGTTTTAACAGGCGTGTAGGTATTATGATTAGGGACATGACATAGAGGTGGACTTGGAAATATTGGGTTATTCCAGACTAAATAATTCCCTCAGCAACTCCCCAAAACACTTCAGACACCTTTTCCTCTCCTTTCATCCTTCTCTGAATATCTCATTCTCTTGTACAATTCCCAAAAGTCCTTCTCTTGCATCCAATCACAAGTCCCACAGCCTTGTAGGCATCAACACCCCCTTTAGTTCTAAAGGTGGACCAGAAGTAATGGAGAAGCACCAAGCTTAGGAAAAAAGTCACAATACTATGCTTTTCTCTAAAGGTTTTGTGCTGTAAAAAGACAAAAACCACGATATTATTTTTTAATAATATAAACTAATACAAAGGAATATTCACCCAGAAAATATAGCTAAATAAAATAGAGATTAAATCACAGAAATTTCAGGATTTATATGCCGAGCAATTTGGAAAGCAACTTTAATTAACCTAGGTTTATATTACCCACTAAAGCCAGCAGAGTTAGATCAGTCAAACAGATTGTAGACAGCAATCTCTCTAGCTGGTGTGCAGGTGGAAGACCCTTGTTACAGTTATGCCCTCCAGCTGCTCATTATTACCCTTTTGCCAGCTGAACTGGGAGGGCAGTAACCTCCAGCAGAGTGGTTCCTGTGATTGATCCCTATTTCTCTTCAGGCAAAAGCAGCCAGGTAAACACAAGCAATTTAATGGTTAGCTTGAGGCTCAGGACAGATATCCTCTTTCACATCTAGCTGTGCTGATAGCTATTGCTCCTAGTTGTCTCTATGCTGGAGACTATGCTACTCAGGATGTCCAACCAAGCAGTAGATATCTCAGGACTACTTCTAAGACAGGGAAGCTGAGATCTGTGTATGCACAGTTAAAGCCCACTTGTTAACCTGTTGGTAGCAGATCCTGTGTTAATCTCTGTTATAAGCAGCCTGGTGTGTTTTTCTGTATCACTTGGAAACTTTGCTGGCTTTGCTCTGAATGTGGATTAGACAGAATTTGCCAGAAACACTTTACCAGCTGAGCTGTGAAAAGGGGTAAGCTCCAGCCAGTGAAAAAGGGAGAGATTGATGTTTCTGTATCAGCACCTGCAGAGGTGTCTGTTTATAGCTTTAGGCAGTTAAGAGGGGCAAGAGATGTGATTCCTGATTGTCATAGTTTTGTTCACAAGTGAAGAGACTTTACAGACACCAATTATAAAGTTTCTTTAGTTCTTTTTGAGCTGAATGATAAAAAGACTTTCTAGAATTGTACAAAGTGTGCTTTTTCATCCATGTTAGTATCATGCTGCCAGTAAAACATCTGATATTTCATCACATCTCAGGTTCTAAATGTACTTCCTAAACGAATGTTCTAACTAAAAGAAAACTGTAGTGAAAGCTATATATACAAGAAGACATTTTTATTTACATTGTATTAGATGCTAGAGCTAGTTTTTAAATGTGAGAATGTTAGAAAACAAACTGCAAGTATTGCCAAACCTACCTCCTAATAAACTCCAGACCTTCCAGAATGTAAGTAGCAACCATTCACCTTAATGTGCTTTTAAACAGAGGAAAGCATTTTTAGGGATTAATATAACCTCTATTTTATTAAGAAAGCAACTTAGAAAGAGAAAACTGTATTTGTGATATGTATTATGAAATCCTAAGTATTTGTGACACACTGAAGGAAAAGATAGATTTTGTTAGAACTGAGTGTATTAGAAATGCATTAGCTATAAATATGTTCATTTTGTAACTGTGTTAAAATTGCTGCTAGGCAGCAGCATTACCTTGATCTGAAAGGATTTAACAAACCAGACCTTTTAGTCAAGCCTCTTCCAGCCACAGAACAAGGAGAGGCTGGACAGAGGCACAGAGTTCAGCTGCCATGCAGATTTACAAGGGCTACCCTTTTGGCCAGAGTCTTTCAGCACCAAAGGTCAGTGTGGTACCACAGTGCACTCTCTGCATTTGCCAGTGACACAAAGAGGTTGTGACTCCAGTCAGTGACTCTTTGTCTGAAAGGAATATCATTCAGTTAAATCTACTGAGCATTTCTCTAGCACAATTTCAAACAATTGTAAGAAACTTACATGAGCTTGTAAAGCCTACATGAGCTTACCAGAGCAAGAAAAGAGACAACCTGAGTACAGCAGGGAGGTCTTTATAATGGTCAGGCAACTTTCTGCTAGGGTTGTTAGCAGGAACTTAAGCTGACATCTTTGTTGATAGTTATGGTGTTTGCATGAATCAAATCAAGGTGGTACTTATAGACTAAAGTGCACTGTTATCACACAGTCATTTTGTCATATGGAAACACTCATTTTTTAAGTTTGGCCTGCTGGGGCATCATCTGGCAAATTCTAGTTTTACTGGTGCTTATGTCCCCATTACAATATAACCACAAAGGAAATCAATTATATGTTGATATCCTTAAATACATTTCTCCAACCACACCAAGAATGATAATTGAAAGAGTGGAAATTAATAAATATCCTTAAAGATAAGCTGTAGTAGAAGTTTCATACTGAAAATATAAATGCTGAAAATTTAATGAGTTTTTTGGTCCCATATACCATTGTTAGTTACATGACTGTCAGGTTAAATTTTACCATGATTACTTCAACTTCTCCTGGAGTCTGATGCTATTCTTAGCTTTTCAATCTATTAAAATCACAGCCACTATAATTATCTTCCTCATCTCTCATTTCTTCTCTATCACATCAATAAAGAGTCCAGGCATTGATACCCCCTTCAATAGTGCATTAGACAGAAAGTCTTCATCTTCTTCAAGATCTTATACAAATTAAACCTAATTTTATCTCGGCAGCACCACAGATAAAAGTCTATGTTCTGTTCTCTCTAGAAATTCTTATTCTGATTTTAATTCTGATTCAGTTGCATGCAGTATACTCCTTGTTCCAAATTTTTCTGATTCTAAACTTTTGAAAATATGAAATTCTTCTATGAAGTTGATAATAATTATGACAATAAGGGAACAAGGGAGAATCCTAGAACCTTATTTAGCTATGTACATCAACGGCCTACTTTTCATAAGTACTGGGCATTCACTCAATAGTCTTCACTGGAGTTTCTAGATGCTAGAAATGAACTTTCCAAATGAAAAGTCAGAAATTTCCATCTCCTTTCTAAAGTATATTTCTTTTATTTTATACCTGCAATAGCATCAATTGGGTTACTTATCTGTTAACCCTCTTTGCAGCCCTCAGTACAAAATTTCTCTTGAAATGTGTTTCAGTATTCATTAATTCTGACAGTAGTAACTCATAGTTGGTGTGTCAGTCTCATGGAGAACTTCTAAATGTTGTCCCCTGGGATGACATTCCATTGCATCTTCAGCTTCACTGGTAAGGTCCGTGACACAGATTTGGTTTCAACGATGTAATCTGGTCCAAGAGTGACAGCCAGACTATTCAGCATGACAGAGGCAAGGAAGGTTTGAAAAGGCTTTCCATTTGTAAATGACAGAAACAAGTTATACTGGGAATTGCAACCTTTGCCTGTCTAGAAACGTCTTTGAACACAATGAATCAGTATTTGATCTGGTTTAAGATGTAGAAGGTGAGATGTTGATGTATTGGCTTAATCATTTTGAGAATAATTAAGCCCAAAGGTATTCTTACAGAATTTTTAATGCCTTCCCAATGATTCTGGCACTGATATATGTATTTAAAATCCTTACATATGGAAATATTACTTGCCATTGACAGAATTTCTAATAGTTTATTTCCCGCCCACATCTTCCAGCAAGCAGAGTTGTTTCTTTAACTCCTATTTTATATTATAATTGCAATGTTTCTTTCAGTTGTGAACATCCTGGAAGAATATATCCCTGTGTTTAGACATCAAGTATATAGGCATATAGGTACCAATTACTTCAATTATATGAAGAGTATATAACACAAATTTATTCCTAGAATAGGGGTTTTTCACATGCTAAAAAAACTAGAGTTATCTTAACTCATTTACATTAACACAGATACTATTCTAATACACATACAAGCATTTAGAAATGGAAAATTAATCTCCATCTATGTTGGCCCTTGTGACTTATTTATGTGCATGTATGTATTGTATGTACATGTAAGTGTCTGCCTGCTGGCAATCAAACTCGCTGGCTGGACCTGGGAACACAGAGCTTCAGCAACCTCAGTTCTTTTGGGCTATCACACTTGGCAGTGCTCTACAATTTCTACTTTCCTTCTTGACCTTGCAACTTACTCCTCTCACTAATAGTGTAGATGACAAATACAACTATAGCTGCTGCAAGCTTGGCTTCTAAATAACGTTGGTAGTTCTATATACTTCATGTAAAGCCTTAACCTTCCCAAAAACATTTAAAAATATAATAGATAAACCACCCACAATTAAAAAAAATACACCCAATGTCATTTATTACATATATTGAAAGGAAGATTATTTAACTAAAAGACTAATTTAATTTGAAAAGGAAGCAAATATGTGAACATGCGTATGAACTGTATTAAAAGCACTGAAGTTAAAAGCCCTTGATGTTACATGAGCTCTCTTCAAACAGACAGTGAGTATGAAGTCTTAGTAATAATGTACTCCTTTTCACATTAATCTCAGTTATGAAAACTTTTAAGCAAAACAGTAATGACTACTATATAATTAAAAAGAATCTAAGCAAACTGTTCTTTTTACACTGAAAAAAATTACTGCCTTTTCAACCTGAATTTAGTAATTAAGATTTTGCCAATGATAAGAGAAGGCAAAAAATATCAAGAATTTACTCAAGGATGCTGAAGAAGCAGAATCTTTTCCTTTTCATGCTAAAGTTATCACAAGCATGATATTCCTGTGAGACCATGGCAGGGAAATTTGGTCATGATTTAACAGCAATACATCATCTTTTTGGTTTTGATTGTTTTGTTTGTGTTGTTTTTTTTTGGTTTTGGGGTTTTTTTTTGCTTTCAAATGTCAAAACCTCATTATTACTGCAATAAAAATAATAGTAATGTCAAGTATATAAGAATTTACAGGTCAGATTTCATATTATTTATCTTTTAGACTGTCTTGTCTAAAACCCTGTATTGAGTGCATAGGTTCCCCTATGAGATGAAAGCAAGGTAACTTAAAATTACTACCTCAGTGCTGTGACGTCTGTGTTGCAAGCTAATTAGCTACACAATAAATGCACTAATTTAAGGCTGCTCAAATGGCTACCACAGTTAAGTAGATTTCCTGGGAATGTGGGCAAACATTTGCCATGTGGATGAAAATAAAGCAGGTGAAGAATCTATTCCTGCTGCTGACAGAGCAGAAGCAGCAGAGAAAAACATGTTCTTGCCTCTGTCAGCTGCAGTCACAGATCTCATATGAAATTGGGCTAAGTTTCTGTTCTATTTAAGTGCAAACTCTGCCATATTAATTGAAATCACCTAAGACATTATAGACTAATTCATTGGATTTTGTCCAGAAAATGACAACACTGTCAGGTACAGACTGTCAAAGGAACTGCTCCTTTTTCACTGCATTTTGGACTGAAACTGCCAACTCTTGCACCACAAATAGGCCTAGTGCAGGCACAAGTTCCTCAGCCAAGAATTAAAATTTGATTTGTAAACCAATGTATCATTGCTCAGATTATTACTAAGGAGAGGTAATTAAAACATGGATTAGGAATACTCTTATGCAATTGAATCAGGAAAAAAGGAATGTTACAGCTTTTTTTCCACTCAGTTTTGCAAACTCAATTTTATCAAGACGATAAGTGTTTGTTATTTATACCCAGTTACTCAAAGGATTTAACAGTGACCTTACTTTTCAACTTGGATGTGGAAAAAAGCAAGCTTTCTGCAATCTACTTTTTATGAAAAATTTTGAAGGTGCACCCATCTGGGCTTGGATAGAGTTCATTTTCTTTATAATAGATCATAATAAAGCTGTGCTTTAGACTTTTGGCCAAAACAATATTAATGTTTTAGCTTTTGATGAGCAGTGTTCACACAGAATCAAGGACTTCTCTGTTTCTCATTCTGTCCCCAAAATAAATGGATTTAGCAAGTAAGGATTAGTGCATAATTAGTTGGGAAGACATGCAACCAAGGATCTGACCTAATGAAAGATATATTTCATACCACACTTGCAAATAAAAGGGAAAAATGCATTTAGGAGAGCCAGCCATCTTCAGATCAGAAACTATCTGGGCAATATTCTACCCATAGAAGGCAGGGAGTGGTTGCCTTTGCATCACTTGATTTGTTTTGTTTTCTTTCCTCTTCCACTTGCCCTTCAATTATTACTCATTTATTATTATTGGCATTATTGGGGTTTTTTTGATACATAAGTTTTCTCTTTTTTATCCTTCCTTTACTCCATTCCTCTGGCAGAGTGGGTGAAGTGAGCAAGCAGCTTTGTGGTGTTTGGCTGCCTATCGGAGTAAACACACAGCAGGAGAATAGAGCATTCTTTCAGGAAATTGGAGCCAAAATCCTGCACTGCTCTCATCCTCACTGACTTCAGACAGGTGTTTTTGCTGATATATTGTAAAATCTCTGCAAGATTATGATTATCAGATTTTGAGCTATGTAGATTCTTTGCCTCTTTTCAATGTTGTACCATGAGCCAAATAATTTAGATTCTTTCCTATGTAGTGATTTTAAATATTTTTACTGCATAATGAACATCAAATATGGCATATCTGCTATCAAAAATACTATCAAAAATTGCATCACGTTCTTATCATTTGTTCTGTTTCTTCAATGTACTCCTCTGCTTTGCTTTTACAGAGCTAAAAACATAGCCCAGTAAATGGCAAATAATGATGTTCAAATGTTCTGCTAAATAACATTACAATTTGAAGATGAATACCAGACAATGTAATGCAAATCTTGAACTATTGTAGTCCGTTGAAAGAGGTTTTTTTACATTTTACTGTTTGGAGGATTTTTTTTTATTCCTGTAGTTATCTGTGAGTTGTTTTTTTTGGTTTTTTTTGGTTTTTTTTTTTTTTTACTGCTAGTCAGGAAAAAAACAGCTGTTTAAATCTGAAAGGTCTTTATAATTAAATCACTTTTCAGTTTTAATTTTCCCTCTTCTCTCTATGGTCATATAAATCAGGCAAGTTTTCTCTGTTATTTCAGTTAAGAGGTATGTATGTTAGTTATTATACATCAAGCCACATTTTAATTGTGGAGCCAAAAGACAGAAATGTAAAGTCATAATCCTATGGAAAACGTAAATGATTTGGTGTCATATTTTCAAAGATAATCAGGTATGCCTGTAGAGGGATTCCTGAATAAAGCACCTGAATAAGTTAAGAATCTGTCATTAAAAACAGACTGAAGCTTTTGCTTTAATTTTAGAGAAAATGTGAGATCTTTTGTCATTTTTTCCCTAAGTGATCTTAAATAATTACTGCATTCTTTTGTTGTCTAGCAATATTCTACTTCCTTACTTCAGACAATTTTAAACATTTAAGATACTCTAGTAGGTTTCTAACTAACATGTCTTTAGCTAACAAGTTTTTATCTGTAACTTAAGAATTCTTGGAGAGAAGCTGGAGAAACCAGCTTTCCAACACAGCACATAATTTTAATTAATATAGATGTCTAGCTTGTTAATTTTAGTGACTGTAGGTCAGTTTGAAAGGACAGTTGTATTCATGTTAACCCCATTCCAGATACTTATCTCACTTCTAGGTCTGTTTTTTGCTTGTTTGGATGTTCTGTTCTTGTTTCCTATTTTGTTTTAGTTTGGTTATTTCATTAATTTCTGCCCTAAATTATTGCTAAATCAAAATTTAATTTAAAACTGATATGCAGTATATATATGGGATGTGTAGGGGTCCTCTTTAAGCTCTAGAAGAGCTGCTGATTCCATTCTAAGCAAAAAAAAAAAAAAAAAAGGAGATGGAGGGGGTCTTATTTCTGTGTCTCTCTACCAACTGGCAGGCTTCAAGGACTGCAAAAGGTTTTTTCAACAAGATGGTGGTTCCTAAGTTAGTTTTTTCCTGGAACCATGTGTTCTATGAATTAAAACCTAATTTTCTTTTGCAGACAGAAAGACGAGATTACTGGTGTGTTTTATTCTTTATCTACAAGGCAAATCTGCTCAAGTTTATTAAATTGTTTGGTGCTAAAGCAGCAAGGTTACCTGGTAGTAGGTGTATTTAGCCCAAAGAAAGGAGGCAAAGGAGACATACAGTGTGCATAAAATAAAGTCTGGTAAATAAACTGAATTTTACTGCTATTACTATGTACCTGAAAAGGACTCCTTCTGTATCCTTGTGCTTACTGCATTGGTATAACAGCCCAAAAAAGTAACTATGTGGTGCTTTCTGTAGTCTGTTTTCCCTATTTCATTCTTCCAGTTTAGTCAAGCAAGGAGAACATTTTCATCTAACTGCTTAAAGCTGATTTTTCTTTTCCCTA
>JAWWMU010000180.1:51276516-51293076 GCA_035048155.1 Cinnycerthia olivascens
TATTTCATTCTTCCAGTTTAGTCAAGCAAGGAGAACATTTTCATCTAACTGCTTAAAGCTGATTTTTCTTTTCCCTACTCTTTGCCCCCCACAACTTGCCTCTCAAAAAAAAAAAAAAAAAAAAAAAAAAATCAATTTTCTGGGCTAACCTGAGAGTTTTTGAGTAGTCTTCTGTTTTTCTCTGTTGTATTCTGATTTGAGTAGATTAGTTCTGTTCCACCCAATTTCAGGATCCTGGGAAGCAAGAATCAGAACGAAACGTTCAAAGAATCACTCATGTGAGTGCTTCCACAGGAACTAGTAACTGTAACTCTGTTTGATCCTTAGTGACAGAATTTTAATAGTCATTTGTTAGTTTGTAACAGAGCACACTCGTCAGGCTACAAGAGACCATGGAAAGTACTTTCCTTCTTTTATTTTTCCTCAAAAGAAATTTATTTTCTCTCTTGTCCTTTATGTAAAAGGAGTCAGGAGGTTAATACTATTCCATTGGGTAAGACAGTTAAGTAAAGAAAGAAAGACTGTTATCTCTCCTGATGAATATTCAATTTTGCAAGTTTCAATGGAGTAAGTCAGAGTACCTCACTGCAGAACAGTTTGTGACTGGATAGGTGTGAAGAAAAATAGTATTTAAGATGCAGAACAGGTGCTGCTTATTGGATGTCTGCTCTAATAGATGGGAGTGTGCCTTAGTACTCGCCTTGAAGGAAATGAAAGCTCCTATAATGATCCTAGATGATATATGGAAAATCTGTTCCAAAGAATTTTTATTTCCCTATTAAAATTCAACTTGTGTCTGGTGAACTAAATGCTTCTATTGACTCAGTCTGTCATATTTAAGCTGCATAACGGAAAACTGATTTTTACTGTAATTTTTTTCAGCTGTGTCAGCATTCTGCTTAAATATCTTACATGAATTTGTGGGATCATGTTCATAACAGTTGCTCAAAAGCTAAAAATTCGTCAAACAAAGCCTCCCTCCTTTTTCATTTTGATTTTTATTAATGTTGCTGGTTTGTTTTTAGTATAGCAATGGATCTAATCATAATAGTTTCTCAAATCAAAAGAGACACTTAAACATTTAAAATATGACTAAGAAGCCCTCACCAAGAGTTGCTGAAGTTTCCTGAAATTTTATTAATAGTAGAAGTATTTATTTATTATTTCAGAAGATTTATAAACTTCTGAAAATAACTTATTCCCACAATAAAAGATCTCTCAGTAGCAATGAGATGTCTTTCTATATGTGGCTGTAGGTTTGTTTCATGGTGCTTGGTTGATTTCCCCCTTCTTGCTTGCATGTACCTATGTGTGTATATATGTATGTATGAATATATATGAGTGTGTGTGTGTACATGTAGTTGTATGGAAGCTCTCAAAAAGTATGCAACATGAGACCTTAACTTTAGTGTGGAAGCTTTTAGTTTAGTGAATCCAGATGACAAAAATCAAATTATCAAGTTATCTAATTATGTTGTGAGTAAAGTACATAACATTGAATTTTGACAAATTTGCAAACCAGATTCATTAAAGATATGAGTGACAACAGCAAAAGCATGACTATTTTTCAACAGCATAGGTATAAGAATAGAATGTAACTGATAATTACTCAGCTAATACAGGGAGATTAATCTCCTGAAAGATAATCACTTCTCATCATAACCTGGGAAGATGCTGTTGAAGTGTAGGCACTTAGGTACCTCTAGGGATGACTTAGCAATGGTGTTTCATAGCTTTATACAAATGTCTCAATTCACTGGAGTCTAGATTAGCCATTTGTTTCTTATTCTTGGTAATTAACACTTGAGATTAATTAGCTTTGAGATTACTGCAGAAATTGCAGCTAACTTGCTGGCAGTAAGTATGCTCCCAGTTTGTAACATTGGATAGCTTTGCATTTTTATCCAGTCAAATTGCATTAAATCTGTAGACTAAATAATAAAGGGTCAGGTTTTTGTTTTT
Source organism: Cinnycerthia olivascens (assembly GCA_035048155.1). Taxonomy (NCBI): domain Eukaryota; kingdom Metazoa; phylum Chordata; class Aves; order Passeriformes; family Certhiidae; genus Cinnycerthia; species Cinnycerthia olivascens. The sequence continues at coordinate 51,278,479 of JAWWMU010000180.1, forward strand.
TTTTCGTTCTGTTCACTGATATAACCTTAGTGATATTAGTCCAGTTGAAGAGATGTAAGCAGGTGTAATGCTCATTTGTCAGCATCTTATTTAATGTCAAAGTCACAATCCTAGTAGCTTTAGAAAACTTAAAAAATAAACTACAGCTATATATGTGTTTCACTCCTTTTTCAAAGCAAGCTTGCTCAGAGAACTTAGGTAACCACAAGAAATAATAACATGATACAAAATAAAGATATAAGCAGTTTATTTGTTTTGGTTTTTAACAATGAATGATTAACGAGTGGTTAGGGAACTGTACATTGACGACCAATGTCAGCAATATAGCGGACACAGCAATAGCTGAATGCTCATAAAATGTTAAAAAATGACCAAAAATTTATGAACGACTTTTCTTGACATGTCTTCCAAACTCTTAATTACATAGACACATTGAACTAGACTAGAACCCATCTCTCATAGGGCACTGTAGGATACCCTACATCCACACATCTTTATTGCACTTCTTTCAACCTATTACGGTACACACAGGTGATGAAGACACCTGGAAGGCCAAGTGTCACCTCAGCCCCCAAACGTGTGGATCCTCGTGTACTGTGCCTCATAGTGTTAAACTAGAAGTTGCTCTTTCCAGCCTGGCAAAGGCCAGTATTCCCCAGGGAGTCTTTGGCAGCATCATACCATTTTAGGTGTGTTTCTTTCTTCTCACTTTTTCAAATTTAAGGATTCTTTCATAACTCACTGAAGGATTACTCATCATTTTTGTTTGGTTTTCTTACTCAAAATTTTCATGACCATTCACAGGTGATTGTTTATTCCAACAGATATTAATCATTGATGCCATCAGTGTTGCTTTTAGTCATTGGGTAGTTTACGGTTTTTTGGTTGGTTAGTTGGTTGGTCGATTTTTTTTGTTGGTTTTTGAGGTTTTTTTTGTTTGTGTGTTTGTGTTTTTTTTGGAAGTATCCTCTCAAACATCTTTGAATATTCCACTCATGCATACTGTTTACGTGCACATTCCTATCTTATCATATATTGTTACCCAGGCTGTTTTACCAAGGGAAAACTATTAGTGTTTCTCCACGAAGATATAGTGTTTCTAGTTTATATGCCAGCATGTCGCTACAAGAGGAGCTTGAACTCCGGCTGCACAGAGATCCCATCTGTCATAGTGAAATATTGAAGTTTAGTGACAAAGGACCCTCCAGATCTCTGCAGACAGCTTAAATGACAGAATGACACCATATATCCTGTATTCAAGCTGTACATGGATGCGTGGGCTCATTTTGTATAGTTAACCACTTTCAAATTCTATTCTTCCAGGCCCTCTAAATAACAACAATTGCCTGTGGTTTGCATCGGCACAGCATGAGGTATGTTTAAGTACACAGTTTTATCCACAGGTTGACATCAAATATGCACAACTACTTTTTAAGGTCATCTTCCAGATGTGTTAGAAGCAGGGAAAATAACACATAGAAGCATCTATGTCTTCAGATGTTGAAAGGCTAGATGTTTGGGAATTTATTTACTGCAGTTATGTTCATGCATGTGGGGTGTTTATTTTTTTTTTCTCAGTACCAGAGGTACTCATATTTGATTTTTTCCCTGTACTTTATGGCACCTATGATTACGAGCCTATATAGCCTCAATTTCAGCTGTGTTTTATTTTATTCAAAATATTCAAATTAATTTTACCATAGTAATATGAAGTAAACATAATGAAGAGGCTTCAGTTATTCCCAGAGAATGGTCTGTAGCATATTTCTTGCCCTGCTTATCCAGCTTCTTGACAGATACTATGTGGAAAACAAACCAGAAGTATACTTCAAGGCATGTGTGTCTTTGTTGTCTTGAGATAATGTAATTTTGTGCACTTTGGCCAGCACATGGTGCAAGTATGCATGCATGTAAGATGTCTGATGAGAGTGCTTTCTGTGATGGTTGCTTTCTGAGTTCTAAATTCTTCTGGCTAGCAGAACAATAACTGTCATGCACACTAAACTCCAAGACAGGCCTATGTATTTGAAGGATATATCTTATTTCATTTGTCTACAGACTTGCTAAAACTTAGTCAGACTGGTATTATATAACATGAGTTGAACTCATGTCCCAAGTATCTTGAAAGAAGAACTATTTTATTCCTACTGTATCTTCTGGCTCTCTTTGTCTTTCTTTGCACTAAATCAATTTTCCCAATCTGTTATTGACTCTGGGTTTTGGTTGTTTGACTATGATGTTTGTTTTTTTTTTTTTGTTTGTTTTTTGGGGGTGGGTTCAGTGATTTTTTTTGGGAGTTTTTTGGGTTTTCTTGTTTGGTTGGTTGAATTTTTGTGTAGCTTTGGATTTCATTTGTGGGTTTTTTTTGTTTGTCTTATAATTGCATTTTTTTTATTTTCTAAATTAATGTGTTTCATGGTTTTTGGAAGGTTCTTTGTTCACTTGTTTGGAGTGGAATATTTTTGGGAGTTTTGGCTCAGTTTTGGGGCTTTTGTTGGGTTTTTTTCTGTGTCTTTTTTATCTGCGCGCATGATTTAACTTATCTAGTACATTTGAAAGTGTCCAATGAAAGCCTGTAGAAATGGGAGGAGGGATCATGGGACCGAACTTCTGACAAACAGATTTAAAGCTGTAAGAGGTATCAACTTTATTCTGTGTTTTCTGAGAAAAATCCAGGTTTGATAGTCCATACAGAACCCTCAGCAATAAAGTCTCAGTCCTTAACTGTCCATCTTCTGATGCAGGACAACACTTTCGGAATGGTAATATTTTATATTACCAACCACTAGAAAGAAGAGATTTAAATAAAGGAATAATAACCAACTATGAAGTGTGACCCTCAATATCCCTTTGCACTAATGTACTTTCAGGCTCTTGATTTCATTTACAGAACTGTGCTTTTGCACAATAGTTGTTATAACATGCCTCTGGGCTTTATCGTTATAAATAATTACAACCATAATAACAGAAACGAGAAACAGCAGCCTTCATTTTTTACTTTAGAAAGGAATCTGCCTTCCAGGCAATTTTCTTTGTTATATATCACTTGAAAATCTTTTGCCTCGTTTTACTCCATCCTCATACTTTCTTATTTTAAGTTCATGTTCAAATACTTTCTGTATCTATATTAATATTTTATTCTTGTAAATTGATTTTAGTGAAAAAAAGAACAAGAATAATTTTTATGTATCTGAGAATGTGACATTTCAAGGACAGACATTTAATCAATAATTAAGCTGCAAAACAGACTGGGCTAATTTCTTTCTTTTGCTGTGATCTCCTTAATTTATTACTCAGTTTATTGTTGTGCATGTAAAAGTTTAAGAAAATTGGCATTCTAATGTTGTTATGCACTCGCTGAGGGATCAGAAGTGATGCAATCGGTCAGAATCACTGAGTTTAGTCATGAAAGGGAATCACATAGAAAGTGAAAGTGGCAGTGGGTTGCCTACAAAGAACGTAAAGATTTTGCCTGAGCATGCAGGAATAGGTCTAGGAAAGTCAAAGCTTAGCTGAACCAGAAACCAAGGAGCAAGTGAAAGATATTAAGAGTTTCTGTAGCTGGCTCAGCAGCAAAAGGAGGCATAGGGAAAGTGAGATACAGCTATTTAGTGGGGCATCACCCCAGTGGAGGATGATCCCAGGTCTTTTGGGCCCCTTTCAGTTATAGCAGATCACCAGAAGCTATTTCTATATTGTGGAGAAAGATAAGGAAAACGTTTTGTGAAGAAACGACTGACTAAATGGAAAAGGAGATCACAGGAGATGCTGTATACTTACAGCAGTAAGTAAGGCTTTTTATCTAGTTCCTTATATTATTCTGAAATCCAAGTTGGATATAGTCATGCACTTAGTAAATGGATAATAAGGGGTAAGGCCGGATCATTGAGCTCAGAGGATTGTAAGCAGCAATAAAAAGGCAAAGCATTTCTCTGATGATCACTGTAAGTGGTGGGCATCAGAAATAAAAGTGAGGCCCTTTATCATTGCTAATGGTAATGACAGCTATCTGTCACCGAGTTCCCTTGTAGTTCAAACACTCCTAGTGGCCCTAATCTCAGATCTGTTCCAGTCTTATGATCTCACCTGCTTTTTACTACTATTTTTAATCCAAAATTATATTAAGGGAAAAATAATTTCCCTCTTGATTCCTGAAGTAAAAGTATGATATTATCTTTCCATTCTCATCAAATTCTTGTAAATACAAAGCTATAGAATTTATGGGGATGGGAGGAGGGACATAAAACTCTGTGAATTACAAGAGAATTCAGAACCTCTTCTGCGTTCATTAATCAAACTCAAACTGTAATTAAGCAACTCTGTCCTTGTCTTTTTAAATAAGAAATGGTCTGTAGTCTAGTATGAACATCAAAAAATATATAATGAGGAAGTGTAGGTTTGAGGCATATTAAGGCAGCATTGGTAGGTTTATAACAGAGTTGTGCTATTCCTACTGGTTTCTAAACCAAACAGAACTGTGCTAGGACAGTCAATGACATCTATGTAATCTTTTATGAGCAGGGAAACAAAGTCCTCCAGTTCAGCTCAAAGGATGGTCTGAGTATTTCTAACTGCATAAAAAAATTCAAAGGATGTGGAGTGAGTAACACTGAATATTCTTAGGCTAGCTTTATTTTTGTGAATTTCTCACTTTGCAGACTTTCCCTGTGCCATCCTGCAGTGCTGATCATGCCCTATTCTGACCCGGAACAATCATATGAAGGTACACTTGTTTTAAGAAAGGTTGCCAATTGTCATTGCTGCATAGATTGATCTGAGTAAGAATATATTCTCTTCTCATTATACGCTCAAGGAACTCAAGTCTCTGGCAACCCTGTGGTATTTCATTTTTGTACAGTTTACTGAATTTTTTTTTGAAAAAGTGTTGTTGAAGATCTGCCTTTTAATTATGCCTCATATACCCTGATTTTAGTTATGAAGTTTCTTGGCATATCTTATTACATAATTGGTCACATTTCTGAAAATCTTAGAATATCCTGAACACTGTTGTGCTCCTGGAATTTAGGACAAGCATAACTGTGTCTACAGAGTTCTAATATCTGCTTTACTGAATCAGTAAGAGGCTTGTTAATGTTACTTCAAAACAGCAGGTTTGTTATGCTTGACAAGTAAGTGATTTATTTTCTCAAACCTGTTTTATTAAGCACAGAAACATAGAAGCAAAATCCTAGGCCCCCTTCTCAAAGAATATAATGTTTTATGCATCATGATAGGAATCAATTAAATTTTCTTAGAACTAGAAAAAAGTTCCTATGGTTTCAGTGAGAGTAATCAGTAAAATCAGTCTTAAATGGGAATAAAATAATTTAATGATAGATTAGAAGGAATAAGATTCACTAATTTTCAAGAGGGTAGTTCATTTTATTCACCTTAATGTTTTAACTCTTGTACTTTTTTGGGGAGTTTTAGGGCAGCATATAGCATGCCTAAATCCAAAATTTGGACAAAATCTATTCTAATGCAGATGGAACCATATTTCTAATTATTCACTTTTGCCAAACAATCTCTAAAAGATCATCTTGAGTCATAAGTTTCATGGCAAGTGGGAAAATAAATTGCTCAAGATAGGATGCAAATTAGGGACAAGGTTCAACTGACTACAGAATGTGTAATTATATTTTGATATGTCACAGAGTAAGACAGTATCACTTGATTTAAATTTATAAACTGAAAATAGTTGACTGGAGAAATGGTAGGGAAAGGGTGTATAAAACCTGTTAATTCTTGAGAAATGTAAATATGACCTTGGAAAATAAATCCAGAGTAGGTTAAAGAATAAGTTTCTTGAATGCACTTTTATCTTGCAATAGTTTAGGGGGGAATTTGTAATTATATAAATGATTTATATGTTTTATTTATTATATATGATCTGGAATATCCATAAATGCATCATTGGTGATTTGAGGGAGAAGGATTCTAACACCACCGACTGAAAAATCCAAAATATCCTTCATAACGTACTGATAATGAACAAATAAAAATCAATAATTATGACCAAAAGAAAATCCCACCAAACAAACAGTGAGACTACTTTAAAAACTATTCCAGGACTAAAGAATTTTAAGACTTGAATACAGTGTGTAAGCAAAGAATATGATTAAGAGAGTGTGGCTGTAATGCTTCTAGGGCTGTGCAACATAATCGGTACTGAAAGTTGATACTTCTTGAGTAGTTCACCCTTATAGCTCTTCAGAACCTTATTTTGATCTATCATCCCTTGGCTATACATTTGTATGTATACCTGCTTACTGTGTATATTTACATGCCTGATCTGTTTCTTTCTGCATGCACCCAAATTGCCTATCACAATGTTGATTAATGAATGCAAATTCAGCTTTTTTTCAAAGCTACTGATACACTGTAACTCAGCATCTGTGGATGCCAGAGTAATGCTAAGTAGGTATGTAAAGTGTATTTAAGAGTTTAGTGTGAGAGAATAATAACCAAGCTGATCGGTGGTTAGAGAGCAGTTACACTGTGCTGTTTGATATTACTTCTTTCAGCTCAAGTTAAGCTTACCCTTAAGCACCTGATTGTATGCTTAGTTTAATGCTGTCTTGTGGTAGGCTGGCACAATGTATGGTGGAAAAGCAGTGGGGCTTTTTTCCTCAAACAATATAGAAACTAAAACATGGATCATGAGAAGAGAGAATTTCTTACAAAAGGCAGTGTGGTGATGTTCAGAGATACTCCTGACTCTTGACAACATTTTAGCAATAGCCTTTAGCCCCATCTGGGCAGCAGCACTACTCTGTTTATTTGTACCTCAGCTCAGAACAACATTGTACAGTTTGGATGCAAAGGACCAAACTGTATGATCTTAATTCAAGTTTACAAGAAACAAAATTGGACGTAAAGCCATAGAGGCAGAAGGCTAGTTTGCCAAACAAGGCAAAGAGAGAGTAAAATTTTTTAACAGACAGGTTGTAGGATAAACTCTTCCACTTGTCAGTGGCCTCTAGGCAGGGGAAGACATTTTAGATATCACCCTCTGTTTTCTATCAGATTTGGGGTATTTTTTACCCAGGTATATTTTTTATTTTTATTCATTCATCTAGACCATAATATTGTTACTGGGATATAAGAATAAGGCAGGACACAGCGTCGAAAGCCTTGATTAAAATCAAGGTAAATTACTTCCTCTAGTTTAATCACATAAATAAAATCATTCATTTTATCAAAGCAAGAAAAAAGGGTTCTCAAGAATTGTTTTCACTTGTTAAGTATTGACTCTCCCCAAGCACTTTGTCCTTCATATGCCCAGAATTATATTTCAGAAGGATTTCCTCCACGATTTTTCCCAGGCAAAAAATTAATCTCAGTGGTCTGTAGTTTTCTGAAGTTGTCACATTGGTCTTTTTGAATATGACTGCAATGTTTTCCCTTATCCAGTTCTCAGATTTCTGTGACCTGTCAAAGATGAATGATATGAGCCATCCAAGGACATCAGTCATCTATTTTGGCACCCTTGGATGCAGCTCATCTGATCACTTGGATTTTCATGGGTTGAATTGTCTGAAGTAAACACCATCTAGCATCCTCATTCAGTATTTCTGTTCTTCTTTCTGAATCCTTTCACTGAGCACAGGTGTCTGGGAGACATTCTCAGCAAAGACTGATACAAAGGTGACATTGACAATCTCATCCTTACACATCTGCTGTCACTAAATCACTGACTCCTTCCAACACTATACTTGCATGCTACTACAGTGCTAGAAGCAATTCTTGTCGCCCTTGTCACCTCTAACAGGTTTCCAAGAGAGCTGCAGCTCTCCTAAAAACATCCCTGAATGGCTGACCAATATTTCTAAATTTCTCTTAAGTAACCTCTCCTCAACCTTCTTGTACACTGCCCTTTGTTTGTTTGTTTTTTCATTTGAATTCCACCATTTCTTTAGTCAGACTGGCCACCTGAGACACTTGTTTTCCTGGGAGTCAGGATGGACTATTATTATGTTTGGCTGTTGTCTTTCACAACCTTCTTGAGCATCTTTGCCCACAGGATCCGTATACCTGTTCCCTGAATAAGCTGGAAGATGCTCCCCTTAAGTACAGACTATAGACTCTGCTTATCCCCTTCATTCTCCTCAGGATCTTGAACTCCACTAATTCACAGTTATTCCAGTCAAAGCTACCTTTTGACATCACTTAAAGACTGACTATGTCCCCAAATGGTTCTTCCTTATTTCTAAGCAGCTGATCCCGCTGTACTTAACCCCTGCTTGGTATCAGGGTTTGCATCAAGAATTTACCCCACAAAAATCCTGTCATAGTGACCTACCAGAAAATGCCAAAGTTCCCCCATGAGAATTGGGGTCTGTCATCCAGAATTCTTTATTTCAAAATAGCTTCATTCATTTCCTCACCCTGATCAGGCTAACTGTAACAATATTCTACCACTGGGTCTCCCTTGATGGCCTCTCCCTTGACCCTGAGTAGTGAACTTAGACAAATTATTGTCTGCCTCACAGAAGGGATTGCACAATTCTGAGCTACTCCTTAACCTCTCCCTTATCCCCTTTGTCATCTTCTTGAGATGTCTTCCCTGAAGAATGTGTATCCACACATTCTTGCAATAACCATCCATTGCAGTAACTTGTCTGTATGAGTTATTTCAGTATAGCTGAGTAATCAGAATTATATAAGATATGTAGATATGTAAACACATGCACAGTTGCAGTCTTTGCTGTTTGTTTCCCTGGCTGTATGCATTTCTATTCATATAACATACTTGAGGTGGACCTCCTTTCACCCTGTTTTACTACTCTGGAGTTCTCTCCTGTACCTGCCACCTGCCCACTACCCCTTTGCTTGACTGTGGGCTGTCATTTCCTTCCACATTGGTTTCTAAGTTACAGCTCTACTCACCAGATTGCCCAGAGTGCTGGAAAATCTGCTCTCAACAGCTTTGTCTTCAGGTCTCCAAAGGAGGTCCCTGTGGTCTAAATCAAAATTGCTATTGAAGACATCAGATACACAAGCCTCTAATCAATTTCCTAAAATAACTGGGGCCATACACTATAGTTTGAAAATTTTTGTGATGAACAAGGTATTGAATACAAACTATGACAATATCACCATCTAAACGAAAAAGAACGCTTAGGAGAATGGATTTCTCCCATATAGATTATGTGCTGATTTATTGTAGCTGAGGGTTTGGTCAACAAACCTCCATGCCACTCCTGTTAGATTAAAAATATATGTTTTTATAATCTCCAGATAGCATCTTTATAAGCATTCTTTGTTCCAATAGACACTGAAGGGTTTTATAATTTCTCAGGACAGGTTTTAAATCTCACTGTACTTTCTCTTTGAACAAAATTGCTGCTGCTCTTGGGTCACTATATTTCTTTCTTATGGATTGGGAAGGAGGAGCAAGGGGAGGCTTGAGATACTGCTGTCACGTATGTTCAACCTTTGCTGTATTAATCCAACACTGACTGCTCCTTTCTCTCCCCAGGAAAAACTTTTTAAAGTCTTTAAACACTATTGAGAGCAAGAGGTTAAATGTTCCATGATGACTTTTAGGTCAACAAGAAGAAATAGAAGTTTCTGGGAAAGTTTGAAGAGGAAAAAATGAACAAAAACCTGTCAAATGAAGATTACTTTCCTTTGCCTCTTGGGAAGAGGTGTTCTGGGGGTTATTTGGTGTAATTGGGGTAACAATGTTGAATATCAATAAACTATGAAATAATGCACACCTATATGTCACAATTACAATAAAATTATGCATTTGGACAGATCCTTTACAGCTTTTAAATCGGTGCAATTCACTCTTAAGAGGTTTCTTTTTCAAGAAGAGAGATTTGAGAAATTTTAAATTTTTTTGCATTCCAACCAAGTCTATGTTAGAGTGCACTAAAATCTGGATATCCACTAGGGAATAGAATTTATAGCAAAAATTTTAAAAATACTGGAAGACTACCTCAGTTTTCTCACTTGTAATTTGAGTATACTGGGACAAACTCTCTCCAGATTTGCCCCTATGCAGATTAATTCCTGTTGCATGGGTAAATTGAAACAGAACTTCAGTAGTTATTTTTCTGCTGCAGTGATGAAGAGGCAAGATTTTTTTTTCTATGACTAAAAGATAATTCAGTTTTCTCAGGAGTCAGGCATGACAAATTGTATAACTTGTCACATCTTATATTAACAGACTTTTTCTTACTTAAAAACTTCCCTAAGAATTTGAGCTATTCAAAAATAAGTGGCAGGTAGATTCAAGGATTACAAATAAACATCTTCAGCCATGTCTGATTCCTTTCCTTTCCACAATTCTAGCGTGAAAACAAAGGACAGAAGCTGTAAGAACCTGCAGTGACTGCTTTCTGGTGCTTAGAGGCAGAGATCTCTCACTGAGGCATGATATCAGATCCTAGCTTTTTCTACGGAAAATCAATACTCTCACAAAGGTGGTAATACATCTTTGGAGTTGGAGTGTGTCTCCTCCATTTCAGACAGTACAATGTAAGTTCCTCAGGTTTAGAGCTAGGGGTTACATTCTCCTGTCTAATCTTGTGTAGAATGCACCACAGTCCAGAGCACTGCTTCATGTATTGCAAACAAAACTTTTATCAAACTAAATGAAAATAAAAAACTAGTTCTGAATTATTTGAGTAACATAGCAGTCACATGTAGGATAACTTGGTTATCATCTCTACACTGTGCAGCTTCTTTCACAGTAGCAATATCACTTGAGATAGACAGGAAATTTCATGTTTCTATGCAGAGAAAAAAAAACACCAGAATTTATCTCAACAGATATGGCAGATTGGGCACTTAATGATATTACTGATGATAGTACAAGAGACTTCAAACACAGAGAGGTTTGAGAGATCTGATTGGGGGGAGGAAAAAAAAACCCTTTTTGCTTTCATTAATAAGTAAACTTCTGTAGTAGTTTTGTTTTAGCACTAGCTGCCATCATGTTTAGGAAAAGCAAAAAAGAAAAAGAATAAAGTTATATTTGTCTCCTTTTGAGAGCTAAGCATTAATTCACTTTGATCACTTAAATAATGGCATCTCTGTCTTTATAGCCTTTCTGCTATGTAGTTAATTAAGCTTAATCAAAATGTCCATTTTCTCAACTTTCAGTACCCAGAATGCACTTTTCTTAAGGCTAATGCAATTCTGTGTAAATGTTATATTATATTAATTTACTTTTTTTTAAATGTTAAATGTATATACTTTCCAGGTTTGTAACTCATGCTACTGCATGGAGTGTAAGGAGTATTTTGTCCTGTAAGCCAGAGTTTTAAGAGTTCTGGAGTTTGAAGAAGTTGCAGTACCATTGTTGGCAAACAATGATCTTTATATACATGATGAACACCACTGGTATTCTGAATAATTCTTAAAATAATATAATTTTAAATGAAACAAATGTATCTTCCCATAATAATCTTGTTGTTTCCTGCCATGTTACATTTTTTGGTAAAAACGGTTGCATGATTCTAAGTTCTTTTAACTAAAATAATGCTAACTTGTACTCAGTTAAATATTTGTTAAGAATGTTACCTTCATGAGTACCAATCCAGGTTTTAAATAAAATTTTAAAAATTAAAAAAAGTTTAGTTAATCTCAAATCATTGCAGATTAACCTGCACAGATCCTAATTACTCCAAAATGAAGTCCTATGAAGACAGTTGCTCTCTCTAATTGAATGTGAAGGTAAAGAAACACTTTTTTTTAATGTCTTTGGGGAGAAAACAGTGTTGTGTCTTTTCATTAATAGCAGAAGATACAGCAGAAGTTCTTATTACATCACTGATGCTAAATATTTTAGGTGGCATATTTGATAAAACAGGCATATCCATACACTCCAAACATCACAAACATCGTCTAGTGAGGCCACACATATTACTGTATACTTCAACTATTTTCTACTATCTTTTTGTACTTGTGCTCAGAAGTATAAAGTTTGAAATAATGGAAACTCTTGGAAAATTGTTTGCAAATGCTTTTGGTTTGCTTTGCTGTCCATTTTTGTCTATATGAATCTCCACAATCAGGAATGCACAAGGTAAACACCTGTCACTGAGTTAAATAAATGACTCCCTCTAAAACCTGTCTGTTCATATGTCCTAATAAGTCCCATAACAGTCTGTTCTACTGCTTGTGACCTACATAATTCTGTAAGTTCAGCCATGTATTTCCTGAGGCAGAGTTTTGAAGTTTAATTGGTAAATTCATTGCAATCTGGATTAAAATATCTAACTTTTTCTCCCCCGTTTTCTAATTTTTTCCCATTGAAAGTTTTTTCAGTAGAAGACTTGCAGCAGTAGGATTTCCAAGATGTAATTGTGGTTAAACATAAATTATTTTTCATCACTGTCTTGGAGAAACAGCATCAAAACCATTGACTATCAGAAAACACCTCCTGAAGCAAAGTATTACTTCCTTAGCTAGCAAAATAGTGGTGTTGAGGGCATTTTGCTAATTTTGTTTTGATGTATCTTTGGTTGAGAGTTTTTTAGAGAGAGAAGAGGACTTTCAATGCAATATTCTCTTTTCAAGACTGGTTATTATATTTGTTTTGGTAATAGAGTGGGAGAAACAGAGATATGCTATTATTTATTATGTTATCCGTACTTACATCCTTCATAAAAAGAATAAAACTAGAAATATGTCAGATTTATTTTATTATTTATGTGAGCCAAATTCATGGATGCATCCCAAAAATTTATCTCTGACCAAAAGTCATAATCATAATTTCATCATGATTTCTTATGATGCATCATAATTTCTTATGATGACTCATCGCTAATTTATAAAGCAAAACTAATAGTTTCATAGCTTCATATATATCACTGTCAAACCTCTCAGTTCTCTAAGCTGAAAATCCTACCTTATTTATTGTATAGTTTTGATCATCCTAATGAATATATCTTCTAGTATTTATATTATCTATTTAGAGGGGAAAAGTCAGAATTGTGAAAAATCTTAATGATTCACCTGCATCTTTATCTAAGCAGAAGAATTTATTCTGTGACAACCTTTCCTTAATTCTAAGCTTTCATTCTGTTTCGTTTTGTTGTTTTCTTGAGTGACACAGAACAGTAAACTTCTGGAATCCCATCACTGTGTAAGGAAGGACAAGATGTATTTTTTCTAAGTGTTGCTAAATTTATTTTATCTGCAGTCACTCAGTACAGAAGACAATATTCTGTAACATTCAGATGTGTCCCCAGTCCATGACAAGCCAAATTCTCACCCTTAATTCTTTCTGAATGTTCATTTTGATTAGCTCAATTTTTGTTTGGTATGGAAAAATGACATTTAACTTTTATGTTAATATTTATTAATATTTGTAGCCAATACATTATAGAAGTTACAGTATAAAATCTTATAGAAGTTACAGTACAAAAACTGTTCTCCAGCCAGTGCATTTGCATAATATCCCCTCTATTTAATTCTATGCCCTCCTAAATGAGGATGTCACATTAGATGTATCATTAATTAGCCATCATCATTTCAATGATGATGCATAAACATAATCAGAATATTCATCAGGGGATCCAAACTGGTTGGAAACAGGCTTAACTTACTAGGATGGGCAAAAGATGATTCCTTCTTTCTTGCATATATAAAGCACAGTATTTCAAAGGGATCAGGACCATTTGTGCATTTTTTGTGCGTCTCTACATAAGGCACAAATTAGAGTAAGTAGAAATGTACAGCATGTTATTGTAGGGTTGTACCTACCATGTGGTTGGTTCTTTATCACACAGAGCAGCTTTTCAATCCTCTCTGGAATTCAGGATAATTTTTTTTATCAGCATAGCACCAGAATATTCTAAATTCGAGGCATACGTCTTGCTCTATCACCTTTTAATATTCAAACATTAAGTTATGTGTGAGCGAGTCTACCAAAATTTTATGCTCCTAAAGATAAGGGTGGCAACATGATGCCTGCCAAATGCTCAGAGGTCAGACTGAAAAAGGATATGAAATCACCTGTTGTTCCAGGGCTCTCTTCTAGTTCACAAGGTAGAGAAAAGCTACGTAGGTGCCAAGCTGATTCCAGGCATTGTCAGCAAGAGGAGACGAAGATTTAAAAAATGCCCTGACTTTTGTTCTAGCAGCTTATGTAAGATAGGAACCTAGAGAGAAGCTGAAGCAGGATCAGTAATTATCCAGTTGTCAAACTCTATGGTCACCATGCACTGCCAAACTAAGTGGTAGATGTTAATTTATGTATTTTGTTCTGTCTTACTAAACCTTAGAATAAATACAGGACCTCCTACTGAAGGTCTTTATTGTCCAATATTCTGGATTGGATACGCTGGATAATGACAAAGAATTTTCTGGAATGTTAAAATCTACTTCAAAAGGAAGAGGTGTACAGACATACTTTTACAAACACACACTTAGCCAAGTTGTCCATCCATAACATTCTTTTATCCTTCTTCCACTTTTGCTTGTGAATTTTTCCACCTCTTCTCTTTTGATCAGGCCTAAATAATGAACCATCACAGCATTGTGCTGCAGTTTGTGGATATTTTCAGACTCTGATTTCTTAACTTCTACTTGTCTTATCAAATAGATATTTAACCAACTTTGAACAAACTACAAACACCA
>JAWWMU010000180.1:51310904-51333760 GCA_035048155.1 Cinnycerthia olivascens
ATCATGTGAAGGGAATCTTATCCCTATGTCATACATGTTTCTCTCAAAAATGTGCAAAAATTTGTAATTTTACTTAATGATATTAGAAAATCTGGGATACAGAACCAAACTTAAGGTAGTGAATTGAAAAGTACAAAGAATGCATTTTCATGTCTTTAACAGAAATTCTACATAACAAAGGATTGAAATGAATGTTAAAAACAGAAAGAAAAAAATTATTGTATTAATTGACATTTTTTCTATCTGTGTAAGTATGCTTCAGAAGAAATTGGCTAAATTCTATAAAATATATTGCTTATCCTCATTAATTATGAAGAATAACAGAAATATAAAATCATACAACTCAGCCATAAATAATAGTACTTCTACTTGTTACTGAGAAAGAAAAATATTTACTGATTAAGTAGTTAGAAAGTTTTGTCTTTTATTACATGCCATGCCAGGGACATAAGATTCCTTTCTAGGGGAATTATTTTGGGACCTTGAGCTTTTCCTAAGAAAAAATAAAATCTACCCTCGAATTATAGAACAGTAGGATAGTAGAATATTCTGAATTGGAGGGAATCCGTAGGGATCATTGAAGTCCAACTCCTGTTCCTGCATAGGACAACCTCAAGAACCGCACTGTGTGCTAAAAACATTGTATAAACATATCTTAAACTCTGGCAGGTTTAGGACGATGACCACTTACTTCCCTGGAGAGCCTATTGCAGTGCTCAAACACCCTCTGGGTGAAGAACTTTTTCTAATATACAACCTAAACCTCCTGTGACACAGCTTCAAGTCGCTGGTCACCACAGAGAAGAGACCAATGCCTGCACCTTCACTTCCCCTCATGAGGAAGTTGTAGACTGCTTTGAGGTTTCCCCTCATTCTCCTCTAGGCTGAACTGACCTCAGTGGCTTGTTGCATGACATCTTCACCATCTAGACCTCTAGATCCTTCACCATCTTCATCGCCCTCTTTTGGGTGGCTTCTAGTAGCTGTATATCTTTCTTATCCTATGGCACCCAAAACTGCACACAATATTCAAGATGAGGCTGCTGCAGTGCGGAGAAGAGCGGGACAATCCCCTCCCTTGCCCAACTGTGATGCTGTGCCTGATGCACCCAAGGACACCCTTCCCCCTCCCGGTTTCCAGGACATATATTCAGCTTTCCAATGACCAGGACCTCCAGGTCCCTTTCCATGGTGCTGTTTTCCAGTACCTCATTCCCCCGTCTGTCCATGCAGGGTTACCCCACCCCAGGTGCAGAATCCAGCATTTTCCCTTGATAAACTTCATGTGGTTGGTGATTTCCCAGCCCTCTGATTTGTTGAGGTCCCTCTGCAAAGCCTCCCTGCTTTTGTGGGAGACATCTCCTCACAGCTTTGCATCATCTGCAAACTTGCTCAGACCCTTCCAGTTCTGTGTCTAAGTCCTTTATGATGATATTGAGGAGCTCAGAGCTGAGGATGGAGCCCTGTGGAACTCCACTAGTGACAGGCCACCACTCTGATGTCAACCCATTCATTGTAACCCGCTGTGCCTGACCCATGAGCCAGCTGCTCACCCATCACATGATGTGTTTATTCAGCTGTGTTTTGGACCTTTTGTCCAGGAGAACACTGAGAGAGACAGTATGGAAAGCTTTACTAAAATCCAAAAAGATTACATCAACTGGCTTCCCTTGATCAACTAGGTGGGTAATATTTTTATTAAAGGAAATTAAATTTTACAAGTAGAACTTTGTCCTCATGAAGCTGTGCTGGCTGTGAGTGATGATTGTATTATACACAGCTGTTTTTAATATGTCACAATTAAGTCCCCTAAATTTGTACTTCTGTTATAAGTAGTGATGCTTTCATATTGAGGTTTTGCAGGGAAGAGGGAGTTTTGGCAGTTTAATTTTTTTGCTGTTGATGTTGCTTTTATAATAAGTATGTGGAAAAGTCTTTACACCTCAAAAAATGAAGAGACAAATACAGAAAGATAATGAATCTCTCAGTGTGACTTATGTCCTGCTCAAAGGGATTTTTTCCATTATTTTTTTTATTGATTTTTCAGCTGTTTCTGCAGATTACAGTGAATTAATTGCAAATATCAGCTCAGAATTTTTCCATATTTATGACAGATTCATCTGGGTTACAGTCCATTAGTAATTGAGTATTAAACACGGCACTAATTCCTCGAGCACATATAGCCGACAGACTGTAATCCTACACATGAATCATAGGGATGTTGTATGAAAAAACTTTAGAGCATCACTGCTTATCTCAGAATGGAATGAAACAATATAATGATAATTTTTTTTCTAAAAATAGAAAGTATAGAAGCAGCTTGAATGAAAAAAAAACAGAAGTAAAACAATCAAGTGTTACTTGCAAAGTCTAAGCTTATCGGAAACAGTAGTGTCAATCATTCTTGTGAGACATAGAATCTAACAGACTGCAGGGTGTATCACAGCTATTTGACCATAATTATTCAACAGTGTTTCATTCATTCAACAGTTATAGGTGGTAAAGAAGTATAGCTTTCTCTTCCCAAATAGAACTATAGATTGATAAATACTAAAGGCAGGACTGGACTTGACAAAGGTGTCTAAGCATAGCAGTCAGGAGCTCTCTTATCCTTGTGATGAAGATACTGGGGTTTAGTTGACTGGGTAACATTGTCTTCAAATTTCCTAAGCCATTTAGTTGAGTTGAGCATACTCTGCAACAGATTTCTTGAGATATTCCTCCAAATTTTGTGAAATATTTCCCAGCCCCAAAATAAAAACAGAATAATTTTTGTCAGAAGCTAGGTTGTATGATGCAGACTTTGTATAGACATTTTCCTTTCAGGCCATTCTTAATATGGTTTCCTGACAAAAAAATATTTAGTACTTTTTAGTGAATCATTTCTATTTTTGGTTTAAGAATGTTTAATATTGCAATTAATCTTCCCTTATGTTGTGCAGCACAATACTAAAATTAGTCAGTATACTTCTGTTTAATGTGGTTGCCAAAGCATTTACCATACCCATAAAATTGTAAATCTTAGGAAATATTCCATTTTCCTCTTGTGACATCTCCAGATTTCTTAAGACACGCAGTAAATATACTTTGGGCTACTGTTTCAGAGTTATCATCTACTTTTTCCAGAATAAATGAGATATTTTCCAGCTTGTTCCATTCATTTGAATAGCAAGAAGTTTTTTAAATTGTTAGTTTATTCTTTTACTCAGACTTCAGCAAAAATGACAGTGTTAGGCTTTCTTCACTGGCAATGCATGACTAAATTCTTGATAATAGGTAGAAAAAAACCCTAATTATATCTGTTAGTATAACATAAAACTTAGCCAAGCAAAACATATTAACAGTGAGGTTAAATTATCTTCTTTTTAAGAGTACATATACAATCAAAAAAATTTTAGATATTAGTATTTTAAATTGACTTGAAGTGAGGAAAATAAAAAATAATCCTCTCGATTATTCCCAGTTTAAATCCACAGAGTAATTTCTGCTAATCTCCTCAATATTAATTGGAGTTGTCATAATCTGTTAGCAGCTGCTGGACTGTTTTGAAAAGCCAAAGAAGACATAAAATACCAGTGGTTAAAGGGTCAAATATAGGAGCTGAACAGAATATAAAAAAGTGGAAGATGAAAAAAATATTAAATCTGTAGATTTCATTTGACTTGAAGGGCAACTATTGTTGAAGCAAATAAAGTAATATGGTATTATGGCAATTATTATTTAAAAAAATTAATAAACTGTTTCTTTTTATTGAATGGCTATTTCCCACTATTGTCCCTGCAACGTATCATAGTTTGGCCATATGATGCATACTTTGTACAGGCAATTTTATTTAAGACAATTCTGAATATGGTTTCCTGACAGAAAAATTTTTAGTAGAAAATTGTTCTCTCTGCAGTGTTTTAGTCTCTTTTTAGACTTCTTTTTGAGATCATAATAGAGGTGTCAGTTGGGATTGTGGTTCTTGTGAATGTAAAGCATTGTGCATTGAAGTATAGCTAATTTATTCATGTAACAGATTCCATATAGGCTGGTACAATTGTTTTCCACTTGTGTCTACTATGAAGCTGCAACTTCAGACAAAGAAATGTGTACAGAAATATCAATCACCTGAGCCACATTTATTGTCAGATGAGGGAATTATTCAGAATTATTCAGAGTATGGCATGCTCCTACCAGAGCTGAATGAAGTCCTACCCATAACTGAACATCACACTTGAATATTTCATGGACCTTGCACAGGAATGAGCAGCAGAGAGGGCTGATGAGCACATTTCATGCTCTTTCATAAACAAAGCATTTCTGACAGTGATCCATTAAATTACATCTAGACTAAGCACAGCAGATAAACCCACAGACCACAGTGATGACACCAGTGACTAGTTTATTACTTACACTTCAAGGTAATTAACTTAAATGGATTGATAAAGCATTAGCTATGTTTATGTATATATTCTATTTTAAATCAGAGATGAGTGGCTAGCTAGCTAAATTTGAAAATTATCTGTTTACTTTTAAGTGATACAGATAGAAATCAAATGGGAAAACTAATGTGTAATAAAAACATTTTGACAAAAATATTTTTCAACATTAAAATTAACATTGATTTTATTCTGCTCTTTCTGTGAAGGTATTTTGAGTCTCCTCTTTTTATTAGACTATTTCTGTATACTCTCAAATCTCTTTCCCACCAGCTATAGCTACATAGCTATACAGCTATATATGTAACAGTGCAATAAACAACTGAACAAACTCTCAGTGTATGTTTTACCCTACCAGATGTGAACTGCATTTACATCTATCTTGAGTGTCGTTATAATTATTTTGTTCTGCTGCAAAAGGATTTTATGAAGTTTTCTCTGTTTCTATTTACTGATGTTTTCAGTCATTGAAAGTAGAGGAGGTACAGAAAGAGGTCAAAATTGACGGCAAAACTAAATCAGGGCTTCTCATGCCAATGAAATAATGAAAACCAGCACTGTTCTTACAGCAACAATAATGAATATAAATAGACAAAGCTCTGAACAGCTACTGGGAGAAAGAGAATAAGGCATCCATTTCAAGAAAAAAATCTTTTCCTCCCATCACAGATAGCTTTGTGAACTGGATAAACTAGGATGCCCTTTAAACAATTTTCATGCTTCAAGAAATGTCCTTTAAGAAATTGGACTGAATGGGTTGAATTTTACATGTATTTTCTACATTTATGTTTCCCATGTCAGTCATTCCCAGACAAAATCTGTTATCTCATCTTTGGCAAACTTTGATACTTAATATGAATGCCTTTTTCCCTCCTTGGGAAATCCCTCCTTGGATTTATTGTTTCAAGCACACATATCCCTATATCTCTACAGATAACATTAGCAGAGTGCAAGTACCATCTAAATAATTGTCACTAGATACAAATCATTTGCCCAACTCTCTTTTTTCTGTTTAAAATTGTTCATAAGTAAATGCTCAAATCTGCACCAAATAATTTAATGGAATAGCTTTATCTATCTGATTTTCTTCCATATAAAATGCTGGATGCTATATTTAAGGAAAGATCAAAAAAGCAAGTTTCTTTTCTTTTTTAACTGATAGCATCTTCTAAGCCCGCAAGATTAAAAGTCATTGAATAAATGCCATATGAATTAATTTCAAGAGATTAGGATATTTTTGTCTGTCACTAAGTGATTCCATGGACCTAATGTATTTTATACCACATCTGTTTGAAACAGTAGAGAAATATCTTGCCTCTCATTGAAACCACTTGAATACATCTTTTTTTCTGGAATAATAAAATAGCAATTTGTTATGATATTTATTAATGTTATCATGCTATAAAAGAAAAATTCTGGTTGATTTACAATAATTTTATTCATAGAGAGATCTTAATCTGAATTAAGATTTACGGACATATCTTAGTTTTAAGACTTTTAGAGGTAGGACTTATGGAAAAGGAAGAAAACAAATTTGGAATAAATTTTTCTTGCAAAATGAAGTATTATTTAATTTCTCTATGCTTCAGTCCATGGAAATTTGTCTAGCTGCAGGCATCTCCTGTTCTGCAAAACAAAATTTATACAGATTTCTACAATAATCTCTATTTTGAAAGCTCTCTTAGGAAATTTAAAATTGTATTAAAGATCTCAGCTACACAAATTTGCCAAAGGAATTATAAACATTTATGAGAATTTCTCTCTGATTCAATTTTACCTAATCTGTCTTTCAGGGAACACGAAAAATAAGACACACCGAAGGCATAGCTTTCACAAGATGCATTACATCACTAGTTCATAGGATTTAAAAATCCAGAAATTTCAACTTCATTTAAATTTCTAAAAAGCATAAATATTTTGTTTATTTAGAGACTAACTTCATAGTGCTCTGATATCCTTTGAATCAATTATTTCTCTCATCAATGAGAAGTGCAAATTCAAAATAAACAGCTAAAGCTGGTGGCATGCCAAACATCTGAAATTAATGTAAAGTATGATCCAGATCAGTCCAAGGATAGCAACTGAAAATTTCAGTGGGACAGAAAGACAAGCTAAGATTTGTCTCAAGATTATATGTCTTCAGTCTTAACTATTATAAAGCAGATGAAGAATTTCATGCAACTTTAAACCCTTTACTAAGACACTGACATCAGCAGCATATCCAAAGCATGAATAATTTTTCTCCTAAAAGATAACAGGTGCATTAAAGATGGTATCAAAATTTTTTGCTATATTTCACTGCATCTCATCTATAAAGTTTGCGTGGACAGAGATAATAAAACAACATGACAGAAAATACCATTTAAAGATGTGTTTGTAGTCTATCATATAATTACTATATAATGTATTTTTCAGCTCAAAAGTGCAAAAGCTGCTGAGCAAAGTGGCTCAGCAGCAGCATATGTGTTTTTCTGACTGAAGAGTTCTAGGTTAAGTAGAATTCCTTTGAGGAAAATGAAAGATTGCTCGATTCTCAAGAGTAACTAAACTTGTTTAACTGAGAGAATTTTCTATGGCTCAGAGGGGAACCTGCGCCCCTGCCTCTAAATTTATGGGTGACAGAATGAGACTTCAAGTAGACTGTAGAGTTTATTCCACATAGGAATCTACTGAAGGTTGCTTGACTACATAATGTGGGAGGAAAGAATATTAAAGAGAAGTGGCAAAATACATATTTCAGATTTTCATATTCTGTCTAGCTCATAAGATCTTTGTTTTCACTATTAAGAACAGTAAAAAAAATTAGCTAATTGCAGTGTTCTAATAAAATAAGCCTATAGAATTATTATTTTGGCATGTCTTGCGGTGTTCAAGACTCAACCAAGAAGGTTATCAAACAAAAATATAAACAAAGGAATCTTATGAAATCAACAAGTACAAAATTTTAAAGAGATAACACAAAAAAATGAAACTGAAGCTACTTATAGAGCCATACCAGCTTTGCTTTATCTAGAGCTCACATATGTCAAAGCTCAGTAATCCAGAAACAAGGTGTGATGAAAAAAAAATAAAATTCTGGATTTACTAACAAATCTTTTCCTTTAAAACTGCAGTGATTAATTTGTCAATGCTTGTATAGGAGTCAAAAGGATTAGTGTAGCAGAAACTTGATCTAATCCTTAGTCACAACGCAATGTTGCACTTAGCTCAGCATACAATTTTTAGGAAAGATTAGTTTGTAAGTCAGATATCTGCTATGATATACTATTGCTATTTTGCAAATATTATGTTCCATCCTATGAAACACACCAATGGCAAGTTACATATGCCAACATGTGGGTGGAACACAACAGACAGGCCCTAGAAGAGCACTGTGTAATATGACATTGCAAGTGGAAAAGAACAAAACTAAATTTTACAGGTTGGGAAAACTTTTAAGGACTTAAGACTAATTTTCACCAATTTTCTCTGCCTGATATGAAATGAAAATACAAACTGTGTATTACACATGCTATTCAACTTTGTACTTTTTTTCTGATCTTCTAGGATATTTTCAGGTATTATTTGGATTTGGGGACATTATTTTTTGGGATTTTTGTAAAGACAGCAAAAGAAGGCTAAGAAGAAAATGAAAGAGGTATTTCTGTTTATAAAGTATGCATACCTTAAAAAAAAAAAAAGTTAAGGAAAGAAAAAAAGGAAGAAATCATTAAATTTGAAAGGAACACAACCCAAATAGAAGATAAGTAATTATAATGAAATTTTTGTATTGTTTTGAATCGACATCCAGTCAGTAAACCTTAGTCTGAATACTATAATTGCCTGCTTCATGCTTAATATACTGTTGTTCATCAAATGAAATTAAAAGCAAGCTAACTCCAGATAGTTCTGCAAATCTGGCTTAAAAAGAGAAGTATTATCAATAGCTTTAGTTCATCTTATCTCAAAAAATTCTATCAGGTAACTAAAACATCAAAGGACTTGCACTGCAGTTCTATCCTACTCTGTTTTTAATTATGAGATTCTTCTCTGCAGGAACCAATTCTAAAAGAACTGAAACAATTTATTTTAAAGACTACAAACATCAGAAGATTTCTGTGTCATACATCCTGAAATGCAGAATATCTTAGCACTTCACAGCTGGCAACAGGCACAACACTTTTCTAGGTAGAGTCTCTGGAAAACGCTTTTCAAAATAACTTCTAAAATTTATTTCTCACTATTAGTAACTCCACAATCTTATGTTAAAAATAAAAATAGTTTTTTATTCAGGAAATGAAATTTGTGAAAAAATATCATTCTCTAACATCTGCCTAAGAGACATATTTTGAATTTCCCATATTTTAAATAGTGAGAAATAAATAATGTTGCCAGTAGGAGTAAAAAGAACACTTTTTTTGCCATATGCAGAAAATAACTTGTGTGAAAATGCTAAGATGGAGAAAATGAGTGTCATACAAAACAGACATTTTCAGACTAACTTCTTTTTCTATAAAAACTTATAGTACCTCACTTTGGAAACTATTTCACTTGTTAATCTACAAGTGAATTTCTGAGCTCTGCTATGTACAAAAAATTTAAAGAGAACTTTTTTTTTTCCACAAAGATGTCAGCATATTTCAAGAAACAAAAACATTTATGATAGTTTACATTAATACATTTCTGTATTATACTCTCTTCCATGACCTTCAGTACAGGTCATCTACAAGATTTTGATGTTACTGTCCCAGATTCAAAACAAATTGAAATGGTACATGGAAAAAATTCTGATTTACCATGGTCAGCAAGAGTTACTTAGATGAAAGTTGCACCAACAAAATGTAATGTCTTAGCTTAATCTAGGTACAGAACTCATATTCCCGAATAGAGATCTGAATTGCATTTTTTATTTTACTTCTTATTTATGCAGCTGATATTTCAAGTCATTATACTTGTGTTCAAAATTGAGTGTTCATAAACAACTTCACTTCCTCCCAGGTAATGCCATGAGAGCATTCCCTACTCTTATGGAATATGGGAGAGCTCAGGAACATGCTCTATGTCTCTTGTTGCATGATAAACTCTCAGCTAGAAGAGCAGGTAGGGACCTGTGGTCAGATTTCAGAAGGCATACGTCTGTCCCTGTTTGGATGTTTAAAAGGCCGCAGAGGAAAGGTCTTTGTTTCCCTCTCTTGCAATAGCTGCTAATAGAGGCTATGCAGCACATAGCTACAGAATGACGATGGCTCCCATCAAGAAATGTTCTAGATGTGAATCCCCTTAAATGAAATACAGCTCCTGAAGCTTCCAAAATCCTACTTTACTGAAATGTCTTTGCCTTCTACTCTGATTTTAGCTTATGTACTGGGTTCATGAGTTAAGGGAGCATTTAGAACTTAACTCCTCTTTTTGGCCTGATATCTGGATGTCATCAGAGCACAGATTTGCAGATGAAATGGTTTTGTAACTGTGAATCTTAGCTTAAATTCACAAGTATCTATGTGGTTCAAAACACAGAGTCGGGTAGATGCAGGAGATAAGCTTAGTGAAACTGTTTCTTAGGCACATCTGCCTATACCCTACTGTCAGAGCCAAATATAGATGATCTTGAACTCTCCCATTTGCTTTAACAAACCAGTCAAAAAGGCTTTGTCCGGCACCAAAATTGTCAAAACTGTGTTAAGGTTTTTAATTTGAAAATGGCAAGGTCTAGAGCTGCTCTATGACACAAATCATAATGCTTTTAATTAAACTCTAAAGCAAATACTAAATTTTGAGCTGCAATAATTACCAACATTTTTCTCTAGGGCTCAATATCAAGTACTTATTTCAATTAATTAACTGGTATGACACCTTCAATAACATTAAAAAAAAAAAAAGTGGCTAAAATTCAGCTGAATTTATTAATAAGATCTTTGCCCCTCAAAAGACTGAAACTTATTATCACCTTGTTCTCAAGAGATTAATAGCATGAAGTCCATAGCTATCATCTCTCCTTGCAAAATATTCAATATTCTGCAATAAAGTCTTTTAAAGTAAATATGAGATGACAACTGATTAGAGATCTGTCAGCTTGAGCAGGAAGACTTGACACTGTTTCTAGCTGAATTTCGAGTCCGTTATTTCGATAATTGCACAAATGAAACTCTTGCATATTTTTCCACGATGTGAGAGCTGTGAGCAAATAAGGGCTGTCATTCATTTGTTAACATGATCTAAAAGTAGCACAATGAATGCAAAACGTTTGATTGGCCAACTTTTTCTGTTGTGAACCAATACCCTGCTGCTTGTTAGACATTTTGAAAGGCTCTGAGGGATCTGTATCCATCATGAAGGCTCATGAAAAGCAATCGTTCTCCTGTTCCAGTCATCATTTACTTTCTTCAGCTCATCACGAGATTCCCCACAATAGTCAACATCTCACTCACAGTGTGATTGAACAGGAGTTGCCAGAGCATTAGAAGATATCTGACTAAACTGATATTCATTCAATATTTCCCATCAATCTGCTAGACAAATTACATGAGGAGTTCCATGACTTTAACTCTTCAAATTTTGCCAGAGAATTTAGTGCCATCAGTCAGGATGTATATTTAAACCTCTATAAACATCACTAATTCAATTTCTTGCAGGCATTATAATGTCAGTATTTATTTGATACAAATAAAGCCAATAAAGCAAATATTTATAAAAATACTTAGACTCAGTTTCTCTGTCCAGAAATTGCCACTATGATCTTCCAGATAGTTCCTTGAATCCATGAATTGAAGTTTTTCCAGGTCCTATAAGCAATATAAAAAGTATGTCTTCTAGAAAATAATACAGTTTAGACTCCAAGAAATGCTGAGTTTATTAAATCCCTCTGGTGAACTGCTACAATTATCCTTTTTCTTCCTCCTTGGATGAGCTCGTTGTGTCTATGTGTACCAGAAACATACAAAACTGTAAAAACCTGTCTTTCACCTATATAAAAAATATACCTACTGCAGTACCTCTCCTTTTCCTCTTTTCTTTTTTAATTAAGAAGCTCTGCTCTTCTAAAAAATTATTGTTACTGAAAAATAATCAGTTGTAATGCATTTCCCTAGGTTAATAGAAAGATCTAACCTGGAAAGTAATTTTGAGACCTTGATGCAGTTATTCAGGCTTTAAAAAGTATTTGTAAACAATCAAAGAATACATTGTTGGCTGCTGTTTTATTTCCAAAAGAACTGAAGATCTTTAAAACACTTTTATTTCCCCTTAAAAACCAAAACTTTCCTCTCATCTGGGAAAAATTAACATCTCAATGGTCCATTTTATCATACAAACCTTCTTGACATATTTTTTCAACTTTCAAATTTCAATATTTTTCAACTTTCATTTGTACAATTTTTTTTCTATTTTTCTTACTCCTTTGTTGTATCTGAGCTATACTATGCTACCACAATAGTTTACATGATAAACAAGAGATTTTAACAACTCTTAAATCTCTACTGTTATTCTCTACTACAAAGTGAAAAAAAAAAAAGGGGAAAAAAAGGCAAATAGTGAAAGGTAGTGGTAGTTTCAACACTGATTAGTCTGAAAGCCTTATTACACTATTACTATACCCATAGTATAATGGATTTAGTATAGAGGTTCATTTATGAAAGCCATGGTATCTAGACACTATAATATACCTAAAAATTGATGCATACCTACCTCATTAAAAACCCCAGAAATCTAAGGTTTGTTTGTTTTTTCTTTTCTTTTAAATTCTAATTTACATTAGAAATACAACACTATTTTTTACCTGTGGACATCAACATATGTTTGATTACTTCCAATTTCACTGAGTAAAACATAATCTGCTGCTTAGAGCAAATAAATACAAAATGCAGTTTTCCAGCAAATAACAAAATTAGACAGCGAGGCAAAAGCCATTAAAAGCTATCAATTCATAACTATAAATTAAGAACTATTTTTCTCATTTAAATAAATAAATGTTCTCCAGATAGTATGCTGAAAATTGTAGTCTCACATTCTTTTTTATCAGTTTCTGGACAAAGCAACTCCTCTGCCACAAACACATTTCTGCTGTATTATTGCACATTAAATAATCTGCATTTTAGGCATAATGTTTAGCATTAGATTGTATAAACAAGAAAAACCTTTCTCAAACACTGCAATCAGATTCTCTAAAACCATGTGGGGTAGTATCATCTGACAGTTATGAAATCTAAGAAGACGATTCTCCATTCCTGTACTAAATAAAATCACAAGCAAACATGCTTCACAACCACATTTTAAATGGCTCTCTCTTGTCCCTCTACCTACAAATATGTACACTTCCTATAACCTATTTCTGTGTTTGTTTCTAACTTTTCTTGTCGCTAGTGTGTTTTTCACTTGAGTTGGCACCAATCAATCAGTACTTTTGTTCTTCAGCTGCTCCAGCGGCAGTGACCAGGGCAGCCACAACAGACACAGTTCTGGCAGCTCCTAATGTGTGCCCCTGCCTTTTATTCAGATGCTATTTACACAGTGTTTACATGTAGACCACGTAGCTTTTACAAAGCTCAAAGCTCAGATTTTAAATGGAAAGCTTATTAGGCACAGGGGTGTCTCAAATCAAATTATAGTGAATAGCTACTTAAAATGCTTTGGACTGTAGAATCCAGAGCAATACATTTTTATACACAAATAATGTTAATCTAAAGAAAAAGAGAAAAATGGAATAGGAAATGTAATCAGTGAGATGGACTGGACACAGGCATTTTATTGCTAGACCATTTGTCTACTGTAGAAAAAACCCAAATCATTCTTGTCTTAATTTCATTATGTATAGGTAATTGCGAGCATACAGAACAAATAAAAACATGGAAGTAATTTCCTTAGCTAAATCTCCAAGAAACATACATTGAAAGAGTACAATACATTTCTATTGTAAATTTTTTATTTCTATCCTAAGAATTCCAGAAAAAACAAGTTGGTCTGTCTTACAAGCCAGTTTCCTTTCTGTCCCAAATTTTTATTTCCTTCTTTTTTCTTTTAATCTTTTTAACATGGGATTTAAGAATGTAGAGTTTCAAATCTACCTTTTGTCTCAGGCATGAAAAATATTTCAGGATAGGTGGATTTCACCTATAATAACATGGAATTCTGTCTAGGAATTCAACTGAATTTTATTATCAATATTTCCACTAAAATATTGTGTTCCTACGAAATTTTCTGAAGGTCAATTGAATTTGCATTGTACTGTCTCATAGTTTGTACTGAACTGATCTTTTAACAATTTCCTATTTCCTCTTCAGTCTGCTTGTCTTCAAGTTCTGTACCAATAATATAAGCTTTAGGAAAGCATAAGCTCCTTATTCCATATTTACATTGCAGCTGTCTGCTCACTCTTTCTCATCCAGCAGTGCACAGAATTCATTTAAAACAGACATAAGTGCACATCCTGCAAATGTGACCCTGCAACAACTCCCTGAATCCAAGAAATGTTTGCATCAATGTCATTTTACTCAGAGCAGAATGCTACTAACAGTTTTATCATTTCACTGTGCTCTTACTGCACTGAGTTCACAAATGCACTTCAATTCTCTTTACTAAGATTATCCCTGAAACAGCCTATGAGAAGATTGAATGAAGAAGCAAAAACTTTGATCATTAAAGATAAATGCAACAAGTCTTTAAATTTTTAAATTTATTATTAAAAATGTTAGTTCCACGGTGCTTTAAGCTGTTTTGCATTACTAATGGATGATATTTTTGTAACATAAAGGTTTCATAACTGATAGTATTAAATAAATATTGCCTTAAAATTTGGATTATGAATTGCAGATTAAAATAATTTTCATCATTCCAGAGGATACCATCATTCCAACCTTCTTTACCAAATTATGTCTTTCTGAATATCCTTGTAAGTAAAATAATAACTAATATGCTGGGATATGGATAAGCAATCTTTTAATATTTAACACTTGACTGGTTGAACACTCAAGGGAATGAATGTCTATTTACCGTAACACACATCTCCAGAAGAGAAATGAAAGTATATTAACATTAGTTTCTTTTTTTGGTGACATCAGCTGAGTTTTTTACATGTGCAATTCAGAGCAATGCCAATGAACAAGAGTGTAGGAAAACTCTAGTTTTACACTGCTCTGGAGATGGTGGTTCAAAATCCAGTGCATAATTAAATTTATGGGATGGATGTAGCTGAGTCGATAATGCATGTAAAAGTTCCTTTGACAATTCAAGTTTAAATTCACTTTAGTTCTTATAAATCTTGCAAGAGTATAATTGACTTAACATTTTCTCCAGTACAGCTAATACGTTACTTTTATTTCTGATAGCCAACACTGAAACATCTGGGGAGGACTGGGTTTTTCGTTTGGGATTTTTTTCCTTAATCTTTCAGATGTAGCCATATGTGTGAGTAGTTGATGATCTAAAAGAGTCATCTGTTAATTTCAAGACAAAAATTGTAAGTAAAATTAATCTGATAAATTCTGACACTATGGCACTAGGATCATATGTAAATAAATTATTGTGTTAAGAATTATTTTTTAGATTTGTTACATGTTAATTTTCTACATGTCATTTAATTAACAGGAAATGGAATGAAAAAGATATTGTCCTCAAGTATCACTTCATATGCTGACCTGAATCCATAGTTAGTTCCATTGAAACTGAGTGACTTCAGATTTCCCTACCTTCTTTCTGCTGCTCATATCAATTCCAAATATAATCTTGAATTGAAAATTAATTTTCCTTTTTCTTTTGTTTTTTTTGAGAATTTGTCTAGTACTTTGACTACCTATGAATAAATTAGTTTATATATGTGCATTTTCAAATTTTTAGTGTTATAGTGTATATATATTTAAATAAATATAAGTAAAAAAAAATAACTTCCAGATATTTATTTTAGAAAGTAAAAAAAAAAAACCAAAACCAAAAAAAAACCAAAAAAAACCCCAACATACTTACTATAAATAAATAAAAACAGAAGAATAAAAACCACAAGCATCAAAAATTTTCAAAACACTGCATGGAAAGCTGTGCTGCTTTAGACTAGGGTAGAGTTAATTTTCTTCACGGTAGTTGGCTGTTTTGGATTTGTGCTGGAAACTCTCATCATTAACAACAGTTTCCCACAGAACTCCTAAACAGCCCCTTACCAGTTACCCACACATGAAGGAAATTATGTCTACTCCAGTTAAAATCGCTACAATAGCACAAAGATGTGCTAGGCTTTGCTTTACCTATTGAATTGGATTTATTTTAACCTGGGAGATTTCTCACATTTTCTCTTCTGATCCTCTCCTCAACCCACAGGGGAGATGAGTGAGTGGCTGTGTGGGGCTCAGTAGCCAGCTGGGGTTAAAACACAACAAAAGCAGAGAAAGGACAAGTTTTATGTCAATATCCTGTAAACAAAGTCTCTTATACAACCCTGACATATGTTAGTTGCAAATTTCAGTGATACTGATTGAACAATTTTCTTCCTATTGAATTTAATGTGAGTTTTCAAAAGAAATAGTACTAATTAATTGTCCTGATATTATCAAAACTCTCAACCATTTAATCAACAAAGCAAACAAAGCAAAGAAAACAATCATATCATTACACAGGAAAATTTTATCAGATGCAGTGATAATTCCTTCCTAGGTTCTGTATTTATTTATTTTTAAGGTCTTATCTTCTATTTTCTCAAATAAAGGAGAAAATAAAGGTTGCCTGTTCCAACATTTTCCTCAAGTTAATTTTCCACTTTAGAATGAACTGAATTGCTCCCAAAATCTCTTCAGAGAAAAGTCAGTCATTCCTGTGTTATCAGCAGGACATGCAGGTTTCCCAGACCTGCTGAGTTTTACTTTAGTTTGTCTCTTAAATTATTTATAGATTAGTCTATCCTGTAGTTTTTCTTTTCTCCTTTGATAATAAATCTTTTAGCATTGAATCACCTCCTTCTCAAAATGGAAGCTTCTTTTTTTGTTTGCAACCCTACATTTTAATAGTAGAAAATTCAAGTTGATCTGTGGACTTTGTCAATCTCCCCATTGCTGCCTTCTGTCAGACTGTAAGAGGATGCAAGCAGAGGAACACTGCAAAATTACCCCACCTTTAATAATTTAACTGATCAGCTGCTTTGCTTTATTGGGTAAACCCAGCTTTTTTTGCAAAATTTTAAACCCTTTTTAACATCTAATCAATGATTTTATGAATCCATTTTATGTGTAGCATATGCAAAGTCTATATTGAATCTCATTTTCCACTTTGTTTATTCATAACAACTGCACTGAGAAAAAACAAAGTAAAACTAAATAATCCAATGATTTTCATAGTTTTTTGTATTTATTGCTATAAAGAAGGTTTTGTTTTCATCATAAGGACTAATATCTCAAGCAATTGCCAACTCTGCTTTGGTAATGCCTTGTCTCTCATTAGCAAAAACCTAGGTAAGCAAAGAACACTGCCTTCTCCAGGGACTTATGGTTTTTGCCTCTTCCCCATCTCCTTTCCTGTCAATAAAATAAAATTAAAAAAAATAATAAAATATGGAGAGGAAAGTTCTGATTTACAGCAACATTTCAGGAAATATTCTCTGACGTGTAGTAAGAGAAGAGATTCAGAATGCCCTTGCTAATATGCTTAATAAATTCAACTTTTCTTATTGGTAATTGGGAACTACCAGCATTCAGAATTTTTTATTTCTTTTGCACCTTTCATGGTTAACTTAGCTTTTTTTTAATATGTATATTTAAAGAAATATGTCTCTAAAAAAGTAGAGAGATTAATTTTGCTTATTTGGATTTTTTTGTTCAAACTCCTGTAACTTTTTTTTTTGTTATATAACAAAGCAGATTTGCCTCCCTGTGGCGCAGTAATATCTTTGAGCATTAAGAATGCTGAAAAGAAAACGCTTCACACATAGAAGGCAGAGGGGAAAACAGGTGTGAGGACTCCAAGCGTATCACATGGAAGAGCTTTTCCAGTGCTAGTAGAAAGTGCTCACTTAGGGGAAAAAACCAAGTTAAAAAAAAATAAAATACCCAAGCTCAGGGATAGCTACATCTCATGTCTATACCTTTAAAAACCTCAAATGGCACCATGGGGAAACCAGTTTTGCTCTCTACATTCTGCAGTGAATGCAGGGAGTGTGCATGAAAACATGTCAGGCTTGAGTAATACTGTGAATATAATTACATAGTAAAGAACTGGTACCTGCCACTATCTGCACTTCATTAAGATCTCTTCATGCCAGATTCCCAATCTAACTGTCCTGTGCAAATGCTGAACATTTCTGGATATCAGTATGTACTAATTAAACAAAGTAAAAGGGAAAATTGTACACTTCGTCGTAGTACATCATGTCACCTTCGTTTCTGAAGCTTATCTCTGATTTTCATTGATTTTTCTAGCATAGTACCCTGGAATAGCAGAAAAATAAAAGGCAAGCAGTGAAGAACCAACTATTCTGAAGTTTTTTCTTTTTAGAATATCAATAATAAGGCAACAGAAATTCAGATATACTCAGAAACCATGAATATAAATGATCAAGTATTTGTGAAACTTAAATGGTGCATCTCTAAACGGAAATGTAACACATATTATTTGATCTGAGTTCAAAAGCTCTGGCCATGAGTGCAGATATTCTGAGAACTTGGCAATGAGACCCTAGTGGAGATATCAGTAGGACACCATGCTACTTGGGTAGATTCAAATCATTTGTTATGTCTTCCTTAACTCTGGGAGAGAATCAAGGCATGAATTCAAATGAGTTTCAGGTTTACCTAGGAAAATCTGCTTCAGTGCCACATTTAATTTTACTTTTCTGTCATATTAGCTTTCAAGGAATAGAACTAAAGTTCATTCCAAATCACTCTTCTTATAGTGCTGTTGTTGGCATTTGGTTACTAATGCTTTAACTTTGGGGCATTAATTATTTCGGAAACTGTAATCTGAGACAATACACAAATTAAAAGTGAAACCCTAGTCTCCCAGATATTTGAAATAGACAATGGAAGTATGTTGAGTTCAGACATCATCCATGGGACCCTAGTCCCATAGACAGGTTGACACACTCTGCACCAGAGCTTTGAATGCTGCCTTACTAATCAAGCCTTTTTTGTTTTATTGATTGCAATAAAAGAACCAAATGAGTAAACTGGGGAAGTAATTGAAGGTGCAAATGCTGACCCAACCAAAAAACTGCAACCCAGAACTTCAAATGTTAAAAAGAAAAGATCACCACTTCACACAAGTGCAGTTTATCTATCTTTTACATTTTTATCATCATGGAGAATTCCACTAATTCTTGGTTCTCTCCATCATATTCAAATAATCTTGTATCTTTATTTACAAAAACTTTATATGGTGAATTTGATATATCTACCTTAAAATGACAAATCCAGAGAAAAATGGACTGAACTTCATTGACAATTGTCTTCAAAGAGTTGGAAGTATTTGTGATATGGCCTCTTTAAATCAAGATGCTGAACAAGAATCTACTACACCAGGAGTTTTCAGTTTATTTCTACTGTGTTTTCCAAAGGAGAGCATTTGGAAATGCTCATGGATAACACAGCAATAAGATTTCAGTAAAATGGAGCAGGATGGAGAAACAAAAATAAAGATGTATTTTATAGAAAAAACATTCTTATGCCATAAATGCATCACTGCTAAAATATTGATTTCCCTTCTGCTCAGTCACATGGAAAAAGCTGATTCATCAAAATGCTAACTGTAAGCATCATAAGTCTGAGTACCAGATTATTCTTTTATCACACGTTTTATTTTAAGTCCTATTAGATTTTATTCACATGACTTTTACCCTGCCTTTTCTACACTTTGCAGCAAATAGTTTAGTAACATCTGTTAGTAAGATCAAGGCTCTAAAACAGAATTTGTGGAAATAAATATTTTTAAAAGTACATACATATTTGTGGGGATGTCAATCTATTTGAAATGGTTAAAATATTTGCTGTAGTAAAAAAGTATAGTACTGAAAATATACAAAATTCATATTATACATTCTCAGAGGGTTTTTTGTATATGCATATCAGATATATAATCATCCACAGGTGTGGCAGATATGACAAAATCCACCTTTAGTCTGGATGAATGCCTGCAGACTTCAGCAGGGTAACCAAGGGAGGAATGGGCAGACAAGTTATAGGGAGAAGATCGCCTGGAAATAACGGAGAGGATTTGGAGTGAATATACAGGTAAATGAGATAACACTGGCCAAGCCATTTCCCTGATCCTTAAAGGGAATTAATTTCCTAGTTATCTACATCTGCTTATATTAATGAGTTCAGATCCGCATCTGGTTTTGCTTTTTCTTTTTTTAAAGCAATGAAGCCTTTTGATTTCCAGTATTGTTTGAGGTCATGACTCATAAATGCCTGAATAAACAGTTTCTTGCCAGCACAATTGACTTCTGAAGCCAGTGACACTGCTCCGTTGTTAAAAGCAGAGCAGGAAGAATGACTTGAATGAAATGCAATTCCTCTGCTCTTTGCTCCCAAATTCTAAACTGATCTTCCAAGCACTCTTATCTCCAAGAAATAGTGAAGTTGTATGTAACAAAAGTGGTTACTTTTCCATATTACTATCTCAGAGAGCATTTCTGGTCATTTATTGCATCTGTCTTTTTTCCAGCTCGAGTTTGCAGGCTCTTCCCAGATCTGCAGGTTCTGCTTTAAATGATGCAGACCCTTGTTAGGAATGGGAGACCAGCACAAGGATTGTCACCATGTAGTTCTAACACTTCATTATTCCTACACTGGCCTGGGCTGTTTGACTGGCACAAAGAGAAATATTGTAGAAGGGACCACATTTCCTGTCACATAATGTATGCATTTCTACCATATTAAACTCCTTCTGAAGTGTCCCTTTCATCATACTCCAGATACTTCACAGATGGTTAGCTTGGTCTATTTACTTTAAGTGCCTCTTTTACTGTTGCTTTTTCTATAATTTTTGCATGGCATGTAGAAATCAAAAAGGTAAGTAAAGATCAGGTTATTCTACTTCCCAAATAGGTAAATAAAATACAAGAGCAAGTCAATAAAATAGAACAAGTCAATAAATTACAGAACACCAGTAAAATATCTTAAAACCAGGATTATTTATTTTCTTTTGGGATTTAATCTAAAAATATTTCCTCAATTGACCTAAAGAGATGTATAGTTCCAACATTTTGAGAGTACCAAACTGCCACAGACTTGAGAACAGGAGTAGTTTTAAATTTTGAGACGAGCAATAGATAGATATAGATACTCCATGTAAAGAGGTGTTACTTTTTTTCCTGCTGATTTTAACAAGAGGAGGAAAGTATGAGAAGCTGTTTGACTGCTGTGTGTAAAATGAATAAAGTAAATGAGTCAACTTTTTTCCTTTCTGATCCTCATGGGATCTCTGTGAAAATTGATAGATCAAATCATATTTGATAAGCTTCTCTCAGGGGTATAATCTCTTTCCTGCTTACAAAATAACATATGGTCACTTTGCTTGACACTGCATGCAGAAGATAGCATACTGCAATGTAAAATTTGGAGCAGTATACCTCATGAGGTAAACAAAAACACTTAGAAAATAGAAAACATTAAGAAATAATTTTTGGTGGGAAGGTTGGCATTCATGGTATCATTTTCTTCCATTTTTACTGGCACAAATTCCAGCTTTATCGACTTAAATGCCCTATTTTTAACTTTGCACAGACAAAAATAAAATCAGGAAAATATTAATTATAGCTGAAACAAAGAGTTATCAGGCAACACTTTTGGCAAAATGAAGTCCCTGTTCCATTAATGTTAACTATTAGCATTTTTTTCTTCATTCCAGATAAAGATCTGGAACAAGAACAAACTGTAAATTGAAATTTAAAGTGTAAAGTTCATAGGTAATACCAATAGTAAGCAAAATGCTCAGTGCTATGAAGTTAATGACCATAAGTGTTCTTCCCATGACCCACTAGCTTAAAACATTACTTTTTAGAAATACCACCTGGGGCAGTTTTTGCCCCAGGCTT
This sequence comes from Cinnycerthia olivascens, assembly GCA_035048155.1. Classification (NCBI taxonomy): domain Eukaryota; kingdom Metazoa; phylum Chordata; class Aves; order Passeriformes; family Certhiidae; genus Cinnycerthia; species Cinnycerthia olivascens. Next base: position 51,332,307 of record JAWWMU010000180.1, read on the forward strand.
TTCACTTCATTCTCCATGCTCTTTAAAAATGTAAATTTAAGGGTAAATGGTAATGGTAATGGCAAATGCTCATATGGAAAGCTAACAAGTAAACACACATCTCCTTTGCCTAAAGGAAATATTTTATATCCAGTCAACTGTCTGCCCTTTCAATAATGAAGCAAAACTATTTTAAACAATAAAAGGTTATGAATAATCAATTTTTTTTAAAGAATAAAAGAAGATACTTATGGATGTTTCTAAGTTCATAAAATAAAGAGCTTCAAATAGTATATAAACTGAACAGGAGTATGTCAACAATATAAACCCAAAAACTTGCTGTCATAATATTATAACTTATGAACCCACCAATATAAATCATGACATATTTCAAAACATCATCATTTGAGTGGTTGATTTACTAGTAATTATGGCAACAAAATTTTGCATTTTGAAAATCTGAAGACTTTCATGACAATTTGTTGACCTAAGTGAAACAAACTTTCTGTCTTCAAATGTGTCTGTATTCTGTGATACAGGAAAATTTGGCCTCCCCATGCCAACAGTTTTGAATTCACTGGAAGCTGAACAGCAGGGCTAATAGCACTGAGCCATATCATGAAGCCATGCTGAGGAACGAGGTGTGTTAGCTCCACTCTGATGCAGACACTGAGAGCAGAAATGCACTCTGCCCACTCTGAACAAGCTCTAGCTTTCCCACTGCCCTCCACTCAGCCCAACTCCTGCCCTCTAGACTGCAAGTATCATCTGAAATCAACACTCAATAATGATTTCACTAGGTATAAGAGTTCTTATTGATCCTGAGTTTAGAGATTTTCTCACCAGCAACAACCTCTACAGTCTATATTATTTCAGCATTTACCTTACAAAAAGAAAGCATTACAACTAAGATTACTCTGAAATCTTTCATTATCTCTAATGAAAATAAACAACATTGTGGTTACAGTGTGACTTGAATTTTGGAGAAATCATAAAAATAAAACTTTTGCAGAACTTTTGTTCCAAAACATGAGAAACATTGCCTTTTATCTACAGTTTCAGCTGTTTAATTGCGGTATCAAGCAACAGATCTTTGTGTCACGACGAACATTTCCCACAACTAACTTTAAGCATAAAGACATAAATTGTTTATGAGTACTCTGCTGTAAAGCTTATGTCTATAAATGGTATTTTCTGCAGTTTGAGCTCTGCAACTCTTCTAGATTGTGCAGCTCACCAAAATTTCACTATAGAAAGCATACTTTATTACTGCATGAGTAAATTCTAGAAAAAAGGATCCATATAGAATCAGTAAGATATTTTTACAGCCATTTATCCCCCTTGCCCTCTTCACGTACAAAAAGCATAAGTTGAAAAGCAGGAAAGGCATGGTTAGTTGTACAAAGGAAACAAAATATAAGAAAGAAAGAAAGAAAGAAAGAAAGAAAGAAAGAAAGAAAGAAAGAAAGAAAGAA
>JAWWMU010000180.1:51333860-51348832 GCA_035048155.1 Cinnycerthia olivascens
GGAAGAAAGAAAGAAAGAAAGAAAGAAAGAAAGAAAGAAAGAAAGAAAGAAAGAAAGAAAGAAAGAAAGAAAGAAAGTAGAGTTGGACTTTCCTTCAGCTCAGGGTCGTGAACTATTAATATTCCTGAAACTTGCAAGAAAGGTTTTATTCTTCCTCCCCGACAGAGCAATTTTCACTTTATCTATGGACAGCTCTGTATGAACTATATTTGGCAACACTTAGAGAAAAAATACCTTTATGCTTGGTACAAAGAAAACTTTTATTTACCTTGAATGTTAAAGAATTGCATTTTTTAATCAATAAACAATTTCACTAAAAAGTGGAATGAAAGAATAATCTCAAAATTGTTCAAAGAACATTACTTTTCTTGTTTCTAATTTCATTTCATTTCTAGAACCTTTAACATGGAGCTTACTTGACTTTCCTGAGTCATCTAGTTCTAGCTTAATTTTATAATTGGAGTACTTTTTCTAATATAAATGGTAAATGCCTCATGCTTCAAATCAGAACTCTTCTCTGTCATGGGTTTGCATGGTTGAAAGCTTTTTTCTTGTCTCTTAAGTGATCTCTTCTCTAGACTAGAATAAACCCATTTATTTCAGCTTTCTCCCTTGTATCATATTTCTTAGTGTTGTGAGCTTGTTCTTCTTCCCCAAATTCTCATTTACTTAACAAATTTCTTTTAAAAATGACACAAAAATTATGATACCTTACTAAATCTACTAATACAAGTACAATCTACTTCTTACATGTGACTTTACAATAATTTTGTTGTTTACTTTGGGGTTTGTTTTTCCCCAAGATCGTTTCAATTTCTAGTCCTATCTTCTAAATATTCCAAGTCTCTCTCAGAATGGTATTATCAAATATCTAATAATAGTACAGGCTTCTTTCATTCCACTTTTTAGTCAAATTGTTTATCAAGTCCAGATTTCGGACAAATTTCTCTAGATTATTACACCAAAATTTCAGCAACTGTTCTGAAAAGAGTTTTCCAACCAGCTCTAACCAGCTTCATACCAGCTTCAATAGTCATAATTCCCTAGATTTCTTAGAATAATATTGCACAATATTCAAAATCCTTGTGTATTGGGTCTGGCTGCGATGGAGCCCATTTTCTCATAATTACCCTCAGAGTGCTGTGCAGTGCATTGGTAGCTGGAAAGGTGTTGGTAACACAGCAGTGCTTTGGGCACTGCTGGGCAGGGCTGGCGTAGCAGCAGCGCTGTCTCCCAACATTCCCCTTCCATCAGGAGGCTGGAAGAGGACCAACCAGGCCAGCTGACCCAAAGGGATAACCAAAGGCATATTCCATACCTTAGGACATCATCTCAGATATAAAAGCTAAGGGAAAGAGGAGGAGGAAAGATGCAGAAACACTGTTAAGAGGAGAAAAACACTGTTATTTACAGTGTTTGCCTTCTGGAGCAACCTCTACATGTGCTGAAGCCCTGCTTCCATGAATATCATTTGCTGAATGGAAGTAGAGAATAAACTTTCCTCTCTGCTTACATGCATGCAAACTTCCACTTTTTCACAATTAACAGCCTTATCCCAACCTATGAGTTGCTTTCTATCTTATTTTCTCTCCCCAGTGCAGCTGGAAGGGGAGTGGTAGAATGGTTTGGTGGACACCCGGAGTTCAGGCAAGTTCAACCTACTACACCTTGAAGTAAAAGTCTATCACATCCTCCACCCTCACTAACAGTTTTACATTTCTTTAGTTATTTGGTGCTGCTTTCAGAAATGTTGAAGGCAGTGGTCTCTGAATAAATTATTTTTTTTTACTAGAAATCAAACTGCACGGCTAGAAGAGCTGAAAGAAACAAAATAGACAGTTTAATCCTTCTTGAAGTCTAAATGCTCCTGATACTTTAAGGGCCACTGGCTGCACAGATGAGATTAATCTTGGATGATGATGATCTTGTCCTAGTTTCTACATTTCAATTTTCAATTAAAGAAGGAAAGTAGAACAGAATAATTGTATAGACAATACATAAGTTAGAGCTGCCCTCTACCTTCTTCAACAATTCTTTGAATATGGAAGTAGAATAAATTTCACTGTTTCAGTTTGTCAAAGGTTATCTAGTTCGGGAAAGGGAGGTTTGAAAATGATAAAAAATATCTGGCTTTATTCAGGCTAAAAGATCACATATCATAGCTCAAAGGCCACTTGGGATGGGATCCCCAAAACTCCTTCTAATTATGATGATCATGATTATTATTAATAATAATAGCTTGCACAGTATGTGTCAGAAATGCAAATCATTAATTTACAGGTAAGTTGTAAAGTCCTTCATAGATCCAGCATAATTTAAATACAGTTCAATTACATCAATAAAGTAATTTGCTCTGCAAAATTTAGTGAACAGCTTTTTGCTTCTATCCTAATGCTTCCCTACTCTGTTGTGATAGTGTTTCCAAAAAAGACTGCTTCCCCTGATGTTTGGGGAAATGTATCTATAATGTCTTGATCCAAGCATTTCATATTCAACAGATGGTAATCTTGGCTGTACATTCATTCTGGTTTCTCTGAGCCTGAGTGCTTAATACCCCTTTCTCTGCCAATCACTTCCTAACTAGCAAACGAATCCTGATCAGACATCTACTGTTCCTGGTGTTCTTGCTCACCTTTAGTGAACACTGACACCTTCTGACATAATTCTGAGATGTGTACTTTAGATCTGCCAGGTGAAGGAGGAAGGCTGTTATTATCTTCTTTAATCCTGAGTATGGACAGGGAAGAAGAGAGGTCTAAGTTTCTACAGAATTAATATTTATTTCTTCATCAGAACATGTTCGACAACCTGTACTTCTACAGGTTGAAAAGCTGCCCCCTCAGCCAGTTGATTTTTTAAACCCAAAGTCAAAATCATATTGTAGGGATGAGTTTTTCCCATGAAATTTAGTTTCATTTCTAAATCTGAAGGTCACAGAGGAATGGATCTATGGGGTTTCTGTAACAGTATGTCAAAATTTGGTGGGGTTTTTTTGTCTTTTTTTAATTTTTTTTTTTTACTTCTTATTCAACAGACTACTACATAGATGGAGGAAGAAAAAAAATATAATTATACCGTTTTAAACAACACAAACAATACTGCTCTAAACCAGATTATTCAGAGAGATTTTTTGAACCACAAGTTCTATGTAACAGTTTGGGGTATTTTTTCATTGATGTTTGCTTTTTCTTTTAGATCTTTGACCAAAGTTATTTTTAAATAAAGTGGGAATAACACCAACAGTTATTGTCCCATTTATCTTTTGTCTATACAGGAAGCAGTGAGGCAGAGCATAATCTCCTCATATTGATGACCATATCGAGGTAAACTTGTTGTCCCTGTCGTTCCAGGATTTTGTTTGTTTGTTTTTTGTTAGATTTTGGGATGCTTCCTTTATTTATTGGAGTCATTCAGTATTATTTTTTAAAATTTATGCTAGTGGTAAAATCTATCCAGAAAACTGAAAGCAAAGACAAACATGCTAGCCCCTGCATAAGAAACAAACCTATTTGGTTAACATTTCTAAGATCACACATATGATGAAAAGCAACTCATGTACATGCTTGTGGTTTATCAATAATGTAAAGACTTCTCATAAAATCCATAAGGAAGCATCTTTTTGCACAGACAAATAATGAATGAATATATGTTAAGCATACAATTTGAGAAGAGATATCATCCAAGCACTGCTTCCTGATAATAAACCATTTTGTTCAGATTGCTTGTAAATGGTGTGAAAAATAAAAAATATTTTTATGAATAATTATGTATTATAACAATTACAGTTACAAGATTATTAGCCATAATAATGATATATAATACCTTAACAAATATTATTGTCACACCTCCCTGGATTTTTGTCCTCTTTCTTGCTGACAAAGGAGATTGAATTTACTTTTGTTTTGTAAAAACAGGGATCATGTAAACTAAAAAATTCTGATCATAATACTGGAGTATAGAATGGGGTATGAAAACATTGAACATTTGATTTATAGAATATGAATTATTTTTTTGTTTTACAATGTTTGGTGCAGTATATCCTACTTAGATTAAATCCTATGGTACTTAAATCTACTTTCTAATATAATGAATATTACTGTCATCATTAATTAGCATTATTCCATGAACAATCACTATTATTTAGCCTTCAGTATCCAGATTTCTAGTAATGAATCAGCTTTCTGGGAAATCTGAAAACACAGTGTGCTCTACATTGTGTGTATAGTCTGATTAAAGACGTAAACAGGACAAATTTAGAGGTTTTGAAGACACTAGTATTTTTTCATAAGTATATTGCAGATCTTAAAAATATGAAATTTGAAGCACTGACACTCATGACTCTACAGAAGCCACTGTTTCTATCTATTAACTCCTAGATAAGACAATCTCTAGATTAATCACTTAATTCCTTTTGGTTTTCCCACTGATAGTTTGAAATATTGCTTACTTCAGGGAAAAAAAAAATCTCATTCACAAGTTTTAATTGCAATTTTACATTCAGCATGGGAGAAAATTCACAAGGTTTAAGGATATATTTTCTTATTGTTTTGCATATCATCTAATTCAGATGAGATGTTAAGTATCATCATCATCATCATCCCTAAGGCATTTTACATAATTATTCTGGTATGAAAAAATAGAGCATTTCAAACTGTGCAGCTTGCCAGCTTCCATTAGTTTTAGTTCCATTTGAGTTTTAGTTCCTGTTTAGTAAATATTTCAGAACACAGTTTGTAGATTCATTTTTTTAGACTTGCCAGATAGAAACCTTAAGTCTTTTCATTTACATTCTTGACTAAATAGTGGCTTTTAAACTCAATACTATTGTTATCTACTGTGATTTTCATTATTGGCAAGTTATTTTGGCATCTCTTCATTTTAAAACTGGAATAATGGATTAATTATTATACTCAGAACAGGATTTTTGACAAAGTCTAGAGGTTTGACTTCAAACATTTTTCTCACTTTTCCAGTAACCTGACAGAGGTGAGTGGAATGCACGGTTATCAAGTTTGCAGAAATCAAACCATGGGACCAATTCACATGCTTGAGGGAAGGATGGCAATCCCAGAGGTATGCAGGCAGACTAGAGGAGCGGGCCAGCAGGAGCCATATGAAAATCAAAATAAAGCAATGCCAAGTGTGAGACATAGTAAGGAAGAGTCCCTGAGTTGATACAGGCTGGGACTTGATTGGCTGGGGTGGAGCAGCTTTGGAGCAGCTCTGCTGAGAAGGACTTGCAGGTGCTCGTAGGTGGCAAGCTGGGTGTGAGTCAGCAGCCTGTTGTGGCTGCAGTGAGGTGCCAGAGCATCTTGGGCCATACCAAGAGCAGCACAGCCAGAAGGTCCATAGGAGTCAGGGCCTCAGCCCTTGTGAGACTGGAGTCAGGGATCCAGTTTTGGGTCTCCTGCTCAATATGAGACACTGGCAAACTGGAGTAAGTCCCAGCTTGGGGAACTTGCCCTGTGCAGAAAGGCTGAGGAAGATGGAAACTTTGGAGGCCTAATAGCAGTCCTCAAGCACTTATGAGGAGGTCATGGAAACTTGAGAGTCAGACAGCTCACAAACATGGAGGGAGGGTAAGAGATAATGGCCCAAATTTTCAACAAGACAGAATCCACCTTGATATAAGTAGAAACCTCTTGACCCCAAGGACAGTCAAAAAGTGAGGCAGGCTGTGAGAGAAGTATATGCAGTCTTTGTCCTTGAAAGTTTTCAAGACCAGACTTGGTCTTAGACATAAAAACCTAAATAACTTATCTGACCTCATAGATGAATCTGCTTTGAGCAGGAGGCTGGACTAGAAATGTCCTGAGGTTTCTTTCAATCTGATTTATTGTATGATCTCATGATAAAGAATAAAGCAGGCTGATACACATGTATGACCTTCAGCTGCTGAAAATCCATTTCATTTGATCGAAAAGATAAAAATAATTGTCTCAATAGTGATTCTTTGTATAGATCCATTAGGTACCTTGCAGTATCATTGCATTTGGGAATATTAAAACATGCACAAAAAGCGTCGTTAGTACATTTAAACCGTCCATATAATGAAGAAGATAATTTCCCTTTCCATTATGTTTTTCTCATTTCTCTCTATCCTTGAATACTTGAGGTAATTTGGGTTGCTATAACAAAGAGAAGATTAGACTCTTTCTAGAAACTTATGTCAGTGAAACTTGCTGAGATAATGCCCTGTTTTATTATATTTGATTGCTGACAAAATATTAGCTGAAATGATTACTTGTACTAAAACTTTCTACGTTATAGGGGTTTGGCATAATGAATAATAACAGAACACATAGATGTGATATCTGTTATTTTTAAAAATTATATTTTTAAAAATTAACTACCCTTTGTTTTTCTTCCTGTTATGGAAGCAAAGATTGAGTCCAGGGACCCTGCTTTAGCTTCTGGCTCTACCATGGACTAAGTTCTGATCTGGCAAGCATTGGTATCCCAGTAACTGGATTGCTTAGTCTGTGAAATAAATCTTTTCAATTCAACATGTAAAGCGCTTATTGGAGCAAGAAGTAATTTATGAGCGTTATTCTAAAAACATTTTTTAAACTTTATTTCATTCCAACAAAATATTTGAAATGCAGAATATCTAGATTAAGTTAAATTATGAATTTATCTTGCTTAATGTTTTCACCATGAAGAATAAAAAATATCAGTGATTACATATTTATGTATTCATTTTCTTTTACTCATAAAAGAAATTTTCCTGTTTATCAGAATACAATGCATTCTCCATTCTTCTGTTTCCTTTTCTTACACTAATGAGTAAAAAGCTAGTTAAACAAAATACAAAAATAAACCCTCTAAGGAAATACATTTCCCGCAAGAGGTTAATATCTCGTGTTCCAGGCACAAGGATAATTATTGCATATTAACACCTTGAGAGAACTTACAACAGAAAGACATTAAAAAGATCTCCTAAGTTTTCAGAAAACTGGTAGATTTTATGACTATTTTCAAAGTAGCTATCATTATTAACAGACTAAATGTATTAATGTCTTACTTTGTTTTTTCTGGCTAAATTGTCTCACAGACTGGGTTCATCAAAGTATCACAAGGTTTAAAATAACATTTTAAGCAACTGAAAAGCAAAAACCAAAATAGGAACAAAATTTGAATTGGTACAACTTTTTATGTATCCATGCTGAAAATTGTATTTTTCATTTTAAATTCTCCCATCTGCTCTATTAATATTTGTACATACACATTCTAAATAATCACACAATTAATTACTAGAACATTTTCTAAATCTTCTGCTTTAAAGGTTTTAAAAAAGCACCCAAAAGCAATCTACAAAGGTATTGAATCACTTGTATGTAAAGAGGCGTTTTCTGGACAGAAAAGCAGGATACTAAACACATGACAAGCCATTTCTCAGAATATAAGGGTATTTAAGTAAATACAAAGCATACTAAGAAATTCCAGTTGTCTTTCATAGATCTCTATATTTTTTTTATACTCAGTTCTAAGTCATAAACTAAAAAGCCTCTTGCTTGGCTCTTAGCTAGCCTAAGAAGTCAGTGGGTAGTCAAGTGGTCAAGAACATGATCTTGAGGTCTGCTTCTCTTCCTAAACTGACAGGCCTCAGGATAAACAGCTGGAAGTCTAGCTGAGGTTTAATCCATATATTTCACATGTTCCCTTTAGCAACAGGAATGCACAATCAAGGCATTTTCACAGCACATCTGCAGCTTAAAAAAGTGATGGTGGCACAGTGCACATTTCCCTGTACAGTTCAGTATTTTCAATGGTTATTAATGCCACTGGAAAACCACATTCAGTTACATCTTCTGCTCAAAACATAACCCTATTTTCCAGTCTTCATCTATTCTGAACCTAGTGTTTGTGCACTTACTCATATTCCTACCTGATGAATGTTCTGTATTACATAAAAAAATATTCATTTTCCTCCCCTGGCCCTCATGGGAATAAATGTATGCCTCTGTGACTTACTAGTGAAGATATTCTCGTTCTTATGAAAAATAATAAAATACATATTGAAATTGGGCTTGAAGCACAAGCTTTTTTTTACCCTCACTGTAAAAATTCTGGGCTACAATGACACGTGATATAGCTCCAGTGCTCAATCACATGAATTATTCTCAGCTGTATAGTAAAGCTACAGCAGAAGAAATTGCACTATTCTCTATAAGTGTACTCTGTAACCAACCTGCTAGTTATCCTCCCAAGGACTAAAGGATTATTTTAAAGCTGCCAAGACAGAAACAGGAAGTCAACTTGTACCATCAGTATTCTAAATGCTATAATAGGAGAACAAAATATATCCTTTCACCATATTTTAAAAATGATAAAAAACGCACATGATGGCTGCCTCAAACAATGACCTTGCTGAAGGCATTCAAGCATTTAAACACTGACTAGAGATATGCTTCTCAATCTCATGTCTCCCTAACCTGAGTAATTCAAGCACAATTTCTGTTACTGGAAATGGATTTTAATGATCACTTTTTGGGAAACTTCATGCTCCCTATTACAGGAGCAGTGGGTTTCCTCTGCAACAACTTGCATAAAAGGCAAAGAGCTATACTCTAGCCTAAATATCTCATTGTATCTATCCCCATGTTTTAATTGAAGAGGCACCAGGGTATTTAATGAAATTGTGTGACCTTCCTATATATTTAGTGCACATAGATATGAAGAACATTCTTTCTGTTCACTAGGGATTGCAGAAAAAAGGAAATTCACAGCAACATCAGTAAAAGCTTATCTAAAACAGTTAAGCTCATACAACTTGCACTAGCTGGAAAATAAAAATGGAAGAAAAAGCAGAAGACTAACTCAGGCTGACACTATAGATCATTAATAATTTTGGAGCAAAAATGAATAGTGAGTTCAGTAATGGGAACAGAGTCTCCTTTTAGACTCATCTACTGGCTGGGGAGCTGGAGTCTAAAGCACAGTCATTCCTAATTAAATGCATGACAAATATTTAGAACAATTTGAAGTGGTTTGGAGGCAGAATTGTCCCTCTAACCAGGCCACAAGATCAAGTCTCTTCAAAAAAGAAAGTTTAGAAACTCCTCAATTTCATCTGAATTAGGACCATCCTATGCCACTGAATTTCAGTCTGAAAAGGTTTTGTTTGTAAAACAACGCTGGAATATTTTTTCACATGCCACCTCTTTCATTTTATTCTTGCAATTCAAGTCAGAAAGAGAAGAAAGAGCTAAAGGGATATGTTTTCCTTAACCTCAAGAAAGTTTCAAATTTATATTTGGTTACCAAAGAAATTGTTGATTTGTATTTTTTCATCTTAACTAAATCAATTTTTTGATTCTTGAAATGATTCTTATCCTGGCACAGGATAAGAATCCTTATATAACTCATTGTAATTTCATGCTCCTATGCCATTCAAATAACTCTAGAAACAAGGAGAAAGATTGTGCCTCTCCATCCATTCTAGTAATGGGAGCACAAGGAGTCAGAAAATAACTCATTCAGAACTTTTTTGTCCTCAGTAACAGAATAATAAAGAATAAGTCACAAGTCAGTAACACTCCCCAGACTGTCCCCCACTGTCTTCTCCAAAATTATATGATTGTTTTTCTTGCATTAGACAGTAATGCAACTCATAATACTACTTCACAATTTTTTTCATAAAAATTATTTTTTCTAATCTTTTACTAAACAAACACATCCAAAAAGGGTAATATATAATTAAATACATTTTTAACCTACAGTTTTGCTAGATGAAATGTACTTCACAAATATCAGTATATCATCAATGATAAAGAAATTTCTCTCTTATTACCCAATAACATTGTAGATTCCAGTACATCTAATTTAAAAGTGAGATAATTTTTTTTCAAAATTACTGTTGGTCATTAAAATAAATTTTCTATTAAACATATATATTTCAATGGCTAATCCTTGTAAGGAACACCTTGGCCAAATTTAGCTTCCAGCTGATGGATCTTGCTATGCTTTATCATTAATAGAGGATTTCTAATTTTTTTTAATCAAGATATAGTTGATTTATATTTATACATTTATAATTTTTAAACCAGTTTACAAGTGTGTTTAACCACTTATTTACTTATTTAAGATTTTTTTTCATAAAGGTACAAGAAAAAATTGCAGATTTCAAAATTGTCCACAAAAGCAATAAAACAAAATATTTTGCTGCAAGAGAAAATGAAATTAATTGTATTTCAATTCCAATTACAACTAGAATACATCAAAAATGTGAGTTTTATCAGCTACAAGTTGCTATGTTTTCTCAAAATTATTATTCCACACAATTTACTATATCTAAGCCTGTATACTCTCATGAAAGGGAGACGATAGAAATATTTTTATGTACCAACAAACTTTTAATTTGTTTAGCATCAATGTTTACTTCCTTTGATGTTTGAGTTACAGAACTTTAAACATAAATTCAAAGAAAATGCATGCTTCTCATTTACTAATTTAAGAGAGAGAGAGACTTTTTCCCAGGAGTAGATTCACAATCTGGAATAGAGCCCAGTCCACTGTTCCTATCAGGATCTCCCATTATGTTTGATATTGTGTAAGAGAGGATCTACTATTACGACTTCCAAGTCATAATAGGAATTTTAAAGGGATATCAGTGTCTGAAATGCCTTCCCCAGTCAGCCATGATCAAAGAGAAATCAGTCTCAAAGCCTCTGTTTCAGAGATCATGACAATCAAACTGAAATGAACTAAGGTTGGTATTTCTTTGGTAATATATAAACAGTAAAAAATAACGATTATTCTTGGCTGGTGGCTTAGACTGAGTTTTTCACTGGGGACAAAAATGGTGCTTGTCCAGATCCCACACATGCATAAAAATTTTACGTATTTTCAATGTTGACATACCGACCACTTCACGTTACCAAGAGTTATTTCAAGTGGAATATCATCAAGAAGAAATGTATGAGAGCAGGAGTTGAGAGGAGGGATAGAAGTTTACACCACTCTCTCTCTACATACACACACATATATATATAGAAAATATTTTCATAGGACAAGGAAAAAAGAGTGAGAGACAAAAATATATTCTAGAGTGTTCTTAGCCCCAGAAAAAAAAAAAAAAAAGGCTTGTATATCTTCCTTGACATTTTATTCTCTGACTAACTTGTACCTGGTTTCTGAAATTACTAGACAAAAAAATCAACAAACCCCACCAAACTCCACTGAAAATTGTGCTAGATTAACACAATAATAATTTAAACCCTTTAAGATGTTTTATTTGAGAAATAATACTGAAGAAAGCATTTTTACTCTTGTAAATGAAAGAGCTTGAATCAAGAATTAAACATCAAGTGGCAGAGATTTAGTAAGTCTCCAAACAAATGCTTACAATTGTTGATTGACCTTCTGCATAAGAAAAGTATTTTACTTCTTGTTTAGATATATTTTCCTTTACTTTACAATCACTAAGTACCAGTATAACATTATTATACTAGATTTAGGAGCTGTCTTCAAACAAGTATCTTTCCACAACTTGGTATTTTGAAGCCATTGTGATTCAGAATAAAATATATTAATTATTACACACAAACATTACTGTATTCAACATAATATTGAAAATTTGAGCTACAGGAAGGTACATCCTAAAATCGTAACATTCATATTTTATTGTCGACAACTGTGATTTACACTATCTTATCTACCTAAAAGGGCTCTGAATACATTTTTAGGTCATAGTTGCAAGTCTTCTAGAAATTTTTATGCTCCTGTTGTTATATTATTTCTATTTTTAATAAGACAATTAATAAAGTGTTTCTCATTTTTACCTTATTTAACCCTGAGAATCAATCCTCCAATAAGTTTAGGCTTGGCTTGTAAGAACCCAAGCATCTGTGTGCTTGAGGATAAAATCTGGAATGCAGACTCAGCATCAGATCAAGTAATGAATTAGCTGTATTTATAAGCATAGAGATAAGCATAACTGTAAGGATAACTCCACAGATGTGAAAACTAAGACATCATTCTACAGCCCTCAATGAACATTGAAAATACTTGAAAACCTCAAAGAATTTTAAAGCTAAATGAATGGAAAAGAATATAGACTGAAACATGGATTAATTTTGACCTTGACTGAACTAGGTATTTTTTCAGCTGCCAAAACTTAATTGCTACATAAAGACCATAATATCCTTTGATTTATAATAAACTTATCTGCAGTCCATCAGCTGCAATGTATGATGAACTAAGATTTGCTCGCATATTCCTGGAATGACTGGGTCATTTTCTCTATCTACAAAAGTAATTATAGAGTGATATCATCATGGATGTGACCAGCTTTATAACTAATCAATAATTGTCAGCTAATACTGGATAATAGCTTTTTCCATAACGCCTGTCTCTTACCACACCAAGTAATAACGATTTTCCTTCACCTCTATGCAAATTTTGTTTCAGATAATCGATACATCGTCCTGCTTGTAAAGAAGCAAAGCTCTCTACCACCTACTTAGTGTCATGAAACATATTTCAGTGAGAACTAACAGTCTTCTTACAGATGGATTCTTACTGTCTGAATGGACTATATAAATGGATAGCTTGCTCCAAATAGATTAATGCTAAAGCTTCTTAATGCCCTTCTATAAAGAAAATGAAGGGATATTTTCTCCTCATAAGGATGTAAAACAATTCTACTTGTGAACAGGCTTTGAATTACTTCTCTTCTGTCAAACCCATTTACCATCCACACAGACCATATCTTTAAAAGCAAACACAGAGTAGAAAGGTTTTTCCACTCACTTCAATAGAACTAGGTTTTTCTCACAGACAAAAGGTGAGATTGAACACATCTATAGCACTTAATACAAGCTCAATAAACACTGCATAATTCCCTTTGTTGAAGCTTCTATTTCTTTCATTTTGACCTTGTAATAATGGGAACTTAATTTAGGATTATTGATTTGAGGTTTTTTGGACTATTAAACAAGCACTTACAGAAATTCCAATTTCAAGACATACAGATGTGAAATATTTTTGCATATTTTGCAGTGCTTTTCATTTTTACTAGCAATACTTAAACTATATTAAAATGTCAACATCACTATGGCTAAGAACAAATGAAATATAGTTTCTGTATTAACATCTTTAACTAATATGGCAATTTATATATTTCTTTCTTGGGGAAAAATCTATTCTCTTACAACAGCTATCACATTCATATGATATACATTTCTGTGAGTATTTCTAGGTGTATGTCCTTGAAAAGATCAATCCGAAACACCAAAAATTTCCTTCCGTTAATAGAACAGTGTATCCTGCAGTGATACCTATTTTAAACCGGAAGTATTTCAATATATAAGATCACTGAATGTGACCAAATTTCCCAAACTAATTTGAAAAGAATTAATCATCAGATGCATGTCTAAATACTTAGAAAAATATCACTTTAATGAAACAGATCAAATATTATGTTGCTGGCTGATTTTTAGTATGACAGATCAATCACCATGTAATAGAATCACCCTGCAAGACAAACATATGCTGAAGTGCATCTAGAACCAAAGAAGCATTCTGCATCTGTGACAAAACTTCATTTTTTTGGTTATTAGAAAAAAAGCTTTGACTATATAATGGTTAATTTACCAGCAAGCTGTGAAATAAATATAAATAAACCAGCCTTTGTTGTTCATAGGACAACAATATCTTTGTTACTTTCATAAATTATATTGTAATTCTATAGAATTTCAGATTTTACATTGGAGTCATTGAACACTACATGTATAAAATTCTGTACTTCTCCAGTGGTACTATATAAATGAATATATATATATATATATATAACAAATTTACCATTTGCAAATTCACTCTTTAAATTAAAAAAAAACAACAACAAACAAACCAACAAAAAAAAAAAAACAAACCACCACAGAAATGCCAGACTGGGAAGGAATTTGCAGAGTGCAGAGCCAGGAAAAGCAAAACTCTGCATAAACAAAATATTCCCATAAGTTACGCAAGCAGCGAGCCTGGAGCTAGCAGCTACTTCTTTCTCACACAATCTGACATGCACAGAAGTTGATTGACCAGTGAAGTTATGCTGTCTTGAAGGGGGGTCACAACTGACCTGCAATCTACCAAATTTCCACACTGCCGTCAGCAGTCTGTAATGCCATTATCAGTAGGAGCAAGAATAATTTTCCCTTTTAAATAAACATACAAGACAGTACATTCTGTTCAGAACACTCTGCTCTTCAGACATGAGATGTAATGTTTTCTGGACACATTTATCTCCTTTGTGTATAAATATTGTGTTTTATTCTGTCCAGTAGGCAACATTTATATACTAGGAGAAACAATAAATCCTGCTATATTGCCACTGAACAGCACGGCATAGGCAAAGGGAAGTTGCTACCAAATAATTATCACTGTCTATATAGCAAGTTTGTTTCTCATATTATCTGATTTTTGTATTTTGGAAATATTCTGTTATCTGGCCAGCCAAACTATTATAATTGCTGAATTTTTTAGTTAGGAAGCACAAAAATAAAGGAATAACCCAAATGTTTGGGGCATTTTTGAAATTAATCAATGGAAAATAAATTTTACTAAAAGTCCTAGCCAAAAAAACCAACCTACATAAAAACTTCATTCTTTATATTTTGCTCTATAATAGAGTAATTATGCTTTAGAACCTTCATGGGAACTATCAATATGAGCTTTTTGATTTAGTTCAGCTGACAAATTTTAAATAAGAGGACAAAACATGGATGTCTATGCACAAAGCCATAACTTTGTGAAAGGAAGGAATTTTAAACAGCAAAAAAACCTCATTAATGGGAACAGCAGCTACAGTTTTGCATGTCTGTAAATCATTTAGAGTTGTATAAAGCTTAGTTTCTTACCTCCTGCTGTGTCTGTTTTGCAATGTTCCACTAAGATGCAGATCCAGCAGCTCAACGATTGTCCCATGGAGTTAAAACAATGCTTCATTTACTCTCTATGGCATGACCTGGGTCTCT
>JAWWMU010000180.1:51348932-51404648 GCA_035048155.1 Cinnycerthia olivascens
GATCCAGCAGCTCAACGATTGTCCCATGGAGTTAAAACAATGCTTCATTTACTCTCTATGGCATGACCTGGGTCTCTCTGCCAAGTTTTCTTCCTTCCTTTCTCCATAAAAAATATCTACATATTTAAAATGTAAGACAAAATGTAAAAGGTGCCAGCAAGTTTCAATATTCAGGCTTCTCACCCTTCCTCAAATGAAAAAGCAGGATTTAAAGTAAAAGTAAGGAGAGACTGCTTTTTCTGCTTTAAATGGCACGTTAAGCTGAAGTGCATTGTTTGGCATGAAGATAAAACTAAAATGAATAAAAAAAAGGAGACTGAAAACCGAAAAATCCCATAACGCTAAAAAATAGATACCATAGAAATGGGGCACCAGAGGGATTACAGAGGAACAAATACAAAGGTTCAAACAGCACTGGTATGTCTTGATGCAGATGTTGTCCCTTCACCTTTTCCCCATCCTGTCATCTGCAACTCCCTACCTACAGAGCAAGTCCTTTATCAAAGCAGTAATAAGTTCATATGTGCAGCCATCTGCCTAGCAGATGGGGCAGGTGCTGAGTATCTCACTCACCAGCTTCCACTTGTGCTTGTCATGATCAGGAATTAATAGACTTCATGGCAGGAGGGGAGCCACGTGCACAGCAGGAACATCAGCACCTCGTGCCATATTTGTTCACCCAGTGTCTCCAGGGGAAAAGAGGGTGGGAAAGAAGGAGGAGGCAAAGGAAATAGGACATTTTTCCATCTAGCATGTCATTACATGCTAGTAGGTGTTACTTCCACTTGTTAACAAATGTTACCTCTCCTGTGCAGAACATCCCTTCCATCCCTTCCACCTTTGTACCCTGAACTCACACAATGAAATTCTGAAACTGTTAACATGTGAACTTAGGTGAACATGTGAACAACATTCCTTTTTGTCCTTTTTTTAGATTTTGTTTTGTTTTTTGTTTTTTTTTTTTTTTTCCCAAATATAGCCAGATAAAAAACAAAGGCAAAAAATAGTTTTCAGGAAAAGCTGGGGGGGGCGGGGTGGGGGGGAGGGAATCCATCTGATGATAATGAGCAGCTGCAGAAATTAAAATAATGGTAAAGATACAAAAGGATCATAAAAGGGAAGAAAATTTTTTTTTTTAGATAGATCTGAATTCCAGCACTTGTTTCTAGAGTAGGTTTCTGAGTTTCAAGAACTACCTCATTTGTTTCCTCTGCAGGTTTACACTTCCATTACTCATTTGATGTGACTGTCAATAAAAAGCCTACACTCACTGTAAAGAATCCCTGCAGAAATCTGGGAAACTACATAGCCAGTGCTATGTTTCTCACTGAGGTGTCAATGAGATCTGCTGGTGACTTACTGTCCCCACAGAACAGTGCCAGAGGATGTGAACTGCTACTTAGCACTCCTTCTGTAACTAGAAACTGTAGCTCCCATAAACGGAGGAAATTACTTTCTCTGTACATTTAAATGATTGATTACAGAGAGAATTTTTCATTTGGAAGAATACTAAAATAAACACAGAGTATATATTCAAAGCAGAAGTCTTAACTATGGAGATGTTTCCTGATATTAATGAAACTTATTCAGTGCTGGCTGGTGTTGGGGTTTGTTTTATTTCGTTTTTATTACTATTTCTTTAAAATGTTATTCTTGGGGTTTTTACTAGTATAGTGTTTTTTCACATAAATTTGATTTTATAATGGACAGTCAATCGTCTAAAAAAAACAATTTCTTTACCAAAGGCAGATTATCTTACTGTATTTAAATTTACTTTACAGAAAATGTTGTCACCTTAGTTACACTCCAAGTATATGTTTCAGAATGTCTACTTTTGATACTAATGCCTTATTTTGATTTCATCTTGCCTGAAGAAAACACATCTCTTACAATGGAGACCAGGAATTACATGCTTGAACACAGGGTGAGTCCTTTCCCATATAGCTACTGTATATATATAAAATCATAAACACACCCACTTCATGTTCCCACAAGATACTTTTCTGACGATTTTTCTACTAAATATATTGATTTCAAAAAGCCTACATCCTCCAAGGAAAAAAAAACAACTACCAATTGACAATTGATACAAAGGAGAAAACAGTCAAAGAAAAGAGGTTTCTAGATTGAGCATCCAGAAAATTTTTATTAATAATATACAGAAATATTTTATACCATGTGAAGTACTGAACTTCATAAAGTCTCCTGCAAGTAAGGATTGTTAGTGTGTTTTCAAGCTTTTTCTTTTCTGTTAGTGCATAAACATCTGCAACTGATGCAGATTCTTGCATCTATTTCTCATAATAGCACATTTATCTCCCTTCAGAATCACACAAATATACTCTCTAAACCTCATAAGTATGCAGGCTCTGACTTAACCTTATTTTGTTGACTCATATGACCCAGAGATAAAAGGTTGAAATCTACACCAAAAAGATGAGCAACAGCTGCTAACATTCTGAATTTATCGGTCGATGAAGAAATATATTTTTTTCTATTTATGTTGCATGCTCTAAGTGATACAAAGACATTAAAAATTTAAAACAGAAATTGGATGCTAGGAATTCAGTCAGAGGAGAAAAATGAATAAATAAATTGTTTTACTTTGTCTGGACCCTGTGGCATTTTTAGAAAGCAGATCCAGCAAACAAAAAAGGATAAATCAGTGAAGAGTGGATCATGAATGGAGATGGAAATTGTTTCTATTGATTTTCACTTTATTATGAGCAAAGGAGCTCCTAACACAAGGATTATACTTATAAAAAGTAGGTTCTGTGTCATCAAGAGTCTCTACACACTGTTCAGGCAAAGGTTTCTCATGTTTTAGTTACTAGTGTTGTCATGGTAAGAATCCTTACAGCCAAAAAAAAGGGAGAAGAAGTTTAATAATAATAATAACAATAGTAATCACATCAAGCATCTGCAATAAAGGAAATGGGGAAAAAAATACCCTTAAGATTATGAATATAAACTCACATATAATGTGAATAGTATATAGAACAGTTCCATCCCCTTACAGTACGCAATACTAATACTAGTATTTTGCTTCCAGGTAGAATTAGAATCCCACTGTGTTAAATGGTACACAAAGAATACAGTAAAAAGCCTTCATGTGCAACCTTTTTCAGCAAGTAAATTATGTAATAGTTATTTTTCTTATAATAATTTTTTTTTGTATAAAATTCTTCACTGGACTGGATAGGAGAATCTTTCAAACTTTTCACTGTTTAATCTGCTAGAAAGTTTGGGCTGGGATCATGCTGATAGACTGCAATAACTGCTGTGCCTTCAGGTTTATCAGGATATAGTGCAGTGACTCTTGGATCTTTTCCTATTTAACCCTGAGGTATTAAGGAACTGCTGCAATAGATAATTACTATTCTCCTTGCATTCTTGAGTTTGCAGATAGCTTCACTCTGCAAGACCAAGAGTCAGTCCCAAGGCCTGATTGTATCCTCATTTACATTTATCTACACTGAGAATAATTCCACAAAGGCCAGTGGAAACTTAGTGAGGTAAAATTGGTATGAAGTGTTTTGGGAAGTGAGATAGATTCATGAGTTTTTTGTTATGAATTGCCTCATCTGCAAGAAAGCATTTGAAATTGGAATAATTTATAATGGACAATAACTCACTATGTATAATTTATTTTTTATAATGCAGTGACTTTTTTCAGAACTGTTTCTTATCTCTTGTATGCTTTATTTTTTCTATTTCTATTCCCTTTCAAATTTATTATTAAATGGTTGTGGTTTTACTGTCTTTCTTAACAGCAGGACACAAAACAATAGAATTTAAAAGGTTGAGGAGAAAAACAATAACATATATTTGTTCTTGTCCAGAATTTAAATTATAGTTTTGAACACAAGTCACAGAAAAAGATTTTAGACATAAGTTTAGAATCAGTACAGGATAAACTACCTGTAATCCTTCTAAAAAACTGAAACAAAATTTATTAAGGTTTTGTCCTTAACAGGAGAGCTGTATGCTTTCCAACCAGAAGCAACTGAAATATACGATTACTTCAGTTAAGTATACTTGAAACCAAAGAAATTTTTAGTTTTAACACAATCTTCCCCAATGATCAAGATTATCAGGAGAAATTAATAGAGTCTGATTCTACATAAAATCTAAACTGTCTCCCAGTCTTTTGTATGGATATCCCTTGAACATGAATGGCCACCAAGTCAAAGAGAGAATGAAGACAAGTGTTGAAACCTGTGCCACGTAATTATTAGTACTTTAAAAGATATTTATAAATTAAACTGTGTATTAATAAATTATTTATCAGAATTTTTTTCCGGGACAAGTTCAGGGACACAACCATACTCCCCTCAAAATGAAAATCAAAATAATCAACTCTTAGAACACATTATTTTCCTCTAAATACAGGAGGCACTTTTCATCTAAGTAGGTGAGGTTTCCTTTAGCAATCATTTCCTCAAGCATCACATCTATGCAATATACTCAGCATCACTTTGTCTAAGAGGTGCACTATTTCCTGAAAGGTAGACGTACATACCGGATAAAAGGAGATAACATATTGGACTCCCATTCATAACGGTGGAGAAAAAAAAGGAAAGCAAACCAACAAACAGAAGTCACAGAGCACCTAAGAACTGGAAGATTTTAATAAATAGATGCCTAGAAGTTAGATTCAAGACAATTCAAGATATGCCAAATGCATATTTAAAACAGTGAAAAGGAATCAGAGGCAGATGTGTTTAATAGTCTGTTCCTGTGTGAGAGTGATCCCTCAGCTTTCCAAGTGACACAATATAAGGCTGAAGGAACTACAGCTGGGGACTGACCCAGCTGTTACAGCCAGGTTGGTGATTATATACTGTGCTATACTTCAAGAGTGATTAGCTGTTTCCAAAGATATTTAGCATCAGATATCACAATCAAAATTTTTGACACCAAGAGTGTTGTCAAAAATACACTAGCTGCATTTCATATACCTAGATTTTTAGCATTTTGGATTTAGGAATGTACTGTCTCTTTTTCTCAGATTATTTCTTTTTGTGAAATTATACAAAGTGTCACAACACACCTATATCAATATGAACTAAATATGAAACTGAAAATAATCAGACTCTCTCACCACTCAGTAAGACAGATTGAGGGCATGATGAAGCTGCCTGATAATCTGTCACCTAACAGTGATCAAAAAACTGCAAAAATCTCAGAATCAGAGACTGGCTAAGGTTGGAAGGACCTTGGGAGTTCTTGTCATAAACCCCTGCTCAAGCAGGGCCACCTACAGCTGGTTGCCCAGGAGCACATCCAGATGGCTTTTGGATTTCTCCAAGGAAGGATACTCCACAATCTTTTGAGTTTATTTTCATTTGAGGAGGGAAACTCCCCCACATTTTGACTACCTTAAATAAGATAATGGATTTAAAAAAAAAAAAAAAAAAAGACTATATAAATAATGACTTTTTTTATTTTTTTTTTACCCTGAAAGACAAATTGAAGAGCCACAGGACAGGAAGAAATCTGAGATGTTTGTTACTCACATTCTGCCAATAATGCTAAACATTAAAGTAACCTATAGGAAGAGAAATATTAATTACTAAGTCATCCAACTATTACCATCTTCCAAATGACACAATAGAATTCCAAGCAGAAAAGTCCATTCTAATTGCATGAAAACAATTTAACTTTACTATGCAGAGCAGGGTAAACATTGCAAAGCTACATAGAAAATACAAAACTGGTAGCTTTGTATAGGTAAATATATTGAAGAAGTAAGAAACAGGTAAATTTATTGAAGAAGAAATGAAAGGTCAGATCAATTAAACAAGAATATGTATGAAAGTTTATTATGTGGACAAGCTGGTCAGATCTAAACAGAATTTAATTCTGATATGGCCTGAAGAAAATGATCTTTTGAAAGTATGCTGCTGAAACTTATGTTGAGAGGCAGTACTTATAGAGTTTGAAAAAGAGAAATATTTAACAGCTTCTAAAATGTTTTCATATGATAATTCCAACTTTTGAGTGTATAGATTGAGATGAGAGGTGGGAGAATATTTTTGAACATTCTGTAAACAAATACAGGCATTCAGCACACTGCTAACAAAAAGCATTTGCATATTTTTTGTAGATTTTACAAAGCATGGGTATACTTTTAAGAAAGCACGAAGACTAACAGTGTAAATTGGGAAGCTGCAATACTTTTATAGAGTGCTAACAAAACCATATCAGTTACTCGTGTTGGAAGTGTTTGAGAAATTGTAACTAGTTCAAGATTTTCAAGGTGGGAAACACATTAGATGAAATAAGTCGAGCTGACAAGGTATGCCAGATCAACCATGTCAAATTCTGGCAACGCATCAGTTCATATGGAACAGAAATTGAAAGCACATGCATGCGTTATTTCTGAATATATTCTGAAATAATGTAACTCCTTGATTTCAAAACCAACCAATTTCATGTTGTAAGAAAGATTGCATCATTTCAGCTCAAAATTTAAGGTATTATCAAAATATTTAGGTTAGTGGCAGTTTAGATAGATAATGGCCAACCATATTACAAGAAGATGAAAACAACAAAACACCTCAGGGAAGTAAAATAGCACATATTAGCATGGATAGCTGTAAAATTATGCTGATGTAACTATGCAAAACCATGCATAAAATAAATATGCTACACAACATGACCTTGTCTCTATGACTGCCATTATTTTTCCTGCATTTCCATCTTTGTCAGTCTACATGTTACCAAGCAAAGTTTCCCTGGCAATTCAAAAAGAACTATATTTGTAAGAGTTTTTGAGAAATTCTTTGATTATTTTTCTATGACATCCATTTTTTATATAATCAGAAAAATATTTGGTCATGCACCTCTGATGATAACTACTGCTCTGTTTCTTCTTAATTTGTTTCTTTATTCTTTTCAAACATGCCACATGACAAAAAGATTGTATCCTGAACTCAGCCTGGTACTTCTACTTTTTTATTGAACATTTCCTGTGAGGCTATACATTATGGATTTAATACATAAGGCTAGTATATTCCTGAGAAGCTTGCTGCTCTCTGAGTCTTCTCTTACAGATGTAGAAAGCCTAGATCTTCTGTATATTTCACAATACACGGTGAACATGATGCAGCTGATTTTCTCATGACAGAAATATCTTAAGATGTGGATTCATTACAGCATAGAAATAATCATTTCAGATTCACATTTTAGATTCACACTGCAGATCAGAAAACAATATTTTGAATCAAGAAAGAACTCCCTAAACCTTCAAAAGAATGAGAATGTGTATAGGATGTGCTTCTTTCCTTCATAAGAAATTGAATTGATAAAGCCAACAAATGTGTAAACCACTTAGGGAGGGAAGTGTGTGTGTGTATTAGAAAAGCAGGGCAAACCAAACAAGATCTGGCTCATAAAATCAGACAAGATACGTACACTGCTCCAGAGGATGATTCACCACCTAAGTGCCAATAATCAAGTCAAAACTGCACTGGTATGTTTCAGAACATGCACTAATTTTAGTCAGGTATAAGACCCACTGGGAAGCCTGGAATCATATAAAAAGCATGTGAACAGAATCAAAATCTATATTATAACAAACAAGGAAAAGTGTTTCTGAAGTTAAAAATAGATGACTTGTTCACAGAATTGAGATGATAAATAACCAAGATGATAATAAAACTGAACCACGGAATTAACATTTTAAATGTACCTTCTTACACAATAAATGAGAGACAAGCAACATAAACTCTTCTCACTTCAAATCTACAGGATTTTACAGACACAAGACAGAGTGGGGAGCATGCAAAAAATACTACAATGAAAAGATTGCGTCTAGTCTGAAGTCAAAAGTAGCACAAAATGCTAAATCCGAAAAGAAAAAATGTATTACTCCAGTAGGAGTGGTTCTATTGTAGGTGAATGCTAAATATAATAGACTAATATAAATTCCATGTCATTATATTATTTTCATGCAGGAATAAAGAAAAAGTATTTTTACTAGCTCCTGAGGCCAAAGCACAACAGGAAACACTTTATTCAGACTTTATGTAATTTAAATCACACTCTAAAGAAAATATTAGTGAGCTACGTCCTCCACAAGGATTGATATAAAAATCAAAAAAGTGGAGGTAAGATATAAGCTAGGGATTTGTAACTAGTGTTTTAGAGACTTTCCTATAATATGAGATTATTTATTTAAAATATGCTCATCTACCTCCTGCTGCTGCTTTTCTACTCCAGTACTTTCTTCTGGCCTTCATGGTTTGCATGTCCGAGCACTGCTCACTGTACAGCCAGTACTCACACACTTATGCTCAGGGTTTTATAAGATACCTATGTAGACTGCTTTGGAATTAAGCTCTGTCATCTACCATTCTAAAATATGTTTTCAGTATAATGAATTTTAAGATTGTAGCGATGTACCAATATGGATGGTGTTACTAATAGCATTGTAAGTAAAATATCAATGTCTGAAAGGAAGAACACTGGCAACATAATTTTTATTTTATATAACTTATATATATATAAAGTAAATGCATTTATTTAAATTATTTTTCTAGTATATCTGCTATTATACTACCACCTAATGGTAAAAATAATTAATATATTACACAATTACATAAAAATGCCCTGACAAGTTCTGTAATTCAAGCACTTGCAAGTAGCAACATCCTTTTCGCTGTCTTTTACAGGTCTCTTATTTCTCCTGCCAAGATGTTTTGTTCTGTTTTGTCCATACTTTTATCTTTTCCTGCAATTTTTACTACTTCAGTTACATTCATGGATTATTAAATAGTAGAGCATATATCATTGAAGATAAGGTTATATAAGTCCAGTGCTCAACAGTATAGAAATTTCCTGTCCTCATACAGTTACGCTAGGAATTGTTTTCAGTAATAAAATTCCTTTTCTACTTAAAATAGAGTATTTACTTTCTTTCATTTTATTTTTAAGATATTTTTACTTAAATCTGTAGTAGAGGATCTAGAGGGTGGGATTTTGCTGGACAAGCTGAACCAGAGCAGCAATATATGCTTGAGGTAAAAATGCCAAC
This sequence comes from Cinnycerthia olivascens, assembly GCA_035048155.1. Classification (NCBI taxonomy): domain Eukaryota; kingdom Metazoa; phylum Chordata; class Aves; order Passeriformes; family Certhiidae; genus Cinnycerthia; species Cinnycerthia olivascens. The sequence continues at coordinate 51,357,973 of JAWWMU010000180.1, forward strand.
CACATATCCATCTCCACAGTAAGAGTATCAACAGCAGATATCAACAGCACAACAACAAAGTGATCATTCTCTACTACTCCGCGTGTTACAGGAGGGTGTATATGTCTAATTTCCACTTTCTTAGTACAAGACAGACAGTAATTTATTATTTTTTTCTTATAAGATGCAACATGATGATTAAGAGACTGAAGCACGTGATGCCAAAGGAGGGACTTAAAGCCTATGATTTACCTAGTCTTAAAAACTGCAGATCAGTAACAGATTTCATTGCAACCTTTCCCTGTATAGAAGCCTAGAATATGAGGGAGGCAAGCTTTTGCAGGTCTTTTGACTTTGAGCACAAGAATCTATGAATCTTGGCTGCTCCCTTCTCCTTAAGGTTAGGGAGTATGGAGAAAATAGTTTCCACTGAAAGATGCACATTAGGAAAAATAAAAACAATAAACCAAAAAAACCAAGAAGAAGGAGATGGAATTTGAAGCAAGGGAAATTTCAATTGGATGTTAGAAAAAAAGGTCACAGTGAGAGGAGTCAAATGATTGGAGGATTATGCAATTACGTACAGCATAATGTGAAATATCCATCATAGGATATGCTTGAAGTTCGACTGGACAATACCAGGAACAATGGAAAAAAACTGTTGTCATGATCTGTCTGAACTTCTTGGTACATTTTCTCTCAACTTCTACCTAGCATAACAACTGAAATATATACAAAATCTTTGCCCAACTTTTTTGTTAGTATGACTAAGCATCACTTCCTTCAGAATGAAGATTCTTTTTTTTCCCCTCCACGTGCATCACATATTAGGCCACATGTAAGGTTGTTGTGGTTTCACCAGAGCTGGTACCTAAGTACCACACAGATATACACTTGTTCATTTCCCCATTTTCCCTCCAGTGGGGTAGGGAGGAGAATCACAAAGTAGAACTTGTGGGCTGAGATAAGAACAGCTTAACAATTAAAATAAGATGAATAAGATTAATGAAAAGTAGAGAGAAAGAAGAATAAAACCCAAGAAAAACAAGTGATGGGCAAAACAGTTGCTCATCACCCACTGACCAATGCTCACCACTGAGCAGCAATTAGTCCCTCCTGGACAACTTAATCAGTTTATACCCTGAGCATGTTCTTTGCTATGGAATATCCCTCTGACCAGGTTGGGTCAGCTCTCCTGACACTGTTCCCTCACAGTGTCTTGTGCCCCTGCTCACTGGCAGAGCAGGGGAAAGTGGAAAGTCCTTGGTTTAGAATAAGTACTGCTCAGCAAAAAATAAACCTTTAGCTTCTTTTCAGAACAGAGTGCTGTACCAGCTACAAAGAAGAAATTTAACCCTATCCCAGCTGGAACCAGGGCAAAGGAAGATGTGTTTGATGATGAGAGTGGTGAAGCACTGGAAAAGGTTGGCCAGAGAGGTAACAGATGCTCCATCCCTGGAAACATTCAAAGTCGGGTTGGATGGGGCTATGAGCAATCCGATCTAGTTGAAGATGTCTCTGGTCATTGAAGGTAGGTTAGTCTTGAGGACCATCAATTGTCCCACCCAACTCATGATCCTTTGACTACAACTTGGAAGAAAACAAAATAAAATTGCTGCAGAGAACGCAATTTTTATTTTGCTTAAAAAAATAAACAAAAATAAACCCCTAAAACCTACACAAGAATGACAAGATTTTTTTTTACTGAAACCTGTTTTTTGAAACACAAACTGCAGGCAGGAAGATTTAACTTCATCTAAACAGAACACAGATTAACTAATTCTGCTGCAAATTAGAATTCTGCAAAAAAATCTTAATCTGTTCATGATTGTACACTCATTTTTGAAAACTAATAATAAAAACAAAAGTATGTCACATAACCAATATTTGCTCTCATTTTAAAATCCATTTTTTAATTTACAGTATTTTTATTTAATTTGTATTAAAATTAGACTTTCAGAATAAGAGCTTCCATGATTTGTGTATTAAAGCTCAAATATGTAATTAATTTGTCAATTCAAGCAATCACTATTGTAATTATAAAACATGGATCTTTTTTTATCCATTTTAGTATGGGGGAAATATACCAAAGATAGCAACAACTTTCAAAAGCTAAGCACTAAACTGAATACAGTTCTCCCTTTTCTCCAGCTCTCTGTCTCAGTATTTGAAGAAAGCAACTGACCACTAAAGTTTTAAATCAAGTTAAAAATAAAAATTCCAAATTATATGAATAATATATAAATATATAAAATATATTTCTCTAACATCTGTATAGTATTATAACAGAGCTATAAATTCAACTTAAACATAAAAATTAGAATTAAAAAAAAAATTATAAAATATAGAAAAGTGCTAATCAGATGATGCAGAATATCAGTATTGCACAGTATCATTATTTTAAAGAAAAAGACTACGTAGATGAATAATTACGGTGAACATAAAATGAGCTGACAAAAGATAATTCATCTGCATTCTTGAATTTCTCTTATGTCACATGCAATTCTAAATACAGCTGGAATTAAGGTCTCTGCTTTTAAATATTTTCTGGTTTATAACATCTGTTTTCAATCTGAAACACACATCATGTACTTGGTTGTCCTTCCTGTGTACCGCTACCTTCAAAATTCTAAGGGAGTGCTCTGTCTTACCCTGTTGATGTCCGTAGAAGATGCTTTGCTAAGACAACCTTCAGATTTAATGTTTCTGCTGTATCTCTTGGCTGAGAAACTCAGTGTGCATGTGGCTATGAGCATTCCCTTTGCTGCAGTGCAATAATGCCCCTGTTTGATGAATTAAGCATCCTGTCGTTTTTAAAGCACAGTTTGATGTTTTATCCTGTGAGTACAGTATGCAGAGCTAAGATCAACTGTTATTAGTAAAAGCTTGAGGCTTATGACCACTTCTTTTAAATTTACCTTTCATTCCACATAAAGTAAATGAGTTGGAATTAACAAGTCTGTCCTTGTAAAAGTGAAGAGGAAAGCTGAAAAACTAATTCCCTGATAATCATAGCAAATTAGTCTTGAAGTCCACTGACATGGAAATATTCTTACAGGCATCAAGCCTGAGGAGTAGGCATAATCCCTTATAGTGAAATTGTAATATTAATTGGGAAAACTTAACTAAGGAGAAGGTCTTCTTTTCTTTTATTTATTTTTTTTCTATTTTTATCTTAGTTTTGAAACACTCTTTGCTAAAAATTATGTCTACATATATGTACATATATGCACATTAGTCAAATTTTGAATACATAGCCACAACTAGAAAATCTACCCACATCTTTCTTTGGAGCTGTGTGTGAAAAGAACAAATCCATACCTAGTAATTGTGAATCTAAAATAATTTTATTTTTAAAAACAACATTTCACAATTACCTGAAATCAAAATATTGCCCTCTAAATATGATGACTTCTTCTGAAAGAAGCCTAAAAACCCTTATTGGGGAAACAGGCCAGAAGCATCAATCCCTGTTAGCAGAAGCATTAATTTCAGGTTTACACGTGGATCTTGAAGCTGTCAGTCTCTTACTGGGTACTAATGTTGATGAATTGACTTAACCGTAGAAGAAGCAGAAATCAGATCATTACAAGACGGGCATGCCAAGTTTTTGTTTTAACTGTGTGCATGTTCCAACATGTTTTGTTGTTGTGCTAATATTGCTGATTTGAATCTCTCTGTATTTGTCTGCATATGAGTGGGACCTTAGACATAGTAGAACAGTAAAAACCCCACAACTATGGTGAGTCAGACAATATTACAGAAGCATGTAGTTCCTTTCTATGTCTTATAAATGAAGTATTTTGAGTACTCAGTATTAGTGCTATCAACTGCTGTAAACCAAACTTCATTATAATATTTTTGTGGGTTTTTTTATGATTGGTTGATTTGGTTTGTGATGGTGGGCATGTTGCCTGTTTTCTGGAGGGATGTGTGAAGCAGCACACACAGGTAACCAGGGTGACCACCAAACCACAGCTGAAATGCAGAACACATTAATTTCAATACCTCTCTAACAATGACTGGCTTCAGAGAAACACGGGGACCCAGGCTCATTAGGCTCAGTTTATCCTAACACCCAGTAGGAGTGCAGGAAGGGCTGCTGCCTGCCCCAGTATAACAAAAATCTTGCAAGCAGAGTTTATCACAGGGCTGTGCTTTTATGATCTCACTCTCCCTCCCAGCAGGAGGCTCAAGCATGCCTGTGAGACTGTGTTATCTCTACAGCAGGAATTCTAATTCTCAGAACAGGCAGAGGATGAATGATAGGCATGACTTAGGAATGACCTAGGCAGGAATGAGTTACCCACATCCCTAGCATTCTGAGCTGCAAGGTGGGGATTTCACTTGGGGCAAAATTATTCCCTCCCTCACCAAAACTTCTTGTTTTAACCCTTTCCTCCCGACAGGGTGTGTAATTGTTTTTCTCTTTTTAAAAGAAAAATACTGGGAGTGATATAGTTGCAGCTGCTTCTAATTGTTGCATTGGCAGGAGTCATTTGGAAACCAAAGGAGGGATTTTAATTCTTATACACCTAAAGTACATCCAAATTGATGGACATATGGATAAGGGTTTACACACCTGCTACATAAATGACCTCATAACTATACAGAAAAGTGGAAGCCTGAATATATTCATGATTGGACAGAACCAAAGTATTGAGGCCTGAAAATGCAAGGCATTATGTAACAAGAAACATTTTTGCCTTGCAAAACTTACAGTTAAGATAGAATAGTCAATAAAAGTAGACAAAATACAGAATGGAAGTTAATGAGGACCAGGGTTAAATACTAAGACAGTATGCACTAAGTTTACACCATAAAAATATCCACACCATATGGCTTGTAGCTCAATTCTCTCACAGTCCAAAGTTAACTGCATGTCTTCTCTGCTGTCCTTTTCTCCTCTCCCTTCAGTACATCCATATCTCCCTTGTACTGGGGAGCACAGACTGTGACACAGCACTCTAGATGTGCCCCATCAGAGCCGAGCAAAGGAAGGATCAACCAACCCACTGGTGATATTCTGCCAAATACAGATAAGACAGGTTTTGGCTGCCTTTGCCATGAGGGCATGCTGCTGGTTCATGTCCAGCTTGTCTGCCAGGACTCACAAACACTTCTCTGCCGTTCTATTCCAGCTGGTCAGTACTCAGCCTATTCTGGTGCCTAGGGCTAATCTTCCCCAGAGTCAGGATTAGATATTAAACATCATTGGGCTTCATGAGGTTCCTGTTGGCTCATTTCTCCAGCCTGTTTGTATGTAGCCTCTGAACAGCTACACAGCTACCTGGCATATCAGGTTTATCTCACATATATTAAGTTTTGGAACAAAGCTATTAATTCCTTGAAGAATGTATCTCACGGAGTTAAAGTATAAAAAGGAGTAGTTTCTTACTCCTTAAGACGTCAGTTACATATGGCAAACTTCAACATTAACTTAGGGCTTCTACCCACCCCAAAACTACAAAAATCCAACATGTCCCTGATCAATATGGAATATAACTATGTCTTGAGTTGTCATGAGTATTTGGTGCTATTGAACATTGTCATAATTGATGATGATATTATATTGACTTAAGACTTTTATTATGCTGTCCATAAATGGTAAAATTCAGTGAATTACCTCAAAATTAAAAACTTCCTGTCTATATATTCTCTAAATTCCAGAAGAATATGAACAAATTTGTAGAAGAAACTCCCATCACCATAACAAAGATATATTCTTAAATAAAAATAAAAAAAAAGTAAATACCCTCATCAAACTATATATACATATATGCTTTCCCAAACAAGTTTCATATATCATTATCATCATAAAAATGTAGAATAGCAGGATCTTCAAAGGATAAGAGATCCTGCAATGGCTTTTACAGCTCTAAATTCTGAAGAAATTCTGAAAAATACTTAGCTACTTATCTATGGAGATATATATTCAACATAGTTTTTGTAATTGACCAAGACCTAATTCAGTTTGCTTAATCTACAATTGTGTGATTTAAAGCAACCATTGGAATCCTCATCTTCCTTCTCCAAGTACGTACTCCAATCACCATCATATAAACAGAGCTTGACACAAAAAGAAGAAACTGGAACTCTCCAAAAGAATTTCACATCTCTGGCAATTTGACTACCTAAAAAAAAGAGAAGAATGCATCTTTCTCTCTATCTATATATTGAAAGATTGGGTTAAGGTGCTTAATTGGAGGTAGTGAATCTTACAGTAGATGAACAAGTCTGCAACACGCACCCCCTGGCCTCCCATTATTTCCTACTGACAAACTCAGGACACTTTCCATCAGAATGCTGCCTTCTGTGAGCTTCCTTCCTCAGCAGACAACTGCATGGAGAAAGGCAAAAATAGCTCAGACATGATTAAAGGTGTGCTCCACAGACATCAGGTTCTCAAACAAGCTAGTGGATGGTATGATACACTTTTGCAGATTTATTGCTGGATGCTCAGCCATATTGACACACAAATACCTTTGAAAATTATAGCTCAATAAAACCAAATCAAGACAAGGTCATTCATAAGATATCTTCAAAGTCAAACTGATTAGAGCAAAAATAAAAACACAACATTTTTCATCAGATGGATTTCATCACTGAAACTGCTTTGAAAAGTAAAGGCCAGCATGTCAATACAATGTCAAGGACTTCCTGCAGAAATATTAGATTTAGGAGAACAGTGGTAAAACAGACAAAAAGTTTCATCAAAAGTATAAAACACATGAAATATCAAAATGGCTAAACAGAACTGAAAAGATAAAACACAGATTTCACTACAAACACAAGAAAAAAACAGAAGAGTGTAAAAAAAATGGTGTTGAATATGGAAAGTTTTAGAATCAAGTATTGAGAATGGTTAGTCTTGGGGGAATGGGAACATACAATGTAGTCTTTAGAACAGAAAACTGCACTACTATAGGTACTGGGTTATTTATGTTCTCATCTGTAATGCATTTTCTGCCCAATAATTACCTTCCATAAAGCATAGTGGAAATGAGCTTTGCAAGTAATTTTTGGATGGCATTACTATTGATATACATATATATAGAGAGAGAGCGATTACAAAGTTCTTATGTTTTAAAACCAGACTGTAATGTCAAAGTTAGTAATGGCACTCTGCATCTGGAACTAATTCATGGTCTGTAAATGTTAATATGAACAAAATAGACCCATTTCATTATCCCGTTCCAACACAACTGCAATCAACACACAGACCCTCAAGATATATAAGCAGCACATATTTGAAATTAAAATCTCTCTTCTGAATACTGTGCAGGTATATTAGTGTCATGTCTATTAACCCTTATTTCCCTTTACTATTCATCGAACATTTTTTACTAAAGAAAGACTTGTTCTTTGCCAGACAACTTCGTTAGTAAAGCCAGCAATAATGTTATCATGCTTACAGCAGAAGAGATACAATCCTTCTTTGTCATGACAAAAGCAGACAAATAATCAATCATGTTGCAATTAATAGAGAAATACCATTATCATTATCAAGCCCTCTGGTCTTGTATTTCATAAATTAGATGGAAACCACACAGGAGAAAAATGTTAATAGTTCAACATCTCTGCCGGCCAACGCCTGGATGCTTACCCTGGTATCCCAAAGTACGAATATTTACAAAGCTGACAGATCCAGTATTCCAAATGGGAAGAGTTCTGATAATCAGGAAGACTGGTGGCTCAAGAAAAGTCTTTTAAATTAGCATTGTTATTTCTTTTTTTACTTTTTATGTCCCAATGAGTCACTCATATTACCACAGATAACCAAACCTTGTTTCACAAACAGCAGTGCAGTTGCTTTGCCTTATTAAGTGTTCATTCATTCATTCATTCATTCATCCATCAGAAACATTTTAAACTAGAAGGAAAGTATGAGAATTTTTAAAATTATTTTCTTTTCTTCAGTACATTCTTAATCCTGTGGTTTTGTTCAGTTACTGAATTGTGAAACTACGTGCAAGCTGCGGTTGCACATACATTAAAAGTATTAAGTATCAAATTATATAAGCATATTTGCTATGTAACATTTGTGAAATCTTCTCTCAGCAGGTGTTTTGACTTTTTCTCTTCAGTACTTACATGCATCTAATAGTACACAAGCAAATTAGTACATAAGCAAAACCTAAATTATGTTTTCAGGCTGTTGCTTGCATTTTAAAACACGGTGACAGGTCAATGGTGACTTTAGTTAGCATAATTTTCTTATTATCATTCCATGGATTCTCCACAAGAAGGGATTTTTGTGAAATCTACAGCACACTGAGGAATGTGGTTTTCTATCCACCTGTCAAGAATTTGTGACCATAGTACTTAGTATGACTGTGTTTAGACATGCTAAGCATGATCATCTTTCTTAAAAATGAGAAGAATATCTGAGATGTATCCTGGTTTCAGCACACTTTAATGCTGTGTAAAAGTGAGTCACTGGTCACTACAATTTCTATCAGAATTCAAACACCTCCTTTGTGATAGCATTGTTGATCATTCTTAAAGAACACTTTTCAAGCAAATTAGAAACACAGTTTTTTGTATAGTATATATCATAACTACTGTTGAAGGATAAACATCGGCAGATTCATTAGTCAAAATTTTCATGTCCTTTTTTGACATGTCTGAGTAAAACAGAGTAATCCTGTGCAACAAATTGGGCTTTGCTTCCAGAACCTATATATTTTGGTGAAATCCATTGCATATAAATCCTCTCAGAGGCACTGTTGCTCAATATTTTTTGTGATACTTCTTTCCTGCCTAATAAAATTGCTTCAGTGTAGTCAAACACATTGGTCTACAGGCACCTCGGAATATCCTCTAAATGACAGAGTCAATATGTAGGAAGTCTCTGGAAAGAAATTTTAATCCTAGTTGTGATTTTTAGAGGTTGGTTGTCTTTTTTTTCTTTTATTCTTTTCGTTGTATAGGAAGGAATTACACCCTTGCACCACTAAATACAGACAGTAAACCAGTATCAAAGTTTTATCCAAAGGGATATCTATATTACATTTCAGAAGGGAAAGTAATCTTTAGAGGGTAAGTATTTAGTACTGTATAAAGAAATCAGGTTTAGAAGAAACATCTCAGACTTCCTATCTCAAAAACAGAACCTTCCAAACCAATAGCCATTCCTAAAAAAAATGTTATGTGATCTATTTTGGTAGGCAAGACTTGTCTATTTGAAACTTGGACATTTATAGGCTGCATTTCTGCAAACAATTCAACAAAAATCTAACTATGTTTCCCATTTAAAATTTTATTTTCTGTAACAGTGGATAGTTTGAATTCAAAACGTTAATTTTGTATATTGGGTTCTGGAGAAGAACAGATTCTGGGGGGAAAAATAGTGCTTAGTCAGCACTTCCTATTTCCACAGCCTCAAAGTTCCGTTCTAAAACACAATGGCAAGGGGAATAAAGATTCACAGGTTTTTCACTGAAAAACATTACCTCTCCTGCTGAAGGTACAATTCTTCAAATCTTACTCAGCACACACACAATATTAGCACACTAATGTTAAATACCCTATAGTTGAGAAGGAAAGGGGAAAGCATTCTAGAAAAGTTGTTGATTTTGTCACATACAGAATACTCAAACTTGTTTACACTCTAAGGAATCAAATGTTGAAAATGTCTTGATTTTTATAAATTGCAGCATTGGCTTCCAATATAAAAGGAATCTAGGGAGAAAGATAAATAAATTACCCTTGGTACATCCCTGTCCACCATTTTCCTATATGCACAAAAGTAGGTCACATACCATATACCACAATTTCTTATATCCTTGCATGTGATAAGTGCATTGGAAATTCCTGTTTGCACTGGTATTTTCAGAAATATCATCTTCACTACCGTGAAAGTATTTTGTGTGTGTGTAGATCTCAGTACAGGAAAGTACATCATGGAAACATGAGACATTAGCTACTTTGCACGCAAAAGTTTAAGAAGTCAATAGCTAGAAACTCACAAAGTTATAGCTCAACACTTAAACTAGTGAAAAAACCACTATTCTTTCATCTGTGTTTTGCTGGGAGGGAATCCTACTACTGACAGTCTAACAGTTGCAAAGGGATAAAATCTGTAACTCTTTAACAGAAGCATTTACTTCTTGTAGCACAAGCATTCTGGCTCTTAAAGGAGTCCAAGACTGAAGTCTCAGTAATATCCTTAGAATTTCTTATCAGTTAATTCAGTAGCTGACTGACTGATTTTGTCTGCAAATTGTTCAAGAATTCATTCTTATTCATATATGCCATGCATTGCAGAGAAGGCTGAGAAATTTAACATAGGATGTGAATACAGGGACAAATTCTCTAAAGGCTTACACAGCAATTTCCTAGTTTCAGTCCAAAGTGCTTGAAATCTTCCCGAGTATTAATCTTATTTTTCCTTTTTGCCTTTATTAATCCAGCAGTATAATGTTTGTTTTCAGAATATGGACTGAAGTTGCAGTGATTTAAATCTACAGAAATTTTTACTTGTGTTTCTTTCTGATGACTCAGAAAAGATGAGTTTAAACCACGTAGTGATCCCAGGACTGATGAGTGCAAGGGACACTTAAGCATATGCAACACCAGAAAAACACAAAAAATTGTGGAGTTCACATAAACAAAAACCAAAACATGCGCCAAAGTATTGTAGGTGAAATATTATCAATACCTAGTACTTACTTATCATTATTACATCATTAAAAAATTATAAAATTATAAAAAGAGTCTATGTATTGTGTCAAAATAGATTTAAAACATGGTACTCAGTAGAAATGGCTCAGTGTAAGCAAACAAATTTGCAGGTTGTCAGGTTTTATTAGCTCAGTTCCCATGCTATAGTAAAGCAGCAAGACTTTTTTAGACTGAACTTGATCTTGAAGGCATCATGACTGCATTTGTACAATGTTGAATCTGACTTAATAATCCTATCAACACGAGAGCAGGTTGATGACATCTGCAGCATAGTTCTCTACAAACCAGTTTATCTACTCACTATTAATAACGAATTGACTGTTTTAGAAATAAATAAGAAAAGCGTAGGTTGACCCTTCATAACTTGAACTGAAGTGTTAGATTCTTTTGGTAAACTACCTTCTTGTATGTCATATTTATTGAAAAATACTGAAGAAAATAAGTTAGAATGGGAAATTAAAGCAGCTCTTAGTTTACTGTTGATTTTCTTTTCTGAGGGAACAACTGTTTAATAATAAAAGAAAATAGATGTTATTTTTAAGACAATATTTAATTAAGGACTTGAATATGTCTGTCTGCAATCTTTTGTGCTTAGCATTCTTTTATGCGTCTGCATTGCTACACGGAAGAAAGAAAAAAGGGTGTTTCCTAGGCTTCTTATTTGTGTGCTATTCTAACACTCCTCGCAAAAGCAATTTGTTTTAAGAGACATACTATTTGTAGCTTGACTACCACATTACAGTTGTGTGAAGAAAATTGCAACACACAAACCTCCTTAACCTCTATTAGTCTTCAGTTGTATGGAATGCATTTTAACCTGTCAGATCTTGTGTTGCACTGCTCTAAGATCAAGCCATATGTAATATTCATCAGTTTAAATAATGTTGGAGACAAACGCTATTCACAGCAACTTCCTCAAAGACTGAAACAAGTAGTTGGTGCTGAGTATTATAATACTGTTTGTTATCTACCTCAGCAATAGGGAGAGTTCATTACTGGACAAATTAGCTTCTAAGTTACTGATGCTGATCCATAAATAATTGGAACCAGCAGAAGTGTTCCTAAGAATTTTTCTGCTGTGCTGTTACATATAAAACTGCTTGGAATGGATAAAAATTATGTATTTTAAGAAAAATTTTTCTTCCATATATATTTGTTTCTATCATGTTTACTGCAAGCTATATAATATCAGGTTGATCTTGTAAGTGCAAATGAGGAGACAACTTTCTTTAGCTTCTCAAAAATCTGTAATGACAACTCACATGTTTTATGAAGGTAGTGGTTCTGCTAACACCATTGTTTTGAACAAAGAGCATAAAGACACTGTAAGTACATGCTGTGGCATTTTGTCAGGCAATTAAATTAAAAATGGTAGCATACCAGGATAAGTTGCATATCTTTCCTTCATTAAAGAAATTAGAAAAACAAAAAACAACCCCCTTCTGAAAAAACCTAAACAAACAAAAAACAAAAAAAAAACCCAATCAAATCAAATAGCCTTAAATAAACAAACAATGCTACCAGGTCTTGAACTACAAAAAGAAAACTAATGGTATCTTGCCTTTGTAGATGGCATGAACTGATACAACAGTGAAAAGCAGGGATTTTTACGCTGGCACAACAGCTGTGTTTCCTTTGATCAGGTAAGAAATTCTGTTTCCTAATAAATTCATAAGTGCTCTGCTGTTCTAGAAGGTTTATACATGAGGTCAATGCAAATTCATCTTGAACGACTCTCCCAGCTAACAACTGATGTTATATCCCTCAGTTAGCTGGAGTTAGGGTGAGGGTGTAGGAATGGAGCCAATAACCACGGTGGGTAGTATAAGCTTGGAAGGCAAGAAGCAAAAAATTCTAAAAAGTTACAACATTTTTAAGTCCATGTAAGAAGAAAATCTTGTATGATTACCTGTACAAAGGCTCATGTCAAAGTCAAATACACTCATAATCCTACAAAAGATCATAAAAGCTACATGCTGAACCAGTCCTAATTTTTTGTAACTGTTGTATGCGCAGTAAATGCTTTTTAACGTCTATTACGCTTCTACTCCAAAATAGCTAAGAAATTGAATTTGCACAATTAACTAAATAAAAACTTAGTAGTTATCTGATTACATAGATTCTTCTTTTCTTACTTCATTCTTACTAAATATTTACTATCTGCTTCAGGAATTTTACACTGCGATGACTGTCATTTACTTGAACCTCCCATTGTTTTGTACCATGCACAAGGTTGAAGGGAAGCAGGAAAGGTTAGTATTTCTCTTGCTCCCTCTACAAATTTTCTCAACAATTTCAGAGGCACAATACTCTCTCAATTCTGGAAACAGTATACAGGCTCTATGTACCATATAGGTAATGTATGGTGCCTCATCCTTCTTATAATATGCAGGAATACACTGAGGATTGAAGGCTATCCACAACTGGAAATCAATTTGTGTAAAATGCAAAATATGTTTTCATCACTGTGAGAGACTTATTTTATTACAAATAATTGTTAATATCTTCTAGTTATATTTATAATACCATAAGCTCTAGAATTTTTACATTTTACTTCAGTCACAGGAGTGATGAAGGAAGATACTTAAAGAGGTTATAAACTCACTGTAGAAGTCAGATGAAGATGAAATAGACTTCTTCCAATTGTTGTTCTGATAAAATGCAGCCCAAAACAAATTAAATCCACACACAGTTCTTCAGCTTTGAATCTAATCACTTAGGAAATAAGGTATGAACATTCCTTGGCATTAAGACTATTAAAATAAGTAACTCAAGATAGACATCTATTTTGTTCTTTTACTGAAATCTATTGAAGGGGCTACATACTGAGTATTTTTATCAAGACAACAAACAATACTAGTTGACTATATTCAGTCTGGTTTTGTAGCTCTGTTAGCATTAAATATTTATCTTGCTCTTCTGAAAATTTAACATTTTAATGAATACCATGTTTTCCCTGACAATGCCCACTGTCTTACATCACGAAGTTTGAAAGTAGTAGCAAAGGTTAATGTTTCCCCCATTACATTATGTTCATATAATTATATTCATATCAGATAAGCTGATGCAGAAACGGTAGTTTCATATAATTAGGTCTCAAATGACTTTAAAACACACACAAAATTCCCAAAGAAAAACAAAATAACACAATGACAGATTAAAAAAAATTATGTCTTCACAATTTTAAAATGCATACCAGGATTCTTACTTCAATGCAGTTTCAGGTTTAATAATTTCAACATAGTCATTATGAAGGAAAAACCAGGTTTAAACATCCCCTTTTACTCTCTGGAGTAGACATCATGTGGTAGACTCAGTTTGAGAGGCCTCTACATTCCAGAGGTAGGTGAGAGGGGAGCAGATGCAAAGCATACTGCCTGAGCAAATGCTACCTCTCACACTAGGTACTACTCATAAAATGTTAGTTCAGACTACATCTAGATTTTTAAAATTATCTTCCTTAACCAGAGAGTTAGAGGTGATTTGCACAGATGGTGACTAAGAAGTAGAATGCAGATCAAGATATGACCTTAAACAAAGCTGGTTGAAGCTTTCAAAACCCAATGAAAAAATAACCAAAACAAGCAGAACTGGAATTTCAGAACAAATATCACAGAGAAATAATAGAAGTCATCATTGCATGAAAATATTGTGTGTGGGAAGAGACAAAAGATAGCCTACAATGCAGAGGGTTCTGCTTTAATTGTTGTTTTCTCGCACTGGGGCAGTAAAACATGTACAAACAAATACACATTCCAGATGGCTAAGGCAAACATGCTTGTTCCTAATAGATTCACGCTACTGTTTAGCACCAACTTCACTCTTGTGGAAGCAGAATTATCCCTGCAATACTGCTAAGGTCAGTGAAAGCATAAGTTACCTGCTGTGGAAGTATCACTGCACAATCTGAATGGCCCAAGAGACGCACGCCAGGTAAGTGTCCCTGTCCACATGAAGCCATCTCTGTTGATAAATTGTGCTTGTGTAGACATTAGAAGGACCATAACTAAAGCACAATTACATGGAAATTGAGCAATAATTGAGCATAACTAATTCATAAACAGATAACATATACATCGTAGTTGTGTCAAATCTTGCTGTCGGTTGCATATGTTGTAAGTAGAAAAAAAAATTTAAAAGAGAAAGGAGCTCATTTTTCCCTTACAGTGATCAAACTCTTCTGAATTCTTTCATCTACTTTTAGATTGTAATATACAGAAGTTCATTGATTTGAGGCCATTTTGCAAGTTTGACAGCCAAGAGAAATGAAAAAAAGAAGAAAATATCCTCTGAACGGATGCCAAGTGTTTGAAAACAATTTAAAAATATAAAATGCCTCTTTTCTTCCATTCTTTTTCCAAATCTATTTCACACCATACTATATTAAGAAACAAGTACATTATGAAACTGTTCATAACATTTGTTTTATTTGGTGGCAGAAGAAAACTCTTTAGTAAGCAGTCAAATACAAGAGAGGTTTTTAAGGCTCCCATATTCAAGAAGAAAAAAATTAACAATAATGTCTTTATATCCTTTTCTTTCTTTTATTTTTTAATCACTGTCAGTAAGGAGTCACTTTAGGCTAATCTAAAATTAAGCACTGAATCTATTTACAACTTTATACAAAATGAAATGAAAGAAGCATGTTGCCATGGTTTTCCTGCACCTTGGAAATTCTTCAAAATCCTTCACTAAACACATAAATATTTCTACAATATTGTTCATATATGCATGTGTATATATGTGTACAAACATAAATACATACACAAACATATTAAAAGTCATTATTATGAATGCATGTTACAGACATGCAGGAAGAAATATTTCCTTTACCCTTTCCTTCCAGCAGATGCCTGAGAAAACCAAACCAGATAAGGGAAGAGCACAAAATAAAATATTACTTTTCTGTCAGAGTAACGTGCTAGGGCTTTAAGCTGAGGATTCAGGAATGAGATGTTGAGGCTGCCATAAAGATGTCTTTCTCTATACCATCTCATTTCTTAATAAATAACTAAAGAGCAAATAGAATTAGAATTTCAAACTGAAAATGACCATTATTGTACCAATGAGTATTTGAATGGCTTCCTCACCATTCACAGTTTTGCATTTGCCACACTGGGCTAGGTGAGTCAGTACAGTAGATTTAGATCTCATAGCCTGGCAGTACTAACAGGAAAGCATATCTATTTACAGAAACAGATTATGTGCACAGTGGCTGTTTTCTGATGCCTACTTCTCCAGTAACTGATCAGTGAAAAGCAGTAAATAAAGCCATCTGCTGATGTCAATACTTTTTCTGAACCAGGTAGTCTTTGCATTAATTGATGCTCATTTCTGTCCAAAGTAATTTTTCAAGGGCATTAACGTGGTCAGGATGGGAAGCTCAACACGTTTTGGCTTCCGATGTCCTTTACAAAGAGCAAAAACCTGTTTTGGGGGAAGGTAATCCACCAAGACATTTCCATTTACAACTAGCTAAACAAGCTTTTAAGTGTACAGTGTTAAAGTTTTATAGGCCTTGGTTTCACAAGAAGCTTAAAGACCGGCTCAATCTCTGCAGTCTCATGTGAAAACAGCCACACTGTAGCCTGAAACTGGTGGCTCTAGTTAATTTTAACAGATTTATAGCATGTTATAATGCAGCTGCACTCAATATTAAGTTAGAATGGTATTTTCAATTAAGCTAAACCATTTTTATTGATCAGCTTTGGTTTCTGAAAGAAAATGTTTTATTCTAGGAGTAAACAAGATCTTTATACAAGAAAGCATATTTTATATCAGCCTTTAGAAAAAGTTGGTATTTTTAACACCATCTCTTAGTAATAACATAAACAATGTTTTCCAGCTAATTTTTCCTAACCAGATTTGAGGATTGTACTTGAGGCATCTTGAAGATTAGGCTAGCTTCTGTTTTCCAACATGTTTGAAACCTACACTTTACACTTGTCTGTCTACACAGATATTAGTCGGCTATCATATTTGGCATACCACAAATCTTGAAACAGAAAGCAGCGAACACTCCAAGTTTTTTAAAGTCCTACCTGCTACAGCCTTAGTCAACAGGTAAATAGGCAAAATCTACACAGCATGATACATTTATATGAGAGCACAAGTGGTTGTTGTCTATGCACACATATTTTCTCATGAAAAGATATCCAAAGAAAGGCTTTCTCAACAGAAAAGTATCTAGGTAAACTGCTGTTCTGAGACAGTGGTCAAAACCACACGTACATCCACTCTGTTTCAGACACCAGTGCTGTTATAAAAATTTATAATTCAACATTATCCTGCTTATCACCTCCTAGTATCTTAATGTTATCTTTTTACAAGGTCAGCAATGACTTAAAGGGAAGAAAAGTTAGAGTTCTCAGTAAAGGAAAAATGCAGTACTTTCTTTTCAAAGAAAACAGAATCTTCCTATAATATCTCCATAAGGATTAATATGTGTGTGTGCAATTTGTATTTTACTTCATAGTATTTCTGTTGTGCCAGTAAAGCTGCCCTTAAAATATATTTTACTAAGAAATACCTTCAAGGCATTGAGTTCCTTGTGGTATAATTCATACACTTCAAAAGAATTATATACAGGATGGATGTGGTCCACAGTATCTCCTACTGGCACTGCTTCCCTCCAGGTGGAATTGAATTCCCTGAACTCTGAAGAGTAGCATAACAGTAATGCAACATACATGCAAACAGGTCATTTGGCCTCTACCTGTTCTTTAAAAGATAATTCATCAAGAATTTTTTTAAAACTCCTTAAAGTTACTAGGTGCATAAATTAGTTGTATTTTTCTGTGCTAAAAATATACAAAATTTGATGGCTTTGGAAAAAAAAAAAATATCACTGCTTCCATATTGTCCTACAGTTTTATCATTTCAGGTCTTATATTTTTCTCTTTACTATTTCCTAATACATCTTAATGGGTGCAAATACATCAAGATATAGTATATTAACATTTATTCTTATCAAGAATTTAAAAATATTTTATATGCTTTCATGTATTCTTCCTAAACATTCTATTATACCTATATCTATTTTTCCCATAAGACAATAGAACTTACACATTACTAGAGCCACATTACAGCTGCACTAATTTTCCAAGGATCAGGAAAATAATAACTTTTAAAATATGTGCTGATGGTTCTTGCTAGTGTAACCATTTTTTTAATTACAAAGACATTTCTAAACTCAGGAGTTCATGAAAAAGGAGGCTGCATCAAGAATTTAATATAATTCTCACTTCTATTTTTAATTCTATAAATTAGGAAGGTGTAGTTGCCAGGGGTTTTTCATCCTACTGGGAGGCTTATTGCATTGACTCATCCCTACAGAAAACCACACAAATACCAGATACAGGGAAAGGGAGGAGACAGTACTTTTCAAGTACAACTGACAGTGAAATTAACTCATCTGGAAGCAGAAAGTACTAGTCTACCACAGTTTTAACAAGGAATTTCCTCCTGAAACAACATGAAGGCAATAAATAAGAAGGGTTTCAAACTGAAGCAAAGGAGAGTTAATGAATAGAAATTTTTTTGGGTTCCTAAAAAGCTATTTCAAAAGGAAGGGGGAGGTAATGAAGAGCGGGAGGGTTGTAAACTGTTTTCCTGGTAACACAAAGGGACAGTACAATTTGTTAGGACAGGAAAGAAAACCAACAAAAAGTTTAGTTTGCAACAGAATTATCTGAACATTTTCACAAAAACTGAGTAAGTCAGATTATAAATCTTGATACTAAAACAATATTCTTTATCTTGTTTTTTGCTTAATGATTGATTTCCCTTAAGTATGGATCCTTTATTTTTATTATTATTAATTGTTATTATTATTTTCTCCTTTCCTTAAAGAAACAATCAGTTTATAGTCTTTGCTTCCTCCTTTAATGAATTTGAGGGGATCAGCAACTGAAGTTTAAAATTATTTTGAGCTGGACACACAAAGGGCCATTAGGTACTATCTGAAATATTTTCATTTATCTCCTTTTCCAGATGTAACTTATTAATTAAAAATGGAAAAGAAAACAAACATACAAAAAAATAATTTAGTTTTAAATACAAATCCTGATATATGACTGGTCAACAAAAATCAAAGTTTTTGCTTTCCTGGTTGCAACACATGCAAGAAGTGGAGTGCGGACTACACACCCAAGCAGTTCAGGCTGCCTTTTGAGCACAGGACTTCTGTTTCCAAAATTTGATAGTTGTGCAATCAAAACAATATGAACTATTAGGGGCACAGCTTTTTTTCCTTTGCTTTTAAAGGAGAAAAAATTCTCTTTCCCATGTCTAGCAGAAGTACACAAGGCTTCCAGCCCAAGTGCTGTTGGGCACAACACTCTGCAAACCTTTCACTCAGACTGCTATCCCCACTTGGAGTCTGCTGCTTTAAACAAACAGTGTATGACACATGTCAACTCTCCTCTGAGAAACAACAACAGTGACAAGAGATGAACAGGTTTACACCAGTACCATCAAGTCCAAAGTGTCTGCGGCTTGCAATTATCTTGAAAAGTGTGATCTTGAAAGGCCGCTATGATGTTAGCCATGCCAATACTTCAGGGCTCTCTTGTTCTCTACCACAGCTTCAGTCACTCCTTTGAACACTCTAACATGGCATGAACAATCCAAACACACATAAAAACAACATCACAGTGCCTTACAGAAGTAGAAGCCCAATAGTGTTGAATGACTTATAATTCGACAGTAATTGCAAAATCATTTTAAAATTAGACCAGAATTGCTGCAGCTATTCTTGAGTTTCTATGATTCTCTTTATTCAATTCTTGTGGTTACCCAGGAAGCATTAAAGTAACAATAGACATATTTGAATGAAGTAAGCAAGGTTTGTTAAGATTCTGTGGGTGACAAAAACGTCTAAACATGCTTAGCAGATGTGGCTGACACAGTGTCTCTTTATCTAGGTATAACTTTTTAATCTCTGGAAAAAGTATAAAAGATAGCCCTAAGGATGTGGTAGGAAAGTTATTCAGATAGATACACGCACTACATTTGCAGTGTAGCTCTAAATTCACAGTTACCAGAATGCCTCACTTAGAGTCCCAAACATGTCTGACAAGAGTCTAATTACCCTCAGAAATGCATGCAAACTTTTTTTGTAGGTACTTGACACTTCACACAAACTAAGCTTACTTAGCAAAATAAAGAATCACCCAGCTTTATGGAGAACATAGCAAATATTTACACTGTGTTAAACAATTTCCTCTGGGTGACAGCTGTGGTCAGTGAACTACAATAGCTAATCTACTATGAAGATTGTTTATGCCCCAATGGATTACAAGCTGACTGCTGTTAGTCCTCCAGTAGAACTTGATAGAAACAGAAGAGCAGCTGCTACCATGGTAAAAAAAAACATTCCTTGAATGCACAAGAAGCACGTTTTCCTGAGAAGTCTCCAACTTCAAAGATATCTGATATTGCAGCAGGACGCAATCTTAAAAAGTGACATCATGCAGCCAGCCACTCACTCACAGTCCCCCAGTAAGACGAGGAAAGGATCATAAAAATAGGTTGAGATATGAGTTCAATAGGACAGAAAAGGGAGGGAAAATAATGATGAATGTGATAAAATAACACAAAACAAATGATGTATAATACAGTTGTTGACCAATAACTGACTGATGCTCAACCAAGCCCTGAGCAATGGGCTGCCACCCTCTGTCCAAAGTTCCTCAGTTTCACTGTTCAGCATGACACCATACAGCATGGGACATCCCTTTCATCAGTTGGGGACAGCTGTCCTTTTCTTTGTCCCTTCCCCACTCCTTGTGCAATCTCACCCTCCTCACTAGTGGGGTAGTTTGAGGGGCTGATTTGGTGTAAGCACTGCTCAGAAACAACTAAAAACCGCAGTGTTATCAACATTGTTCTCATCCCAAATCCAAAATGCAACACTATATCAACTCCTAGGTAGAAAACTAATTCCATCCCAGGCAAAACCATGACTAATCCACAATGCAAAATGGAAATCTATCAACATCAAAAAAAAAAAAAAAATCACATCAACAAGAGGACCTATGAAAAGAAACTTTAAAAATAATCCAAGTATGGGAAGAGCGTCTACCACTGTTATAATTTACTGAAATTCAAAAGGCAGATTACACAGATGGATCTGTATGCTCAAGGAATATTTTGATTCACCATTCTCATTGACTTTATCACATTCCTTAACATTTCCATTTTCTCATGTCCACTCAGTTTGTGATAATAAGTCATTATTTTGTACTTAAGAGACCTTAAGTTCTTCCAAGAGAGAAGAAAATAAAAAGACATAAGAGAACTAAACAGATTTTGCTTACTCACCTGCAAAGCAAATGTAGTGTTTGAAATGCAGCTTAACATTTTGTGACCTAAATTGCTACTAATAGTGTTTTGAAATAACCGGTAAATATCTCTAGCCATAATTTTAAGCATGAAGGTATCTAAACTCTTCCTGTGTTCTGCCTTTAGAATTTGGGATTAAAGATGAAGTGTCACACAAACACCATCCTCTTTATCTGTCTATTAAATTGCCAGACATACAATGCCCTGGATTACCCCAATCATTTCCTGACCAAGAAGACACCTATTGACACATCTCAACTTTAAGAGTGCTCTCACTGTTACAAAGTCTAAGACATAATCTCTTTAATCACACTCATCTGGAAACATAAATACATTAGGGAAAACAAGGGGATTTTACTATGCCCTAGTTTTAAGACTTATTTAAATTCTTTTAGGGGAATATAAAAATCATATATATATATATATATAATATACATACATACATATATATATATATAAATCAAGCATTCATTGAAAGAAGGGCTGTAATCCAGGTCTTCTAGCCAAACCCACAAACATTTCTCATCTCTTTTTGAAACAATAATTTTCCAAAATACATCAAAAAGATAATAAATAAAATAAAGATATGATAAAGAATATGAATAATAACGGTGAAGATGGTGTTAGTCCTAAGTGTTGTAAGGTGTACCTGCAGTGTACCTAAACAATACAAATAAAAAGCATTATTTCTTCAGATTTGTATGATGTGCTCTAAGAAACAGTATTTCACACTATTTCTTAAAAATGGCTTAAACACTGCAGCATAGTTGTTATCTGTGCTGATAGTGGTTTTTTTTGTTGTTATTTTACAGAAATGGCAACATGTCACCACTTACATCAATGCTAGTTAAGACTTGCAAATCCTTAGGCTAATTTACTCTGACCTTATCCTCATTGACTACAATAGGAACTGTGGAGCTTTACTACACTGAACATAGCAAATAACACTTCCAAGTTACTGCCCTTTTTTGCTAATGAGAATAATTATAAACTTCCCAGTTCATGGGAATATATTTTCTTGTTTACTGTGATTTTATTACTGAAATGCTTTGATGATATAATTCAAATTCAGCATCTACTGAAGTTCACAGAAGGCTCTCCATTCTGTACTAGAGTCATATTAACAACACCTGCATTCAATTTATTAATGTTAATGGCAATGGTCTTAGTTTGGCAAGCTTCATAAACATGAAACAAGCTTTACAAGTCATTTGTTCCCTCATTGGTTCAACATATTCAAGTAAGTATATTTTTAAGTGAATCTGACTTGAAGTATGTGGGGAGTACTGTATTGTGACTTGGATATTCTGCAGCCTGTAACGTTGCACACCAACATTTTGCTGATTCTAACTCATCTCTGCCACTGCATCAGTCAAATCCTAAAAAAGGACCTTTCAGTAAACCCAGGTCAGCCCATCATACCTGGGAAAGTACAGCATATCATAGTGCCATGTGATATAGTAGAGAATAGGAATATTAGCAGCAAACTATAAGATACAGAAATTAATAATCAGATAAATCTTACATTAGAGAAGAGGCAATAAGTACTTACTGGACTTTTTTAGATTTGTTATTTCAAAACATCCATATTTAATTTTGAAAAGTATAAATGAGAAATTTCACAGGTTTGAATATGTTTTATTTCTTTCTATGGAAAAAGACTAAAGCCATATGTTTCTTGTTTCAGTGTCTATTGTTAAAACTTTTCATTGCTCTACAATATTTTTGCATATATTACAGACAAAAAGTTTTTTTTTCAGATATTTTCAGATTGTTTTTATTCCAAACCTCAAAACAAATCTGATTTGGAATTCTTGCAAAAGTCTTGGTGAAACACATTTGTCTATTTTTAGTGTTTTGTTAACAGTAGTGTAATTTTATACTACTATAAACAGGCAAGTGTCTTACTTAATTTGATTTAAACTTTATTTTAGGATTATATTTGCAGTGATTGAATCAAGATGTTTCTTGTTCTACATATACTGTAATTCTTAAAAAAAAACCTAAACCATAGCACTTTACCATAGCTGTTGCTTTTGCAGAATAATATGTTCTCACTAGAGGTCTTCACGTACCTTTTAGTAGAATTTAAAATTTGCAGATTTGAAGAAATTTGGTACTGTATTCCATGTATTCCCCTGACAAAAGTGTTTATTCATTATATCATCACTTTTAAATAGAAGTACAGACAGCAATTTACAATTTTAAAATGTCTTTTATTTGTTTGGATTTCTTTTGGGCTTTGGAGTGTTTTTTTAAACATTATGTAAAAATGTTATAGATCCCTAAGTGGGTTTTAAGATCAGTTTTTGTCATTTTGGCTGAATCATATTAACCAAAAAAACCCAAAATCTTACCTAAGCACTATCTGTGATCCTGACATGTATGTGAATAAAGCCTAACATTTATGGAGTCTCATTGATTATTTAAAAAAATATCTTATTTTCTGGAGAGATAATATATTCAGATTTGCTAAAAAAGTGAGACATACAACCAGAAAGCAGAATAAAAGTTACTCCCTTTGAGCAGCATAGAAACAGTTCTGAATACAGCACACATGTAACTGGTGTAATCTGACACAAACAAACCATAACAGCCATGTAAAGAATGAGTATGAAACATCCAGTTATGGTATTAAAGGCTCTTTCACTGACAAAGATGTTTCAATTTTTTATATTTTCTTTTGCCATATCATTAAAGGCAGATGCAACATTAGTGTACAAAAACACCTGTGTATAAATATACAAGTGATGTTTTTTTTCCTCACAGTTTTTGATACAGATTTAAGAAATTGTCAGACTAAAATATTGCAGATTTTGTTCATAGGGACAGAGAGTAAGAAGACAACACGAAATAAGAATGGAGACTAAGAAAGTTGTACCTTCCTTTGTCCTTATAACAGTGCTGAAAATTCTTTTAGTTTCCAGCTGGTGCTTTGTACTCTGATTTTTTCCCTCTAAATTCTCCAAAGCCAATAGAAAAATAAAGTGTGTGACAGAGCTATGAACTGTCCCCCTCAGTTTGCAGGCCTGTGAGCAAGCCAGCCATTCAGTACATCATGTGACAAAGCTTGGGAGATTACATCCTCCTCTCACCACAATTTGACTTAAACCCAGATTTGGATACTCACAGCCACAAACAGCTTCCCTGAATTATATATTGCCAGGAGACATAATGATTAATCATAAGCAAGGACTGTGTACCATGTGTCCTGGGTTGATGAGACACCATGCCATAAGAAAAACTACTGGTTAGTATTTCCATTGATTTCTTTAACACGATTCAGATCTGATTACAAATAATTGCTAAACACTATTGTAAAAATAAAAATACTTTCACTAATAGTCAAAAAAATCTAATACTTCAGGACATGTAAAAAGAAAAACTTCTCATTCCAGTTAGACAAGCATCAGCAACAGTTATTTCTTGTTCAAATTTCTTTTTTTTTTAGTCAAAGCTTACTTTATATGGTACAGGAATAATTTAGACTCTAAAGCCTGATAAAATGATTTGTTTATCCAAAGAAATCTCAAGTAGGTGGTGAGAAGCAGAACACTAAGAGAAAAAAAATCAAATTTTATCCTTTTTTAAAGCCTCTTTTAACTGCATTATTTATCTGACTAAATTGAGGGGGGAAAATGTCATGGCCTAACATTTGTTCAAATATGAAACACTTTCAAATAGATACTGAGAACTGATGGCAATCGCAAACAAGTTTCTAAGCAAATAAATAGAGAACATGGATTTGGATAGAAAAAGACATTGATTTAATTAAAAAATAGTTTAATTTTTAATAACTGCACTGCCTCACATAATGAAACATTTCAAGAGCGCAACTGAGCTCTGTCAGACTATAACAGATGAAGTTTTATAAACTATTTTTCTTTCTTCTGGTGGGTACAAATGAAATGAGGTCCTATCCTGTGAAACACTACTCACATTCTAAATGGAGCATAGTAATCCCAATTCCCATTGACTTCAAGTGCTCATGTTAAGTATTATTTGTTGCGCAGAAACATTTTTCAGTCTCCAGAGGTTTAAGCTCCACTTGAATGAATAATATCCATTTTCCCATGCAACTGATGGATTCAGGGAAAACTATTCTTCATGCAAATTAGGTTACACCATGAATAGAATTAACCTAAAACAAAGGTATAAAAAAGTAATAGAAAGCTTCTCTTCCATCTCTAGTTCAAGTATAGGGGTGGGAAAATGATTCTGTTCCCTGGGTGAACTTCAGTTCTTAATTTGGCTGCTCTAAAAACTTAACACAAACTGTAGATCTTAATGTCATAAGCAGAAAATCCTTGAAGAATTATTTCCTTCTTTATTGTAGAGTAGTGACAGAAGAAAGCAACTTAAACATATATTCAAGCATCCCCTACCAATAGTATAATTTCTGGCCACCTTTTCTCTGTGCTTTATTGCAACTTTTTTTTCTTGGAAGCAATGAAGTGAAAATACAGAACCAGAATTACAGGGGAACTGCTGATAGATACTACAGTTCTTAAAATATCCAGTCCATGTCCACATAACCTGAAAGGGTCTCTAGGTCCCTTTAACTGCCACAGGGTTACAGTTCTGAAGTATGAGTAAATACATCTGAAACCATTGTCTAATGTAACACTGAGCAATGCTCCATATATTCTTATCTTACCCTGTGGTGGTGTGCATGCTGCCAGCGACATTACCCTAGTGAGGAGAGGGCAGATAAAGCATTTTGTTATGTCTTTGGAGGTATTTACAGTCAGTGGCAAGCAGTGGAAACAAAACTGTCCATAAGATGGTAAAACATCTTAACCCACTCTGCCACCATCACTCCACCAGAAGTAGCTCGGCCTAGTAAAAGTGGAGGATTAACAATAAATAGAAGAACTGGAGAATAAGTGTATAAACTTGCTTTGCTCAGCTACTTTTCCTTATTACTTCCATCATTATGCAGTATCATTTCCCTCATAGCACGTACATTTTATCCAGGTCTTCTTGCATCAAAGAGGAAGCCTCTACTCCCTTTTCTTCTGGTTTAAGAATGACTTTTTCTATCAAGTGTCTCAGAGATTGTCCCATTTTACTCATCTCACATTGACAGAGGTACAGACAGCACTAATTATGACTACATTCTACCTAGTAAGAGACAATGAGGCAGGATTAAAGATGATACCCTGCAAAAAGTCTGTGAAGAAGAGCACTCTAACAGTTCTTAGTTCTTTTTATCTGTATCCAGTGCAGGTGTGTCCTAATTGGCATACTAAATTTAATTAAGAGGCCAGGAAATGTCTGCCTCCAGTTAAAACACACACAGAAGGCCATGCATCGTCTTTTTGCAGAGTATTGAAAAATTCAAACATACATTCTAAAGTGTAAAAAAAAAAAAAAAAAAGAAAGAGAAAAGCAACATAAGAGAAATTCCAAGAGAAAATTTGAAATGGAGCGTTAAATCATGGAATATATCAGCTAAAAATGATACTGTTTTTCAAGAAAATATTTCCTTTGTTGTACTGCTGATTAATATCTCACGTGGAATATTTATCAATGTATCTTTAGACAGACACTGGTTATAATGAGGTAATTGAGCTTAATATTGGGAAAATGTCATTTCACATGTCTTACTGGTCCATTAACATAGCTTGCATCAGAGTGGAAAAGTTACTGTAATATTTGCTTGAACCACAAAGTATTCTTCAGATGTTTCCTCTCTACTACCAAGGATTCCTTCTTTATTTGCACATGTCTATATACACAATATTCTAGAAGTTAATACAGGTAGATATTTTTTTCTTAATACTATGACCACAACGTTTTCTAAAATATTATCCTACTATTATCTTCAAAGTAAAACAAGTATTATCCTAAACAATCTTCTACAAGTGCTCACAGTACTGGGAAGAAGAAAATCTTTTTCCATCAGGATACAATTTGGGAGACCTAGCAGTAGTTTATAGACACTTTTCAAATGTGTAGCTACTAAATCACATACAGCCTGTATGCACCTGTTCCTGAACTCTGTTTAAAATTTCAGGTTTAAACTATCCTTTGTCATAAATACAGCTTAGTCATCATCACTGAAATATTCAAAACCATTTCTCAGGAGAGGCTTTTTTAAGTGACCTATATTAGATGTCGTTTGGAGTGATGTTCATCATAAATGAATTATTGACTACAGTACAGGGAAATATGTTTATCATGTCTTTCTCCTTGCATTGATATATTGATATGAATTTGTATATTTTAGTCTCCAGGTATAAGATATTTTTTGAAAATTGGATAGTGTCACATGAGACTGAAGCACTAATTGTGCTATGAGAGAGGAAGTTATTTTCTGAAGTGCTGCACATTTCATCCTAGGGTAGGAATTGTGCTAGACCAGACAGAAAGGCATTTGGATTACACAACAGTTTCAGTTAATATCACAATACACATATTTTGGGCATCATTTTCACAACATTAAAGCCAGACATCTTTATGTATTTGCAAAAATTATTTAAAAAATTACTCATGCATATTTAATATTTATTAGTGCAAAAATTTCCCCAATTAAATTTTTCTTACTGCATTTACAAAAGTAGTCGATTGACCTTGGTTCTCAATTCCATGAAAACCATACTGTTATGTTTCTTTTCCAAAAATCACTCGAAAAAAGAGGATGGGCCAATCAAAGCATGTTTATTATCTTAGGCACTACAAACACTTATAATCTATGTGCACATCCTTTCATTGATAATATTTAATAATATTTTTATTAATTTTTCTCATTAGTTTTCTAAATGAATACCAGGGAACGTCAAAATATGGCACAGACTGATGATAGAATTATGTGTTAGACCAGTACATTATCTGTATGTCAGAAACATATTCCAGCATTAGACTCTAGAGGATTCAAGACTGAATAAAACTGAGGTAGAATAACAATATAGCTGAGAAGGGGTGGGGACAGAGTATGGAGAGGGTAAAAGACTGAAAGGCTTGTGAGAAGACAAGGATTAAAAACTTTTTTTTCTGGTATTTGTAAAAAAATAAAACAGAAAGTTACTGAACAGATCAAGAGACAAAAGCTCTGCCAGACTGTGCAGGCAAGATTAGGAAAACTGAGCCAGTTTATTTACTGAGAATTACTGCACAGTTTAAAACCCAAGCAGGGAATAAGGTTAAAGATAGTGCAGCAATGCCAGACCATGAGAGAGTGGACAAACAATTGAAAATTGAGAAAGTTAGAAAAAAATATCAACTTTTTTAAAAATAAGATACAAGTCTTTATACTAATATCCAGAAACATAAGCCCTTTCATCAATTATAAGGCAATGATCCAAGACCATATAAAGCATTTGGATCTTGTCCCCAGAGTGACCACATGTAAAGTTCTGTTGCTGGAAAAGATTTTCTACAAATAGCACTATGCCATACTTTATATTTGAAATTAATTCTGATGGCAATGCATCATCTAAAAGGTCCAGGAAACAATAAATAAAAGCTTTTTCTAATTGCATAATAAGGAAAAACGCTGTTAGCTCTTTTTACAACTAATTTTAGATAGAATTTAGAATCCTTATTTTTATATATTGGCACACGCCATTTTTTTTCTATTAAACTCTTATACAAAATAGGTTTTTTTCTTCCCACTATTTTTCAAAAATTTTTGTTGAATGTTTTTATACCACATTTGCTAGCCTTTCAAAACATTTTTGTGAACAAAAAGAACTGTATTATTCAAGCCCAAAGCTCTGACCATTTTGATAGCTGATACAATAGGCTACCACCAGTCTTTCTCCCAAATAACAAAATCAACCAATAATTTTTCCTGTCAGAGTGAAATCGCAAGTCAACACAAAATGAACTAGAAATTCAATAATAATACCGTATGTGCTGCATGTAGTTTACATACAGAATTTGAAAAGAAAAATAAAGGATAACAAAACAGTATTGCCCCACTGAAGATCTCACAGGGGACTACAAAGTTTTACACTATACATATAGTTTATTTTATGTTTCAGAGATAGAATCATGCCTTAATAAATTTGGCCAGCGGATATCAGCTGGAAATAAGAGCCACAAAAGATACCTTAGCTTACCAGAAAACTCAATGCAAGCTTAAAAATTTACAATTAGCGCTTACCCTGAAGAAATGAAAACAAGGCAATAAAGAGAATAATTTCCTCACTTTCTCAGTTGGTGTGAAAGACAAATGTGATTGGCATCCATCAGTTTTCAGAAGTAAAAGAGTTTCTTTGACTAGTGTCTCTAACAGTAGTAGTCAGTCAAAGGGCAAAGGAAATAAGTGCAGCTGAAACAATCACACTGAAAATAACATCGTCTACAGCTTCAGAAGATATACCCAGAGAAAGTAACACTTGGGTGTTAAATATAGTTTTGTGCTTGTAACGTTCCTGACCTGTTCCAGGGCTATATAAACCAACTAAACTCAGTTGTGTAATTCTACTGGAACTAAAAGCTGGTTTAATTATACTTTAAAATACTTTTCCTCTTTCCCTGATCATGTCAGATCTTTAAAAACAAAACAAAACAAAACAAACTCCTAAAACCAACTAACAAAAAACTCAAAAATTAAAAAAAAAAAACCAAACAAAACCCAAACCTCAGTAGGATAACAGGCTACTATTGTACTTGCACACAAATTTCTTTTAAAGGTCTCAGGAATGTCTTAGATAGCAAACAAAAGATTTGGAGAGCCTCTGGAAAAGGGAGGTAAAGTCACCTGAGCAAGAGAAAGCCCAAGCAAAGCTTTAGTGAGTACATCTGTTGAACCATAGCACAATCAACATCAAGCACTAGAGGCTAAATTTGATTCTTGGAGAAACCTGTCAAAGAAATAGCCCAACAAGTAATCAAGAGAGAAGTCCAAGTTTTCTGGATGATAGTATACAAAACTGAAAGAAAAGGTCAAGGTACTCTTTAATACGAGCAAGAGCACTTTTCCTCACATCTATCTTTACTTTACACCAGTTGATTTTGTTGTTTGTGGTGTGTCACAAAATTGTTGGAACGTCAGTGCAATCAAAAGCCATCTGATAACTCCACATTTTATTCTATTATTCAGGACAGAAACTTAAAAATTTTCAGCATTTCACCTAAGTTCAAATTATATTTTTAGTGAAGGAATTTAATTCTGGATATAAATGTGATAATCAGTTCAACAAGAACTATTTAGAACATGTGGAGCTTAGGTTAAAAGGGAAAAATAGAGGAGGAAAATATAATTGCTGTAGGGAACATAGTTATAAACAGAAAACTTCATAAGCTGTGGGAATAACTATAAAATAATAATTTGGATTAATGTTACAGACAAAGTTGCTATGCAAACCTCTAGGAAAGTCAGAAATAATTTATATACAGAATTTCTGGTTAAAATGCACTAATCTCTAAAAAGAATCTTCCAGAAACAAAAATTTCCTATTTCTTTTAATCTGATTTATTGGTATAGTAACTATTTTGGTGTTATCATGGCAGGAAATTTTATTTCAAATAAATGACAAATATTTTTTAAAGAAACAGAGGTTTAAGGAAAAAAATTATCAGGTAGTAATCAGGATTTTCTAACAATAAAAGTAAATGTTAAAGGGACCTTTAGTAACCACTGTAATAGATGTCATGATGTGGCTCCTCTAGATCCACTGCACACAATTATGCTAATTGGTTTGTAAATTTTTTTAAGCTCTCTACTGAAGTTCAAAAATTTATTTTTAGTTCTGTTAAGCTTAGAAATACTTTGATATCAAATTAATTACATGCTTCACAGAATGTTATAACCCAGCCTGCTACAATGTTATGTGGAAACATCACTGTTTGTCAAAGTACTTAAATAAATCCTCATGAAATCGATCACCATTTTTTTTCTCAGACAAGTATATGATATTAGAACCTTATCAGTCTCATAAGAAGGACTATATTTCAATTTTACCCTTGATTTCTGATCATCTGGATTTGAAGCAACTTTGTACATAGAAAATACAAGATCTGAAAAGTTAATGGATATGGATCCATCTCCATGGTAATTTTGACTGCTTTTTACTCTGTCCATGGCCAGAACATGTTCACAGGTCTTCTCAGTACTGAGTCAGGGTTGATCCAATGCTGTCTAACACTGCACTGAAGTGCAGCAAAACTAGAAAAATATATGAAGTTTTTAGACACTTCACTTCTGGATATTGAATCCTTTACTGTTCTTGGGACAGCTTACATCAACTAGAAAAAGTCTAGCCAATTGAAGCTCTGATTTAAACTGTTCAGTGAGTCTCTTTCTTTTCACTCTGCCTGCAGACAAGATGTTTGTGAGTTCTTTTATCTTGCACCAGGCCTACTACACAGCAATGGCCTCTGCCTTTGGGCAAGTCAGCTGCCAGCTTGCTAAAATATCTTGGATGATTTAGCAACTTTCTTACATTTCTCATGGGGCTATGGAATCCTATCTCCTTTTCATGACTCACTTCCTTGTGGCTGGCAGTTTAATTATTTTTCTGCTAAGCTTTTAAGTTTGCGTGCTGCACCCTGGGAACCCCACAAAGCACATAGTGTTAATGGGCATTTGCCCAGGCAGGTTAAGCCTTTGTAGTTGTTTACATCATCCTCCAATTACCTGGCTGCTTTAAAGATAGTGTGTATCAGTCTTGAAACTTCACAGACCTTAAGAGGCCTCTCACTGAAACATGACAGCTCTTCTACAATTCTCTGCTCCTATAGGGCCTTTCTGAAAATGGAGTCATAATGATTCATGTTATATTCCCGAAAGAACATCACCTTTCCCTCTCAGTGCAGTTTTGAACATCTAGTTGAACCTGTTTTTAATAGCAATTTTTCTTTTTAAAGGCAAATTGTGTACCCATTATATCACTGTTCTGAATTGTAGCTTTATTTGTAAAAAAGAAAAGATTCATTCTTGTAAGAAGGCACATAGGGGGAAAATGCAATACCAAAATACCAAAAAACTGCAACTCTTCTATGATTCTACCCTGAGACTAGACACATCAATTTTATGTATAAGCTTTATACTAAAAATATCCATAAAGTTATAAGCATCTTATTAAATCTAGCATATTCTAAGTGTACAATGAAGCCCGAAACTATTCTAGATGTACTTAGCTTATAAGCAAGCTCTGTTCACATGCACAAGAAAGAAAATAATTCCTCCTAGCCAAAACAATATTTTTACTGCATTAGTCCCAGATGTCTAGGTAGCATTTTGTGTTAAAAAGTAAAACAGAAATCAAACACTCCTAATTCATGAATACTTCCTGACCTTTTTATCTGTATGCCTGGTTTGTTTGTGTCATCTCTGTTGCAGTAATTCAGCTCAAAGTACTCTGAGTAAACAAGAGAATTCATATGATACCTATCCAGCAACAGGCATTTTTGACTGGTCCAAGGTTATATTTGCTGCGATCAGAGAAACCAAGTTAGAATATAACTCAATGAATTATAGAATGGTTTGGGTTGGATGGGACCTTAAAGATCATTTAGTTCTAACCCCTCTTCCATGGACAGGAACACTTTCCACCATGTGGCATTGCTCAAAGCCCTGTCCAGCCAGCCTTGGACACTTCCAATGAGACAGAAAGCAAAAGTGCTACAACAGGCTAGAGGACACAATTATTGAAGGAGAGCTACAAAAAGTCATAGTACTTCTGAATTTGCTCCAGTATGGAGCACCTTGACTCTCTTTCCACCTCTCATTGACTTTCCTCTTTGCATATAATACAAAATTGCTATTTTCTAGTAGTAAGTTTTGATGTAGGTTTAAATAAATTTTATAAGTCTCACAAAATTGAGACTACCCATTACATCTTAGCAGTTATCTAGCAAATTGCTATAAAAATATTGTAGAATATTTTTATTTTAAAAAGATTCATTAAAATAATAACACTACACTCAGGCATACCATTTACCTAACCCTTTTGGGACTACAACTATTATATGAAGAAAACAGGATATAGAAAGTCCAGTCTGGGGGAAAAAGAACTGAATTATATAGGAGTCTTTTGGCTTGTGATTCACCATGTAAAAAAGGCATCTCTACGGTTACACCACTACACAGAATTTGAAAACTGCTGATGACAATTAACTGCCAGGGGAAAAATTCATGCACATATTTAATGAATGTGTTTCATTGGTAGATACAAATCAATACCTCTTATTTCAATAGTTCCATGCTGAAATTCTTGGAATTCATTAAGCATGAACCTTTTTACTAAGCCATTTATGTCTTTAACGACAGTACAGAGTTGTCTAGTATTCTGCTCATGATTTTTCTCCAAAGGAAATTTTTGCTGCACCTCAGTCAGTATCATCCAAATTATTTTAAAATTAGAATTTCAGTTGTATAGTTCACAATGTGTCAATGTATCATTAGGACCTTACCAAGAAATGTAATATATTTAAAAGAATAAATCCTTCCAAAAAATGCTGAGAAACTGTGATCACTACCTAAATTTATTTTCAATTGCCATTGTCTAATTATCATTTGGAGTAAAATATTTATTCAGTATGCTATTATATATTAAGATATGGAATCTATTTCAGAGTCTGTTTTAAGTTCTTTGCATAAAAATAACTTCCACAGAAGAATCAATTAAGAAAAAAGTAGAAAAACAAAGAATCCTCTTAAAAAATAACCATAAAAAAAACCCCCAAATCACTCTGTATCATTGTATCATGCACATCATGATATCATT
The DNA here is from genome assembly GCA_035048155.1 of Cinnycerthia olivascens. NCBI lineage: Eukaryota > Metazoa > Chordata > Aves > Passeriformes > Certhiidae > Cinnycerthia > Cinnycerthia olivascens. Next base: position 51,391,662 of record JAWWMU010000180.1, read on the forward strand.
TGTGGGGAAAGAAAATAAATTCCCCCATGAAGTTATATATTACTAATATTTTTTTGTACAGAAAAGATTCTGCCCTGCAGCCTCTCTATCTACTCTATGATAGTTAACTGTCTCTATATATTTTTTCTGTTTATGATGAAAACTAGTCAGTGGAAGTAATTTTAATTATTTGTGGATATAATATGGTCCAGTTAAAACACAGATTATTTTTTGTCCATTCATCCTGATGAACGCCTAATTTGGTGTTTCAGTTTACATTACCTAACATCTACATCCAGAACTTCAATGGATATCTGTGGAAGTGCAGTGGGCTTCATGAGAGTATCTTAAAACACAGATATTGTCAAGAAACCTTGCTGTATCTAACTGTGCTAGGATAAAAGAATGCCTGGAGTGTTAATTCCAACATTGGGGAACTAAACTTCCTTCACACGTGTACCTTCCATTTTTCTTCAAAAACACTGAACTTTCTCCTTGTGTCTTTTGCACTGTGAAATGAATAAATGCATTATTTAATTTTCCTGCATTTAATATCCTCCTAGGTTGTGAATTATCTGAGCAGCTGATTATTATTTGGTACAAATATGTTCCCAAACCTAATGTCAAATTAAGACATCATCAGTGTGTAATGCCCAAGCTGCAATTCCCTAACTTTGAAATAAATTGTAACACTTCATGCCCCTTAACCTAAACCTCAGTGTTTCAACAGAGAATTATTTCCATATTTAGAAAAAAATTGCTTTACCTAAAATTAGATAGTTTAGGTGGTATTCTAAAAATAATCTTCTCGATCTCATATTGACAGGTATAGCAAATGTAAGGCAAAACTCTTTGAAATATTGGCTAAATAGAAAGAAAATGATGTAAACTACTTTGGAAAAAAATGAAATTGCTTTTATTTTAATAAACGTTCATGGTGAAATAAATACTTCTCTAGAGTTTATAGCAGTCTGTTTAGGGATCACCAATTTTATTACTTTAGATCTCTTTGGCAATTAAGAACTTAGATAGTTACAGCCAGAGTATAAAATAATTGAACTGTTTTCTCCACTCTAAATAAAGTTGTTTTCACTACAAGAAGAAAATAATTCAAGCAATACTGAATTAACCTTACACATAAATACATTATGAGATTGTCTTGAATTTATTTAGATAAATATTTGTATTTTAAAATCATCCCCTGAAAACTAGTAGAAGCTAATTACACTACATGAAGAGAACTAAGAAACCTCAAACCTTGCATTACTTCCCTAATTGGAGGAATCTTCAGTGTTTTCAATCAGAAATGAACCTCCACAACCCCCCTCACCCTTATGCCCATGAAGAGTCTTACAAAAGGAGAAGAATAATGGAAGAAATCAATTCACAGCCTTAATAAAGACAGGGACTAGAAAAGAGAACAAGAGATGAATTTTCCTTGTCTGATATTATCTTATTTGCCTCATGTCTTTAACATCTAAGGAACTACAGACACACATACAAAAAACTTCCTTATGTGATGGCAAGAAAGTCTTTCTTGAATCAAGAAAGACTTTCTAAGTTACCAGTGGGAGGGGATCACTCTCTAAGCATAATTCAAAATTATTTACTTCAGCAGAGAGAAGCAAACCTGATATGCACATCCGTGTATTAGAAATCAATTATTTTGTGGCCTCATGTGGTGTAGAGCAGGTGTCATCTCATTATGTGGAAAATGGAAAAAATATTCTAATTAATTATCACTACATCATCTAAGAAAACTAAACCAATGTCAAAGAGTTAACTGCTTTAGAGAGGATTTGAAAGTATTTAGTGAATAATCAAGAGTTTGTTTTGTAATACCTGATATCCACTTTGCTAAAATCAAATACTACTGGACTGAAAACAGAGTTCATATCCATCATCATTGATTTTAAGTTTTTGATTCTAAGGAACAAGAATAACACTGGTCATTTCAGATCCCCTATAAGTGAGCATCAAGACCTGCACTGGAATTTTTTCAACTTTCACAGCACAAGTGAAACTTTTCCATTGAACACATAATTCATTTACTTCTGTGAAAGTACTCTAGGTTCTCTCCTATATGTTGTATGAAGCAAGACCTTGTTTTGCATTAGTGGGAACATTTAGGACATCACTCCTAAATTATATCCATAAAAGAAATAATTCAGTTACTTGACACTTATTTTTCTTTAATTGACTGTATGTCTGAAATCTTATCCAGATCTGTTCAGGTCTGACTCCAGTCAGTAGCCAAGCACCTCGCAGCTGTTCACTCATCCCCCATCAGCAGGGTTGGAGACCAGCATAAGGTCCTAAGACAGCCTAAAGAAGTTTTGGTTTTCTTTTAGTTTTAATATGTTTCTTTGTCCAACTTTCAGCTTAGTCAGTATTCATTACATACCATCATACAATCTTTTTGATAATAAACAGTATTGCATTTTCCTTAACCGACTTCTACAAATTTAACTTTTAGGGATAGATATTCATTTATAAATGTCAAAACTGCGTGCCACTAATTTTTCTGCTAACATCTAATTGAAGCTTTTGTATCATCATATTCTATTCTCAAGTCCCTAACTAACTACAATATATTTAGCTTTGTTACATGTAGTCACTCCATCATCTGTATAATAATGTCCATTGTAGTGCTGACACATGTAATAGCTAGCAACTGCAAACACCCCACGGGTTAGCATTTATAATTTATAACTTAGGAAAGGAAGGGAAACTGTACTTTTAACATTTTTCATGTAATTCTTCATTCTCTTTACCTCCTGTTATTCTTCTAAATATGAAATTGCTTATGGTCTCAAAATATCAAAAATGCTCTCTTCTACTGTGTCAACTACTTTGTCAAAACAGAAATCCATTTTCAGAAATTTCTTTCTTCTACTTTTTAAGCCTCAAAATCTAAAATATTCTAAAACATCTGACTTTAAAAAGAATGCACACTCAGTGCATTCCAAATATTTTAAAATTTTCTAAATAGCTTGTAAAGTTGCTCACAGATAGACAATAAAAACAAGCACTTATTATTTCAGAAAAACAAAAAGCAAATCCTTATTTTTCATCAAAAGATATATATTATTATTAGGAAAATATATTCGTATTAGGAAAATATCCAACTAAAATAAAACTGAATACGGATATGAAAAAAATATCTCAGCTTTTAATTTATTTAAAAAGCTAAGCTAGGAATGCAGGATCTCCTCAGTTTTTCTCTTTGGCATAGGGTTTTGGATGGATTTTTTATTTGTTTGTTTAAATATCATTTGTTGATTTTTGTTGTTGTTATATCCACAATGAACTCATATTTTGAAACACCAGGAAACCACATCCAGGGAAAAGATGGTATGTTATGAAACTATTTGTTGTATCAGACTATTAAAATCACAATAACCTTTTGTTAATATAGCCACTTTCAATGCATTCAAATAATACTTTCTGCTCTTAATATGACTACCTTAGCTATGACTACAAACACGTCTTGTGAATGCACATGTAATTATAACACTATAGACGTGATGATAGCACTCATCCAATTTGAGATTTCATCTGTTCTTCAAAAAAGAAAAAAAAAAAAGAAAATGCAGATGTTTCTGCAGGAAGAGCTGTAACATTTCTGAGACTCACATTGCTCTCTGAAGAAAAGACACATTTCAGAATAATTTCTTTGATCCCTACAAATGACTTCAGCAATAAAACCCAGGCACCTGCAGAATAATTCCTTTATTGTCACCTCTCAGTATATCTGTGAAATTCCTTATACTACTCTCAAGGGATCACATACTTTTTGTTTTCAAATGTTTCAAATCCATAGAAGAGTAAAATAAAATTTGGTGGAGGGATCATAAAATTTATTTTTATCTAGAAATACAAAATACATTTCATTTGTCCTTAAGACTGAGTCTCAAAAAAGTTCAAAGCCAAACATTTTAACATATTTTACTGGTTCACATAAATTTCTTACATGATATATACCAGATTTTGTACTCACATGCCATTTCTCATCACTTATTTTTTATATATCTAGAATATATTTCACTGTATTACTAATTCAGATTCTTTGTAGTTTAATATTTCTATTTTATTCCTCCTGTATTGCCAGATTGAGGAAAAAAATAAGCTACTCAAATGTCTAAATAAGGTCTATTTTCCTTTACTCACTGACAATGTTACGTTTCTGATTATATTTTTACATGCAAAAGTATTAAAACTAATTAAGGAATATGTTTTCGGTTGGTGATACACAGAGAAGTATCTGAAAACATTTCTTGAAGAACTTGTTTTTATGTATTCTCTCTGCAGGATCTAATGTTCAATGAATCTGGGGTCAATCTACATTTAATCTGACAACATGGCAGTTTTCCAATAGATTATATGTTCCCAAAACAGAATGAAAGAGACCAAAGAATTCCTCTTATTAAGCAAAGTTGCAGTATGAGTCAGTTACATTTGACACTAATGAAGTCTACAGGCTACACTAGAGGTCATCTTCCTATGATCAACCAGTCGTAAAAGAACTTCCTTTTCTTAAATCATTTCTTCCTTTGAAAGACCACCAAGGACTTGCAGAATATGAGTTAACTTAATCTTCTTCTGTAAATGACAGTAGTGCTATGTTACCCTGTAGTGTGTGTACAGAGTTAAGAATATGAGTATTATTTGAAAAGGCCACAAAGTTGAGAAGGCACTTGCCAAAGCAAGCCAGATGCAAGCGTCAGTAAGGTGTTGGTGTTTAACACCAAATTCAAGTTGAATTCAGGGTGTCCACATTGAATCATCTAAAATAGTTTGTGTTGGATGGGACCTTAAAGATCATCTTGTTCCAATTGCCCTGCCATGGACAGAAACATCTCTCACTAGATCAGGGTGCTCAAAGCCCCACCCTGCCTGGAATACTTCCAAGGATGGGGCATCCACTGTTTCTGTGGACAAGTTCATCCAGTACCTCACAACCCTCATAGTAAAGCATTTCTCCCTAATAGCTAATCAAAACCTTCTCTTTTGGCTTAAAGCCATTCCTCCTTGTCCTATTACTACGTGCTCTTGTAAAATGTACCTCTTTAGGTACTGAAAATGTTTGCTTGAAGCCTTCTTTTTTCCAATTTGAGCTATCCGAACTGTCTCAGCCTGTCTTCACAGGAGAGCTCATTGGAGAAGTTCTTGCTTGGACACCATAGGTGCTCAGTAGGGAAAGCCCTTTTGGAGGGGAAGACCAAATGGTCTTTACTGAATGGTCCAGCAATCACAGGGGTAAGAGAGAGCTTTACTAAAGTAATGTCTCTGCCTTTCCACCGTTCTTTGTAAGGACAAACTCCTCCGTAGGTTTGTAGAGCAGAAGAGTGTTAAATTTTTTTACTCAGATATCTAGAGCACTCACCTTCAGTGTGAAAGTTTCAGTTTCCAGTCTTTTTCCCTGAATATTTAATGATCTAAATAAAGGTGGGTCTGAGAACAACGGAATATGACGATCATGTTGGGGCAGGGGCAGGGCAACCTCAGTTCTAATGCAGAAAGCACAGTGAAATACCATTTGTCTTGATGACCAGCCCAAATGAAAGCAATGGAAGACAGATTCTAAAGGAATTACAAAAAGTATATATGTTCTCTACCAATAATTATGAGACCGGACTGAAAATTCAACTTAAATCAAAAGAAACACACACACACCAAATATTGTGAGATTTATGGTAAAATCTGAAGAGTTGAAAAGGCTGGTTGCAACACCTGTAAAAGGTTAGTTAGCACATACACTTACAGGTATATTACAGAAACTTGCAGAGACACTACAGACGTACAATATTTGCATAAAAACAGACAACATGCACTGCTGCAGGCACACTACAGGTGGTAGGTATTACAGCTATAGTTAATGCTTATCTTGTAAATAAGAAATTGACCCATTTCTAGTTAAACATTCTAATAAATGAAAATTCCTAACCATGAAGAAAAATAATCTACCCAGTTAGATGGCTACTAATTTGTTGTTTTCAGCCAGGTATCTGTGGCTTTCTGCATTTGAGAAATATGAAAAATTTATAGTTCAATATTCCTAAAGTATGAAAATATCAGCCATCTTTTAACTGCAATTTCTTGATTTTCCTGTATTATTTTGTCCAAATAATGCAGAATTTAATTAAATGCAGGCATAGAAAGGCATTCAAAAAATTGTGCTTTCCAAATATTACAAAACATGTTTCAGATTAATCAGACTTTATCAGTTGACTCAAAGTGGTTTCTGTTCATTTAAAATAGGAAAATAATAAGAACTCTCTAATATAACTCACTTTACTGTACAAAGACAAAGAACCATGATTTATTTCATAAGACTCAGTTATCATACTGCAAAACTTTTTCTGGGAAAGACAGTGATTTGACTGAGCTAGTTTAAGGGTTAACACAGAAAAACATGCATGAACACTACCATTGCTGTAGATAGCCTGCAGGTAAACTGAGGTCTTCCATTCCCAGTTTCATTTGATATCTTTAACTCTCAACGCCGAGGGTAGAATTTTCCAACACTAAGTTCTAGCACTGAAATAATCAAAGCTGTACTAGTTTTTAGTGTTGCAAATCTCAATCTTGTCAACGTAGTATGCTTCTGTGGCAGTTCTATATCCAATATTATAAGAAATTGAGATTTTGATTATTTGCCTCAGAATTTGTACCGTCATGTCATAAAACAAAATGACTTTGACTGAGCAAATACTGCATGGATAGCAAATACCAAAACAAGTGAGAAATATTTTAGTTTGTTTTTATCTTTTGTATCTTCAAGCCTAGATTCATCCAATACTAAATGTTAATGGAACATGAATATTAGAAAAGGGATGGAATATGACAGTGCATATGGAAAATATTAGGTTTCCTTTTCTATCTGAACTTTGTTTCAACTTAATTCTGACTAGAGTGTTTTAAAAAGTTAGACCTGAACAGTTAGAAAAGTGACAGTCTTTATATATTGAGTGTCAGAAGTAATCTGTTATATAGTTCAAAAAATTTCACTGCTGTTTATGCTTTTATTTTAATTGTACAGTGCTGTGCACTGAATTTGAATTATGAGTCAGGGTTTTGCTTTTTTTATGAAATGCTTCTTTTAGTGATTCTTCAGTTTTGTCTACAGGAAGCTCTTTTAAAATTACTAACCTCTTTAAAGAAATTTGGTATTCCTTAAAACATTTTGTGACCTGCGGCTTTATATTTTTATTCATATAAAATAAAATTACATTAAATAGTTTCTTGTTTTAAGGACTTTCGATCTGGAGGCAGCCCATTTTTGCTCATTTGGGAGCTCAGCTTGACTTCCCAGTTTTTTAATTCTTAGAGCCCTCACTAACTAAATGAGTATTTGGGAATGCCTAAGAGTTCTAAAAATATACCACAAAAGTCTTAGACAGGTTAAAAGGGACGAAAAAAACTCAAAAGCAAACAAAAAATGAAAAAAAACAACAAACAAAAAACCCACAAAAAATCCAAAAAATACCAAACCCAAACAAAACAAAAAATTAAACAGGAGAAAAGTACCACATAAAACCTTATCTGTAATTGAAAGTATGAAAACTAGAGGCTTCTCTTAAATGTATGTGCTGCAATATAGTAAGTTCTATATGCTGAGTGGTAAATCATAAAAATTTATTTCAAGTCTTTTATGCTACCTTGTTCTTTGAGAAATAACATATAATTTTTCTTTAAAATCAACAAGTAATCTTCAATGCAATAATCCACACAATAGGGATTATGTGGGCTTTGGGTGACAGGTCTCTGCCCTTCATATTTCTGAATACCAAAATAGAGAGGATGTATCAAATTCTTTACAGAATTTATAAAATTACTAGATTTGGGGGCAATATCTGTATGACATAGAAACAGTAATTAAACTGTAGGAGCTTTGCAGACTGTGAAAACACTATTCAGCAAAATCTGATCAAATTTATCTAAGGGAACCCTGAGGGGTGACCTCATCACAGTCTTAAACCTCCTCAAGAGGGGTAGAGGAGAAGATGATCCTGATCTCTCAGTGACCAGGATTAGTGCATGAGGGAATGGAATGAAGCTGCATCAGGGGAAGTTCAGATTAGTAACAGGTTCTTCACATGGAGGAGGTGGGCACCAGAACAGGCTGCCCAGAGGAGAGATCATGGCAACAAGCCTGCCAGAGCTCATGGAAGCATCTGCACAGCCCTTAGTTTATTGTTAGGGACTAGAGCTCAATGATCCTTATGGGTACCTTCCAACTAAAGATATTCTATGACAGACTATGACTGCTTTGGCAAACATTTACATTGTCCTTTTTTTATGTAACTCAAGGACTTCATAGAAGAGTTATCTGAAAAAAATAAAATTATCTGTTTCATTGTGAAATAACTTACAGAATGGTATTACTTTTCTGTTTTATGAATTATCTCTATTATAAACATAGATTAAACATATAAATATTGATGAATTTACAACTTTACCATGACTGCTTAAATCTACCCTATTATATAACATTTAACTTTGCTTTAAGAAAATAATCAAAAAATAACTGTGTGCCAGAGCATATTTACATTATATATTGGGAGTTTTGACTTTCTTCATCTTCATAATATTTGGTATGTGTTATAACTCTCAGAAGCTTTCTCAACACAGAAAACATCTATGATTATTTTAAATCACAAGAAGGGACAGTTTCATTACATTAGCAGTACAGCCCAACTCTGTAATGCTGTAGATCTACAGACAAATGCAACTATGCTATATTTGATAAATGAAGTCACATTAATTGGTTTCAGGATCTTATTCTGGCTAAAGCATACCCAGTAACACTTTTGGATATGAAATTGTATATTTCAAAATGTCAATTTTGTTAGTTCCACATAAAATGCATACTGATTACTGCTACTTTATAAGTATACATGGCCTAATAAAATCAAAATAGTCACATTAAACTACTACTGGTTGTGAAGTTTGTCAAAGTGCAATAAAAATAAATAAATAAAAGGATAAACATACAGCATAAAAATTACTAAACTATTAGTTGTTTTGTATGAAGAATGAAAAAAATATTTTCTAAACATGTGGAGGATTTCAGAAGCTGTGTCACTGAGATGTACTACATCTTTTTACTCTCGAGTCTAGAAATAAAACTAGATCTATCTTTAGTGATATCTATGGGGTTAGATTTTTCTAAAAAACACTTATTTAAGATCTCAGTTTTGCTGTCCACTGTAACAATTAGTGCATATTTTGAAAGAAAAAAGACAAGTTACTAGTATTACTATTCATGCAATCTAGATTAAAAATGAAACAAAAAATATAGGTAAAACTTCTTCCCTATTATTTTTTTAAGAAGACTATGTTTGAAAATAAAAACTCTTTCTTCTCAAAAACCTCAGCACTTTTTTCACACCATTACCATTTGCTTATGAAATCAAACCAGTGTTGTATTATCTTAAAATGCCTGGAACACACAACTTTTTTTTTGCATTTTTACTTAATGACCTTTATCCCAATTCTATGGAAATGGCCACTGGAAAAAAAAAAATAATGGGACAAGAAAATATTCTGGAGTATTTCGCATAATTTTGTAACTTTTAGAGTAAGATTAATGGGGTTGAATTTGAGATTTGGTGGGGCAAATCCCATTTCAGGCGTGCAACTACCAATGGCTACATGCTGTTCGGAAGAGACAAGGGAAGAAGAAGAGATGTAAAGGTTGACCTCTACAATAAGAGCTGGATTGAGTGTGAAGAGCTGTCCCTGAAGAAGAGTCATGTGCAGGACAAAGGCCTGTTGGTAAAATCAAACATTGAGGTAACAAAGAGAATCTAATAGTTGATGTCTAGTATAGGCCACCTGATGCAGGAGAGCATATTGATGAAGCCTTCTTCCTCCCACCACAGGAGGCATCGCGCTCACAGGCTCTTGTCCTGGTTGGGACACTTCAACCTCCCCAACATGTGCTGGGAAAGTAGCACAGCGAGCTGCAGGTAGTCCAGGACAGTCCTGCAGTGCCTGGAGGACAACTTCTCGAACCAGGTAATAGACAGCCCTACCAGAGGAGAGGTGATACTGGGTCTAATGTCATAATTAAGCAAGCTAAATGGAGACGTCAAGATGAGACACAGCCTGGAATGCACTGATCGTGCACAGATGGAGTTTGCAGACTTGAGGGATGTGAGTGTGACAAAGAATAAAGTTAGGCTCCTGGAACTTATGAAAGGAAATTTCCAAACCTTTAAGGAGCTTGTCAATAGGATCCCCTGGGAGACGACCCTCAGGAACAAGGGAGTGAAGTAAAGTTGGCAGATCTTTAAGGAAATACATAGAATGCTAGAGATGGCAAATCTAAGGAGGAAGCTATCAGGCAAGGAAGCCAAGACATCAATATGCCTGAGTAGGGACCTGCTAATCAAATTAAAAAGAAAGAAGCAAAGGCACAGGCAGTGGGAACAAGGATAAGTAAACTGGGAAGAGAACAGAGAATTGGATTGTGTAGGGTTGCAATGAGGAAGCCAAGGCAAAGCTGGAGCTGAACTTAAGGAAGGGACACAAAGAAATAGAAGGTTTTCTATAACTACAGTTAATAATTTTTTGCCTCAGTCTTCAATGACAGTCTCCCTTCCCACATCTCTCAAATGGCTGGACAACAGGATGGGACTGGGGGAGCAAAATGCTTCCTGCTGCAAGAAAAGATTGGGTGCATTGATCATCTGAGGAACCTGAATGTGCATAAGTCTGTGGGACCTGATAATATGTATCTCAGAGTCCTGAGGGAATTGACTGATGTAGTAGATGCCAAGTCACTCTTCATGATATTTGAAAAGTCATAGAAGTCAGCTGAAGCCTCAGGTGGGAAAGGAAACATTGTATTCATCTTTAAAAAGGACAGAAAGCAGGACTCAGGGATCTGCCAACTTGTCAGCCTCACCTCTGTTCTTGGGAATATCATGGAACAGACACTCCTAACAAGATATACCATGGCACATGGAAGACAGGAAGGCAATTTGAGACAGCCAGCATGACTTCATGAAGGTCAAATCCTTCCAAACTAGTGGCCTTCTATGATCAAGTGACTACATTAGTGGACAAAGGAAGAGCTACAGATGAGGAGTTCTTTGATGTATAGTCTTTGACACCGTTGCCTCACAATATCCTTCTCTCTGAATTACTGCGAGATGGATTCAATGGTAGACTGTTAGATGGATAAGGAACTTTTTGGATGGTCACATCCAGAGGGTAGTGGTCAATGGCTCAAAGTGCCAATAGAGAGCACTGGCAAGTGATGTCCTTCAGGGGTTCATATTGGGACAAATGTTATTTAATACCTTCATTAGTCATATACATGAGTAAAATGAGTGCTCCCTCAGCAGATTTGCAGGCAACACCAAGTGGAATAGTGTGGTTGCCACACCTAAAGGATGAGATGCCAACCAGAGGGACCTGGACAAGGTTGAGAAGTGGGTTCCTGGGAATCTCATAAGGTTTAAAAAGATCAAGTGCAAGATGCTGCGCCTGGGTCTGGGCAAGGCAGCCCCCTGGTGCCAATAAAGCCTGGGGGATGAACTGGAAAAATTCTTCTGCATTATAATACTTCCATGAGAATTCAAGACTCGATTTCATCAATTCCTTTTCCAGTACTGAAACTTGTAACACTCATGAGTTTAATACAATCATCTGTGTATTTTATCACATGTTAGAGATTAAAAATGACCAGTCAACAATTTTGTTTTCATCTTGCTTTGCTACACTGTTCACAGATTGGTAACATCTACAGTCTGCGGGTTCACAGTGACTCAGAGCACTGCCTACCATTCAATGCTCACTCTTTTACTGAAGCCAAGCTTAAACTGTACCCAAAACATATTGAAACTTGTCCATAAAAATTTCTTATATTTATGTGTAGCTTTATTCAATGAATATTTTAATTACTAGCTTATAGCACTGAGGCACCAGAAGGATCAAAATGTAAAATATAAGATTCATAGCTAAGTTCTAGGCCTTATTTATCACTTTTCATAATATAAAGACTAGAAGCCCAAGTCCAAGACTCTGTTTTGCTATATTTTGATTGGCTCTTCCCTTTCAAGTTTACACCACTATGACTTTGTGGCTATTATGATCTAGTAGGAAGCAGATAAATCACATCCTACAGATAAAATGGTGACACACTCCTTTCTTAATCTTGCAAAAACATCTCATTGTTTATCCTTTCTTCCTTTATTTGTTTCACTTATCCTTCTTCAGTTAATTTGTTATAAAAGAAGAAAAAGGTTTCATCATTTGAATACTGCTCACAATTCATTAAACCAGCATATGTTACTAGCTCTTTTTACAACATATTCATGTCTCTTCACACCTGAGTGAAATTTGTTGCATTGATGGATTTAAATACCCTTATTGTTCATAAGAATACGTTTACCTCTTTTACCTGCTGCCACAATATACTTGAAGGGTGGGCAGATGTAGAGTCAACTCTTTGTATGTGACTGGCAGCTGTTCTCTTTTCTAATGAAGAACTACAGATCAGAGGTAATAGAATATACAAAATATCTTGATCTAAATGAAAAGCAAAAGATCAAGGAAGCTAAATGAGAAGTTAGCATGCAATTCTCCATTATTACCTGATTCTTTTAGGAAGGAGAGTGACTAAGCTCCTATTCACTTTTTTATTCAGAGTGGGTACACTCATTGAGTTACCAAAGGTAAAATATACATGCTTCTTAAAGTTTCAGTGTCCTTTGACTTGACGTCATTGTGTTAATCTATGATCAATTCTACATCAAATCCACGCAGTATTAAAAACTAAGAACATGAGTTGAACCCTTTAGTGTGCACCTCAAGGAATCCATTACTCGACAAGGAATGGGTTGATAAAATTTGTCTACTGAAACTCCGGTATTAGTTTTTTGTTGCAATTGTTGGCTGTTATCCTCTAATTGTCAACATTTGAATTAATCTCTTAAATTTGTTTTAGGATGAACTATTATTAAATAGATATTGGTTAAATTTTGCTTCTGGTTT
>JAWWMU010000180.1:51419158-51452026 GCA_035048155.1 Cinnycerthia olivascens
TTTAAAACCATTATCCTTTGTCCTGTCACTACACACCGTTGTTTCTTCTTCAAGAAAACTCCTATTCCTTTAAAGGTGTCGGTATCTGTCAGTCTTGGCTGTCAAGAATATGATTTTAGTATGCATTTTTATGGGTTTAGAAGCACATCTGAAATATATTTTAAGAAAGATAAAACCCTGAGTTATCCTGACATTTATTTTTAATGAACACAACATATTGAGTTACTGAATCCTCTCATTTGAGAAATTTCAAAAAGACAATAATAATTTCATGCTTTTTATGTGGAATCTTTCAATTCTTTCAACACCCTCATCAAATCTTGCACACTAAAATTATGAGCTTCTGAATGTGCAGTTCAGAAATCAGGACTCCCACCACCTGTGCAAGAAATCTACCTGATAGAATTACATTTCTTTTGTATGCTATTTCCTACAAGTTAATGAATTCTATTCCCTTCTGCATTTTGTCACACATTCAGGTGCAGAAAGATACTTCTCCCATAAAAGAAGAAAGAAAGCTTGAGGAAACTTCAAATAGAGTTTCTCTATTTCCTGTGTAAATACTCTAATAATCATTCAGTAAAAAATATATTATAGTGATACAAAATATGGTCTTGGCTACCATTCTCTACCTATTATTTTTAAATAATCTGTTCTTATAAAAAAAAAAAAAAAACAAACCCAAAACCAACACCAAAACCCACTAAAAATTTTCTTACTATAAAAGATAAAACTCAACGCCCTTGTTATCCACTTTACCCTACTAGTGTAACCTTAAAATCTGAGGCACTGTAGATGTGCCAGATTTTGATATTGACTAGTTCTGGAGAGCTCACTTAGCTCATGTATGGTGTTTTGGAGTTTTTTGTTGGGTTTTTTGTTGTTGCTTTGGTTTTGTTTCTCTTGTTTGTTTCTTTGTTTGTTTGTTTTGTTCTCCCTAGTTAATTTGTTTGTTTAGGGTTACCTTCATAAGATACAAATCTCTGAGTTTGGGAGTCTACTCTTGATGGTTGCCTGAAGAGAGAATTATACAAGTCGCTCTTGTTCATGAGTGTCTTATAAATTTTAGCTCCCACGTCACTGGCCTAGTTTGTGCTACTTCTTTCCAATGTCTTTTTATGTCTTTGAGTATTTCCCATGTCAAGTTTATTACAAGTAAAGTTATTAATAATAATATTTTCAGAAAGACCTGGCTGACTGTGGTATTGTTCCTGCTTATACATATTAAATATGACCATTATTTTGATACCAAACTTGCATGATTTTTAGAGGTCCTCTTATGCTGTCTGACTAAAATGTGTAATGCTGCCATTACTTCCCACCTTTTTCTGTAGGGGAGGAAACACAGAAGTGCAAGCCAGCAAAGTGATTATCGTACTCCTCAATGCTAGAACCCTCCCGGGAGTTTCAGGTTAATTACCACTGACTCACTGGGCCAGCTGTGGCTGATGACACTCCACACTTGGTATAAACAAGTCAGAAGAACAATAGTCTCCTGCAAGCCCAGTGATCTGGGTATAGGTACTGAGGGAATGAATGACAAAAACTGGTATTGAAACCAAGGAAAAACAACATAAAGAATGCTTGCTCCACTTATGTTGTAAGGTGGAATCTGGCCTCCTCACAGCATAGGTTTTGGCTCAGCCCCGCCTGTTATTGCTGGTTCTGTGGTCAGGTGAATGTTACAGCTGGGAAAACAACCCAACTGAAACCCTTTTGTGGGCAGAAGCCAGGTGCAATTATTATCCTTCAGTAAAGTCATGTGCTTTCCTGAGTTAATAAACCTGCTTAGTTCTGCTGATAATCTCTCATGAATTGCTTGATTTTGGAAACTGGCATCACAACTCTACAACTTTCCTTAAACCATTTTTAGAACAAAGTAGGATTGTTCACTTATATATGTAGTAATCCCAGCTACAAGTTCATGATTGGTGTTGTCTCACAGTCCTGATTTAAAAAAATATATTTCTAGTTTGTTAATTTACTCAGTATAAACACTTTTTCTACTGTGTATGTCTTCTCACTCGAAATATATCTAAATACGTGCACCTACAATCACACCTTACACATGAATTCATCTGTGTTAACAACTCAGCTAAAAAACTGCACTCGTAACTTCATCTACAACCTCCTGAACCATTTTCCAAGATTGAAATTTGATATTAGCTGTCAAAAGAAAAACATAGTAGGGGAAAAAAAAAAGGATGGCTTGATCTCACATGTCACAGATACGGGGAAAGATCGTTGGTTTGGTGATCACTGATCCAGGAAGGCTTGAGCAGCAAAACATTTTTTACTTAGAAATTTTGATTATCTCATAACCCTGTGATGGAAAAAACCTAACGATATAATGAAAAAATGGAGTAAACTGACTAATATTTTTGCATCTTCAAACGTGTAGTTCCTGTCTCTCTTACAAGACTTCTGTAGAAATTGGCTTTCCTTTTATGGTTATGGCTTTAAATTGGAAATCAATAAATTTACATTATGAAATATACAATAAAGTTTATGAGAGAATGGGACTGCTGAGTGGGAGACCTCTTCCTGTCCCTAAAGGCTTTATTTTATGAAAAAAATAAATCTCAAATATAATATTTTTTTAAAGAGTATTTGCATCTCAAGCACTTTTTATTGTTGTAGTTGTAGTTTCCTTCAGTAAAGCTATGCAGCATGAAATATTTCCTATCTTTTGAGAATGTCCTTATTCCAACATGATTTTAAGTATGTATTATATTGAAAATAAACATTAGTCACATTAGAGTAAGTTTCATTGTTAAATGAGAAATTTAAAAAATCTGAGCTTTAGAAATGTATTCTGTACTAGACATCCTTAACAGAGAGGTCTGGAAAACGTACTATTAAAATAAAAGAAAATCCCAGATAAAAAATTTAGAGTTTAGATCTGGTTTTCTTCTTCATTCCTTTTTCTTTTTTCTCCTTACACACAACCTTCCATTGTGTTACATTCAATTTTTGTAATTAGAATAGAATAGTTGTTAGTTGGAAGGGATAGACCTACAATTATCATCTAGCTTAATGAAAAGTTAAAACATGTTGCTAAGGGCATTGTACACCTTAAAACCTCTTTAACACTTATAGGTCTGGGCATCCATCACCTCTCTAGGAAGCCTGTGCTTGATCACACTCGGTAAAGAAATGCTTCCAAACGTCCAGTCTAAACCTCCTCATGCATAACTTTGAAACATTTCCATGCATCCTTGTCACTGGATCCCAGTGAGAAGAGCTCAGCATCCGCTTTTCCACCTCCCCTCCACAGGAAGCTGCAGAGAGAAACAGGTTCACCTCAGACTCCTTTTCTCCTAAAAATAGACATTAGGGCACGATCCAACAAAGAATTGGATGATCTGCTAGATCTTATGTATAGTATTATCTTTCCATGGTGGATTTGGTTAGGACAGGTAAAAAGGAAAAGCTATTTTCTCTATGTTAGTTTTCACTCTGAGATTTATACTTTCAGTTCTCCAAACCAATAGGTAAAAAAACATAATAATTTTTTTATAGATGTCTTGATTTGATACTAGTGGTTTGCATGACATTTTACTACAAGTCAGGAAACCACCATGCAGTGATATAAATATTTCTCCTGCAGCATATCCTGCTGTTTTATTTCTGTGCCCCTGCAAGGCTAATAAGCTACATGATATATTATCATCATGAGGTGAGGGTAACACTCGCAAGAGACCAAAGTATTTTGCTATTTATTATACTCAAAGTCAAATCATTTCCTTCACTATTAGCATAATCAACTATTAACTACAAAAATCTTTATAGAACAAGGAAAAAAATCTAAAAAGCTACCAGATGTAACTAGAAATTGAGGAAAAAAACCCCAGTGGTTTTCCAGAGAAGAAAGATATATTAAAAATAATGGGATTTATGCTTTATTTTTTTATATCTCTTTTAAAAAAAGAAAAAATAATTAAAAGCAATTATATAATGTAAAGTTAACTCCAATGATTATGCCATTTATCAAAAGAGTAATCCACATTATTAGTGAAACCCTATAAGAGGAAAATAAAAAAGAAAGGATTGGAAAGTCTTAAGTCCTCAAAAGTATGCATATTCAAGCAAGCTATTAAAAAAATATGCTCTATGCTATTATTGCCTGAAATATGAAGGAGGAATAATTTTTTTCATACATAGAAATAAGTTCTAGAGAAAAGAATTATTTCAATCATCTTTGACTGAAACAAAATTTCTACAACTCTTTCTTGGGGGAAAAAAAATCCAAAAACCCCCATACTCTCCCTTTAAAAGGCCCACCATCCCCCTTAACTCTCTTTCCCTGCCAAAAAAAACCCGAACAAAATCCCCCAACATTTTAGAATGACAATATCTTTTAAGAATTCAGGTTTTTTGTAAGAAATTTTTTGTTGTTGCTTCCTAGGTTTTTTGGGTTTGGGTTTTTTTTCAGGCTATCTCTACTGGAGAATTAAAAGCTACCACCTTGAGCATATGAAAATCTTGTAAAGTTACATTTTATATACATAAAAATGCAGAAAAGTATGTGAGATTTCATCTTTTATGAAAACAGTTGTAATTCTGTTACCAGGGCTATGATATGCACTTCCATAAATAATTATATAATGATAGGTTTATGATCTTCTGGAAATAGAGCACTATCTATCACTGAAGGTAAAAAGATATTCTAATTCAGGAGAGAGATGGAATAGAAAAGCTTTGCATTGTACATGAAAGTATTTATGTGCTTGAAATAATTAAAATCCATTTTCTTTTACAAAACTACTTTAAGGATGCATTTAATGCACTTTTTTCTGCTTCGGATTATCATTATTCTTAGATAGCTGAACTTAACCTTTGAGTGAATGTAAAAAAAAATTTCAAATGCTAGATTTACAGCACTTTAAAATGTAGAAAGAAGTCAAGTATAATTCTAGCATGAATATAAAATGCTCTTTTCATTTTATCAAGCTAAAGAACAGCATTTATTATAATTAATGTTGGAATGTTACTTTTGTTGTTCTTTTGGAATGTACTTTTGTTACATTCTCACATTACACTGTTGTCACATAATTGTCTGTTGCAAGCTTTTTTATTTCTTATGACAAATACAAAAATGTAAGTGATACAGCTATGTTAGCTAATATGTTTCTGGAAGGTATGCAGAAGGTGTGGTATCTTTGAACTTATTAAAAACCCAAACTGAAACTTAAGTCTGCTTTTCTGAAGCACAAAGAGGCATCTTCACTAATACACATCATCACTAAAGGCACTAATTTTTGCTTTTAATGCCAACATTATCAATGAATAGTCCGCCACTTTATCAAAAAGCTTAAAAATAATTTTGAAACATCAGGAGGGATGGCTTAATTACAATGTTAGCTATTTATTCATGTGTAAGAAAAGGGTAATTATTTCATAAGCCTTAAACATATTAAAACATTCAGCATACTGATAGCAATAGCACTCCTACACATTACACTAAAGGCAAGGCATGGCTCAACACAAAAACAACCCAAGCACCCAAATTACAAATACTTCTCCAAATTCTGGAAACTACTTCATTGCATGAAATTTCAGTCAAACTTAAGAAAGGAAAGGCTTTTCAGAAATGTTTCTGGAGTAGTGGAAGCTTTGTAAACTTCTTTCCTCCTGTTCCAGATATTAGATGTACTTGTTAACAACAAATAACTTCTTGGTGGGGGGTGGGAAGACCAGCAAGACTTGGAAAGGGTCAGAGCAATCCTGTTGGAATTAAGCATTGCCAATTGATTTTTAAACCAACAGGATATTCATGTGAAGCTTAGCTTATTTAAAACTGTTCTCTCAACTATGAGGAAAAATATTTATTTAAAAAAATGAATGTATTGGTCCATATCAAACCTCTATAGCTCCTTTTTCTTCACTTATAATATTTTTCTCCCTTTTGTTGACAAATTATGTGCTTGCAAATCACCATGAATATAGAAAGATTTTTCAGAGGATGAGAATAGTTGGAGTAAAGGTTGAGCTTAGTCAAACTAAAACTTGGAAGTAATTTGAAATTGACAATTATCAGCAGTTTCCCCTTTAGGAAACTCACTGATCTTTGCAAAGAACTTCCTGTTCATTTTATGAAATGTATTTCCATGTTTCATAAAGGATTTTTTTTTTCATTTTTTTCATGGTGGTTGTGGCAGAGCTGAAAGCAGAACTTGGACTCTCCAGCTCCCAATATCTATTACCAATCATGCTATGAAATGAATTCTTAAGTTGGACTCAAAAGTGGAAACAGCCTATCTCTTGCTGATGCTGCACATTGCAACAGCTTCTCCTGCAAAGATTTCTATTTGGCCACCTGAGTCACTGATTAATCACTGATATTTGAATGTAGGTGCCATTTTATTTACTCAAAAATTGTTATCCTACATATTTTTTTTCTCTGCTTCCTGAGTGTCTTGTTTCACACACAGAAGTTCCAGTTTGCCCAACTTTATTATTTTTCTAAAGTCACATCTATAGAAGTTATGAGAAAGTTATACACAAGGACCTACCCTTCACAGGCTATGAATAAAGCACAGAAATATGGAAAAGAGCTAGGAAAATATGTGAAGTTAAAAGCTATCAGAAATTTCTATATGTTTATATTTTGCTTTGAGGTCAATCTAATGTCTGTTTTTCTTATGGGGGCTTTCAATTCATTCTGACAGCAATATTCTAATATATATGTGAGCATCTTGAGATTTGTAGGGTTTAGACAATATGTTGAAGCATACAGTATTTGATCCAAAGTGTCTGTAATCCAGTAAGCATGAAGTATAACAGGTTTAGGTATTTGCTACAATTCTACACCCCTACTGATAGCATTAGTTAAAATCTTGTCATCTGAAACTCACAAATAATGATTTGTCTGGTTGAACAGATACTACTTGTAGTGTTTTCATGATATATCAGTATAAAATTCCAGTTAAGTGAAAAGCATTTGCAAAATATAGGGCCTTAAGGATGGAACTATATTTAGCTGTTTATAATGGTTGCAAATCCCTTCTTTACACAGTTATAGTAATGTGAATGAAGTTTTAATCTACTTTGTTATAGCAATATCTCAGAAATACTGCATGCTCAAATATTTTATCCCTTTTGTGGAGCGTTGTTCCTATGGAAAAAGAAGCAGCTACTGTAGCTGCTAAAGAAATTTTAGTCCTTTATGAGATATGGAAAGGCCAGAATAACTCAGATTTAGACTATCTCAATGAGTTTATTGTTTAATAGCTTAAATTTATAATCTCCTCACAATTACTAGTAAAAAAGATGACGCAAGCAAGTCCCACAATGCTCAAGACATTTTGAGATTTTGACACCAAATTATGAGGCATAACACAGAGACTCTTTGCTCTCCAAGATTTTGTCAGTGAGCATAGTAAAAAAATCAACAAACACTTTAAAAGGCACTTTTAATGGAATTTCTTCATGTCTAATTGCTCTTTCAAGACCTGTTTGGTAACTTATGCATATTGTATACATTTATTTGAATATATATGTGATTTCTATAATTTGAATTCATAGGGTTATTTTTTGGAGAGGTAATCAAGGAACTGAAATTCACTTAACAAGAAAGTTTCAATAAATATTTGTGAGAGAAAATAATGAATCAATAGGGTAAAATTTTGGAAAAAGCATTTTTTTCAACAGGAGATCAGAATTGGTATGAAATCTAGAGAGTAGAAGAAAAATTCTTGTTTAATTCTGTTTTCCACCCTTTCTTAACAAAGAACAACTAATGTTATTTTCAGCTAATAGAGCAAAAGGGCTCCTGAGTTTCAATACTATAAAGTACTATTACTTTCCAGGAGGCAACAGTAAGCATTTCACATTGTAGCATTACTAAAACTCCTCTTTACATTGAGGTGATCTGAACTTGTTCACATATGAACATTTAAAATTAGATTAATATAAGTGCTAAGAAATATAGGAATCAATTCTGCTTTGAAGCTTAGGCCATGACTAGTGTCCTTCACTACAATTATGTGCAAAACTATTTCAATCCACTGCTGAAGTTCAGCCCTGCTTGGGTTTCCTCTTTCCGCATAAACATAATGCTGATAGGAGGAGCCATGTTGTGAGCAGACAGAACACTCTGCCCATGACACAAAGCCAGCCCAAAAAGTAGCACTTGGCAGACATTGCTATTCAAAGAGTAATGGAGTTTGTTATCAGATCCTTTTACCTTAGTTGTTCTTTGCTCTCCTCTTTCCTGGGCTGACAGTCTCAATAGGATGCTAGTTAATGCTTATGGGGGCACGAACATCTCTCCAGTAGGCAGTATTCTCGAAGTGCTAACTCATTTTATACAAGCTAGTTAAGTGTCACCTGAGAGTAATGACTTTCTATCGCTACTGAACTGAACTTGATTCAATTCTTTTACTATTTATCTTCACAGTAATAAACAAATTTGTCTTGTCAGTACAGTTTGCTTGGGCCCTTCTGAAAAAGAACCTTCTAAATGTGAAAGAAAATGCAACAGTACTAGACAGAGAGGAGAGGTGATAGACAATATTTTAGTTTTATAAGTTCCTCAATTAACATAACCTGCTTGATAACATTTATCAGGAAACTTCAGGATAGTGTCTTTCTTTATGTTTTGGAAAAGTTTTTCTACTTAAAATTCATAGCATGAACAACAGCATGTGGGACTTTACCTGCCAAAAGCTAAAGGCAATTGTTTCCTTTTGAAGAGAAAAGCAAGAGAAAAATATTCAGTTATCTAAACCTTTGGGGGTATCTTGGGTTTTTCTGCATCTTCCCATTACTATTTGTGAGATTAGATCTGACTGTGTCTCAAGTTTCCATATCTATGCTCCTGGCAAGTGAGCTATCCCTCTAAGCAACATCCTTTGTTGGGAACGGTGCGCTGTGGCAGTATAGAGCCTGTCCTCTGTATTGTTTATAAAATCTAGGATGTGTTCCTCTTTGATTCTCACAGCAATTTGTTTCATCATTCTCTGTGAACCAACTTCTTATGCCAGTGTTATTTCCCTAAGTTTAATTCTGCAGATATGACAGTATATTTCCAGTATAGGAGGAAACAATGGGTGGGAAAAATCAATTCTATTCATGGCCCTTGCACACTTTTGTTGAGTCCCACATATTGAATAAAAAAAGACATAGATACATTTTAGTGTTGATTTTTTTTTCCATCATCCTTTACCCTTCATCCTTGGTGTCATCCAAGTAGAGAACTATGGGCAGAATATAGTATTTTTTAATTGCTTCCAAGAAAATGAAAAGATAATATGGTGTCAAAATTATTAAACACCATTTTTTTCTTACAGCTTTTTTCATGACAATGTTAATTGCTAAATTATGAGAGGGCTATTTGGAGCAAGTTAAGAGTAGAAGCAAAGTCCATGTTCTTTCTCTCCTCTGCTGCCTCACTGTACTTCTGTAGAACAGCACGTTTGAAAGAGGGCTCCGGGAAGGATGTGAGTCACCCAGGCAGATTCCATGACTCTTGAGTCATACTGGGCAGGCTCCTTGCATATTGTCAAATGGATCACACAGCATTTTTTTAGTTCTCCAGGATTTTTAAAATCTTTTCTTACATGCTTTATATGTTATTACAAAAATTCTTTCATCATGCTTTTCAACAAGCTTTCAATAAGCATGGAAACTTTCTGTACATATAATTAAGCAGGATGTCTCATTTTAACTACCTTTGCCCACCTTTTTTTTAACAAAAATAATTTAACTGAATAATGAAACTGCATTAAATACAGTATATTAATCATGCTGTGGGGCTTTGAATCAACCACCCTTAAACACAACTAAAATACTTAGATTTCTTGTATTTAAAAGATCAGCATATGTAATAATGTTACTTATGGTTACTCCTCTTTTTCCATTTAACACCCAGAAACCTAGAAAACAAAAATAGTTAACTATTTTATTACTCTCTCACACACTTGAATAATGGCTGCATATGAGATAGCTAGAACAAGCACATTTCCAGAGCTGTCAAATCTACTGATATATTACAATAATCCCTATATTATTATTGCAATACATAGCAGGATATGAAAAGAATGTTGGCATAAATTTTCTAATTCAGTTGCAGGGAATGATGGCCACTGTTAATAGAATTAGACATTGAGAGATATTAATATAATAACATGCCATGCATATATAAGTTTATCTCTCAAATACTTTGTTAAAGAAAGCTAATAGGTTACTATTCTTCACTCAGAGAATAGAAGTTTCTCTTATTGACTAACAACAGTAGAAGGTAAAATTACATCAATTCTCTTTGCCTTCTCTTCGTAATAAAAGTTTGCAATGTCATATTCCACTGATGTTACTTTTATGTCTCATGATGATGTGAATACCATTGCACTGCCCCAAAAAGGGATAGATTCTCCTCTTCAAGGAAAATATGAATTAATTTGAGTAGAACAGCTACATAAGAAATCCACTGACTGTGCAGGTAAAATAATTTAAAGACAGTAGGACAGCAGGACACAAATACCATACACTTTTTGAATTAATGAGACTTAATTTAAAAAGTCTTTTCCCAGAATTCTCTCTATGGACACTACTGGTCTTTATAGCACTATTAAAATTTCAGAAAAAGACAAAACAATCCTTGTATCAAGAAAACAAACGTGCCATGATACCATAGTGGGAGAAAACTAACACTTTGGTGGAAAATAATCCTATGTCTTGTTTACATGCAGTTTTAGATATGATACACTTTGATTTTTCTTCCCTTTCTGATGCAATAATGTAGAATTCTTAGTAAAGGAACAAGCGTCCCTGCAGGGATCTTCAGGGTTGATTTGTTCCTGAGATAAAACTAAAAACCACGTTAAAAGATGCAAGTTGGGTAAGCTAGTATGGGCACGTTTGAAAGCAAGAGAGCAGGCAATAATCAATAAAAATTAATTATCAATACTGTTCTTCCTTCACTGCCTTTACATTTTACTTTTCGAAGTATCCAAACTGAAGTTTACATTCATGTCTTAATTTCCTATTTTACATGTAAGAAGGAAGTACAGATTTAAATAATCCATCAAAGCAATCTTTTTTAAAATTTATTTATTGAGAGATGTGCTTGTCCTTTCTTAAAAGCTGCATAAGAATGTAAAGCTCTTTTAAACATGAATGGCAAGTTATCTACAATTAAAGATTTGCAATCAATATTAATAGAATTTATTACTTTAGTCTACAGAAAAAAAATGCACCTTATAAAATACTGATTACTAAAATACATTTTTTTTACATAATAAATGCTGAATTTTCTTTTGCTTTTATCTGTGCATAAAAATTGTGGTTTTGTGTACAGATAAAGAAGCATAAAATCTCTGGTTTTTTTTGTAGTGGGGGTTATGTTGTTATTGCTGTTCCTTGTCCAAAACAAGTCAAGAAGCCCTGAAATACTAATTATTATACTAATAAATTGAAGCAATTTCTTAAAAATTTTAATGTATGTCTTGTTCTAGCATATGCCACGATTGTCTTTACACTTATTCAAGACATTTGAGTTGGTATTCACATCAAATGTTGTGTTGTTGTTGAGGCAAAAAAAGAAATATAGGTGATACCATAGTAATATTCAAAAATACTTAAATGTCTGCATTTATATTATGCTTGTTTTTAAATCCTCTTGTCATCACAGAAATGGTTCCATTTCTCTGAAAATCAATTCTAAAATATAAACATAAAAGAGAACTTTCAGAACTACAGATGACACATATCATACTGGAGCTTCTAATTCCTTTAAATACCAGTCTGTAGATTTTGTCATACTAAACTTAGATTTTATTTGCTAAAATGCATAAGAGATACACACTTTGCTTCAATCTTTGGGGTTTAAATACTTTAAAATAATAACTGAATAAAAGACTTCTTATACAACATCAAATTTCAGTATGGTTATAAATCAACACATTCTCATTTAAAAATTCCTATGTACTGTTCATTTACAGGCTAAGAAGTTTATTTTTCTTTTATCCAATCCAAGACTAAGGGGACATATGGTCACTTTGAAAACCCTTATTGACAAACAGAGGTATTAATAGTTGCATGCAATGGAAACTGGACAAATTTGAATATGTAAATCTATAAAGATTACTAAATACACATTATGAGGCTCAGGGAATCAGAATTCCCAAATGTTGATGTTTCAAGACTACTTGGAAAACAAATTAGTTTATTTGTCCTGCTATACTTTTCCCTGACCACCTTATTTTGGCCACCAGATAATCTTTGGTCTAACGCTATACATTACCTTGATTTCCAATATTTAGAGGAAAAAGTATTTTTCACTGAAATTAAGATGAAAAGCCCTTGTAAAGTACTTGTTTTGGATCTTCATTATACTTGAAGATTTGAAGGGATAGAAAGATCTAATGTTGTCCAGGAAACTGAAGAATCTGTCATTAAATAAAGCCAACTGGGAAATACAGCATGTTGAAAGGACTCGGAACAGAGGAAAAAGAAATTTCCGTTGAATCTTTGCATTAGATTTTTTTCAGGAAAGAGCCTGCCTTGGATGCAAAGGTTGCTAAATATTCCATTCATAAACCAGATGTCTGTTCTTCCTTGAGTCGGTAAATTTTGGAATGCATTTTGCCTTCCATCTACTTTGAGGATTGCGACAGTATCAAAGGGAGTTCTGCAATCTGCATCAGTGGGAGGCTGCCTGAGCTAGCAGCTGGCACGGAAGACTTGGACAAAAGCCTAACTTCACTGAGTCAGTTGCAAAACCTTCATCAAACTGGAAGCTGATGTTCAAATTATTACTTTTTGAAGGATGCACAACGTTTGGATCAATTTACAGCATGACAGGGGACATACTGCTTTACTTTCTGATCATTTATTTCTCCACTTGTCAGTTTAGTTTGTTCGTTCATATCCACCTCACTGAATTGATTTGAAATTCATAGATGAGGCAGGTTATATAACTGCAACTGTCTAGATCTCATGAGTACTTGCAGTGACTCACTGAGATGTGTACAAGTATGCATACCCACATGCACATACTAAAACCTTCCCTCACTGCTTCGTCTTAACAGATATAACTGCAGGTATGGTTCTTTAAAAATCCAGTCTTCCTCCACTTTCAAAGTGTTAGTTTAAAACTGATGGAATTTAAACATGGAGCTCTTTTTTTAAAGGATAATAAAAGAAATCAAAGTTTTAGTGCATAGCATTTCAATTTATCTTGTATCAATAGGCTATTTTTAATAGTGGTGAACGGTTATTGCTGTATCTTCTTTTTAAGAGCAGGATGCTGAAATCAGAAGTGGAGGAAGAAATCCTATAATATGATTTTTCAGGAAAGAGGCAAATGCTATTCACTCTGCAGCACAAAAGGAGCTAGTACAAATACAATGGGAAAGCAACAGATAGAACAGGAAGAGGCATACAATTGTATTCAGGAAATCAGAAAAGTGCTGAATAGCTTGTTTTGCAACCAATGTGTAGGGGTGGATTTCCAATACAGAAATTCCTTCTTTGATTCCAGCAGATCCAAGCACATGTTGTCCGAGCAGTTAAAATCCTGATCAAGTGGAGAACAATTCACATCAAACTCAGGTACAGTTCAGGTATAGAACATAGAAGTTCTTTGGATAGTCAAGGAAAATAGAGGAGTTATAAAAAAATGCTATTCTGTTGTCTTCAATAAGAGCTATTTCTGATCATATTTGGTGTATATTTGGGGCTTTACTTTGCTTTGTGCATTTGAAGTGCACTTAAACATAGAATAGTACTTAATATACAATATAGCAGTGCAATGACATACAATGGACAACTTAAAATAATTTCTCAAATTTGTGTGGTAAATTTTTGACTTAATAAACTAAATGCATATGTAAAAATATATGTCAGCACTAGGAATTTGGCATAAAAGATTTCCCTCATTTCTATTACAAGTATATATACACAACACTTCAAAATACAAGTAATTCTTAAAGAACAGGCACAATATAGTTTTGAAACCTAAAGTTTCAATGTGCATATAGGTTATCAAACTTATTCCTCTGTTGAAAAAATTCATAGATATATGGGGTAAGGTTATCTAAAGGAACACGGTAAAAGATTAGAAATGAAAGAAAATCAAGCAGAAAAGCAGCAAATGTTCTTCCCAGTCAGGTTCCATGCCTTACATAAGACTGCGCTAGTGTATCAGGGATTCCTGCACAGTTTGTCTTCTGTCTTACAAGCTGGGCTTTTATTTTCTCTTATAAAATTTCTTTTCTCAGATCTTATCAGAATGCTGTATTCTAAAAAAAAAAACCTGGTTCAAGATATAATTCATCACTGAATATGTATGTGTTCCAAAACATTACCCATGTATGTTGCTAATGTTACAGAATCCAAAATTCATCATGTACCTAATTATAGGCTAAGATTTATAAGAAACAAGGATATTTGTATTACATAATAATTTTTGCACCACTTTCTTGTACTTTGGGTTTGTGCATGCAGGGTGATATTTAAGAAAAAGTAGATGTAGCAGCCATGACAGAATCAAAAGAAACCAACCAAATAAAAAAGGAACTGTTACTGTGTAATCACTACATTGAAAACATTTACTAACTCAGACCCTCAGATGGACTACTTACATCAACATTTTCAGGACATAATTTCAAAACAAAATTATTCTCATGAAATTTTAAGACCTGAATTCAAGAGGAAAGAACATTTGAAAATAATTTCAAGTGCAAAAATGTAGTCATTCTCTGAAATAAATCAGTGAGTGTCTATTTGCCATTACACAATAAGGACAGTAAAGCCTGCAAGAACATTAAGCTGTGTTATTTGCACTACAAAAAGCTAAAGGAAAATAGATTCTATAAACACGGGTTCTCTAAATTAATGGATTCTTTTCTTCAAACTTTGGTCCAGAGAATAGATTAAGAATCTATTTCGCAACTAAAAGTGAGAGAATGCTCTTACAGATAAATTTAATTACATTTATTAATTGTCAAAATTCACTTTGCATTTTTAAGCCATGATTTTGCACATTATGAACCCTTTCTCTACACTGATGGTGGAACTTTGACACTTGCAGTCTAGATCTGAAATTTTCATTGAAAACAGAGCATATTATCAGATTCCATGAACCAAGGTAATGCACTTCTCTTCCCTGGCTTTTATTTCTTCATGTGTCAGTCAGAGAGTAATTTATCTACTGATTTCTTTGTGGGAGTCAAGTAACTGTATCACAAAAATTCTGAGTTTCTTTTTAAACTCTGCTCCTTACTTTATCTGTGACTTCAGACATGTCACTTAATCTTTCCTTACTCCGTTTCCCCCTGCAAAAATGGAAGTTGTAAACCATTCCTTTATTTTCCTTCCTTCAGAGAGATGCCTGCTCTTCTCCAACCCCATTTGATATTGAAACATGGGCTAACTTAAAATTCTGTGCTGCAGATCAAAGACATGTTCATGTAGAAATACCTGAGCTAGCTTTAAGGCAGATATCTCAGGTGTGGCAAACAGTTTAATTAGGACTGCATGGAAACAAATCTTGAGGGAAGATCATACAAGCCATAACCTGCAGTGCTGCAGTTTCACCACTATAGCTCCTCAAGCTAGATTAAACAAAAAAACCCCCACTGATTAGGCCACTACATGCATAAATAAACTGTAGGTATGCAGAAAGCAGGGGGTAAGGAGAAGGAAAATAATTAAATATTTTTGAGAGCTGCAAGAAACGAGACAGAGACCTAATAGAACCAGGTGAAGGGAAATAAAACAGAACAAGGAAAGCTCTGTTTAAAGACCATATCTGTAATTAATAACATAGGAATTAGTATGAAAAGGTTATTTTGTTCATTCCTCAAATTGTGAGAATACATCACAAGGTATCCCTACCTTTACTAGAAGAAATAGAACCTAGGAAGATTTATATTTCAGAGGAAAGGTAAATTATAAGGAAACATAGCAATCTATAGTATTCAAAAACTAAAACTAAATGGTTCCATGCTCTTTCTTGTAATGGAAAAAAAAAAAAAAAAAGGAATAGTCACTAAAACAGTTAAATAAGAGTTAAAAAATAACAAACAAAACAATTTTGGTAGACTTCTGAGGATTTTGCTGTTGGAAGACATCCTTCAGGTCAGTAACTTAGCTTGTGGTGGACTAGTGGGCTTTTAGAGCTACTATTATTATTATTTAGAAAATCACATGCTGACTATTAACTGTTGGGGTCAGGAGGAGAGGTAATTCTGTCACAGAACATTTTCAAAATTTTCTTCTGAGATGTATTAGGTATGGTCAGAACTAGAAAGCGATGACAAAAGACCAGGAAACTAATTTACCATGGTAATGTATTTGCCCTTGATATACAAATATAAATGTAATGAAAATGTTCTTCAGAAAATTATTGTGCAATTTACATTAAGATATTACCATTCTAACAGCAAAACCAGAGAAGGTTGTACATATGAGCAGAATTTCCTTGTAAGGAAAGCTCCAAGGGCATTGGATAAATTAACTCAGAAGTTACTTTTGGTTCTGCAGATTTTACTAATTAACAAGATCTTTGCATACTGAATTTTCACAGACAATCTGCTAACATTTCTTTTTTCCTCTTTTTTTTTTTTTTTTTCTCCCACATCTGACACCACAGCTAATCAGCTGAATAAAACTTCAATCTACATCTGACAGTCATGTAGGCTGGTGGGCAATGTGCACCATATTCTAAGAAAATCAGCCCCCTTACCCTTTTTGTTCCAATTTTCCAGTGTTTTAATCTCAACTGAGAAAATGTAAAGAAGCTCTTAACAGCAAACAGAAAGCTGAATTTCCCATATACTCTGCCTGTGAGCAAAACCTTTTTAAATTTGCCTTAACTGTAAAGATTATTTGCATTCCTTAGTCATCTAGGCTTGGGAAAAAAAAAAAAAAGAAAGAAACACATCTGAAGGTTTCATGTACTGTGCTGAAGATTATTATTTCAAATTCTAAAACGAAAGGAAATCGAAAGCAATTAGTTATAACTGCATTGTTTCACACCAACTGAAATTAAATGGTAAATATTTGAAGTAAAAGTTAATAACCAAGATCACTTCCAAAATACTGTTTCTATGGAAAATCTTCATAAAAATCCACTATAAATCCTGATTAAAACTTAACCTAGCCAAACACTGCAGATTACCTAGATTCCAATTAAATGTGACAAATGAATGCTTGGAAGACTTCAATTTCAATTCTATTTCTGTCAAAATGATCCATTAATATTGAGGACTACATTATCAGAATTTGAACAATGCAATAGTTAAAATACAAGTAGACTTAAGATTCATAGAACAGAAAGCTCTCACTCAGATATCAGGTATTATGAAGGAATATAAGTACATTCATATATGTACATAAGTACATACTTGAAGGAACAAAAGTACATTGCAACCTCTTCCATCATTATTTATTGATTAATGTTAACAGAAATTTCTGGAGGTAGATGACATACTGCTGTTGAAATCTTGTCTTTAAAATGTGACAGCAAAATCCAGAAGTCTGTAGAGTATAATTTTCACCGCAATATCATCCACCTTTTAAAGGTCTCTGTTTAAGGTTTTATAAAGGAGGAGAAAATCCTGATTCTATTTGTTTCACCATGCAAAATTTTTTTACTGGAGATTTCTTTTTCATTTATCATGAACTAATGTATTTAGCTACCTCTATGTTTCTATCTATTAATTTTAGAATACTATTTTCAAAATCAAATCCAATAAATTTATCTTACCAAATATAAACATTTTTCAAAAAAAAAGTATCTAAAATATTTTAGTTATTAGAATGCAATTTCAGTTTTTGCATCAATACGAAAACTTAAACTATTTTGCTTTTACTTATGATACTGCTCAAGCACTTTTCGTTTTCAATTGCACCTCAGTTAGTGGGATTTTCCTTTTCATTGACTACCAAATACATTAAAAATTGTATTAATTTGTGATTCTACAGTTTCTCCAGCATGGATCAGGAATATCTCATGTTAAAATATTTTCGGAACACAGAATTTCATATCTACAAATTCTCTACATTACTGGATATCCAAAGAAATTGAAAAATTGTTTAATTTTCTTATCCTAACCACAAAATCTCACTACAAAACAGACAACAAAATAATTAACCCAATTTAGATACAAAGTCTATAAGCTTTTTTTCTGACATTTTTTCCATTGTAATACTATTATCACTTTTATTCCCTACCACATCCCCAGAAAAATGAAATGTAAACAAATATATTCATATAAACAACCAAGGAGAATATATAAATGCGAATGTATAAGCATACATAGCCTAACATATCTTTAAATGGATAATATTATCTTCCTTTTTAGTCAATATTTTTGCTATTGGGATATACACTTGAAGCATATGTAGACTTCTGTAGCCATTCTTCAATAATGCATACTAGATTTGCAAATATCTTACCATGAAAAATAACATAGTTTTAATGGGTTGAAATGTCTATCTCAGATAAGACAAAACCCCATGAACAATTATTCAGTACTATAACGTCTGAAAAACTAATGTGCACTTTAGCCAAACTAATTTATTCTATTAAAAGAAATACACCACTCTTCTTGCATGTGCCCACCTATTACAATCAAATTAGAAAACCCATTATTTCTTTGATTATTAAAAATCTGTACATTTCGATATGTATTAGTCTATTTTGCTGCTTATGGGCAAATGAAAATACAATGAAATCAGTCTCTGACTTCATAAAACTTTAGATCGAGGCCAAAAAGTGGAGAAGAGTGAAATAGTTGTGTTTTATAAAATACATTACAAAATGAATAAGTCTTTTTGAATTTTTAATCCTGAATAGTTTAAGATAGAAAGAAAAACAAAATCTAACCTGAGACATATATTAATATTTTTTGGTTTTTTTAATAATTGGAGAATTACTATGGAAGTATTTAACATTTACCCCATCTACAGAAATGGACCCTGAATTTAAATGACATGTTGTAAAAATAATGTACAAAATAAAGCGTGAAGAAAAGGAAAGTAATGTTCTTCTATTCTGAATAATGAAGAATGGACTTGACATTGGGTTTTATTTTGAAAACCATCTATACAACGTTTTTGGGGAAAAGAGAATTCTCTAGAGTGGGGTTTTAGAATGCTATTTTCTTTTCCTGATGCTGTATATATTACATTCTGGGAAATTTCCTAAGTAAGTTTTGAATCAAAAATGGAAGGAAATGAGAATATATGTCCTTTATGGTCTTTTATCTAAAATGAAAAGCATATAATTTTATTCAAATACCATTTCTCCAGACCTCTATTGATATGTTTTTTGGTGTTAAAACTGCTTCTGCAGTATAGATTTTAAGTCATGTAAAAAAAATAAAAGAAGTGTTGTTTTAATTACTGGTGTTATGTTTCATTATTTTGTATACCTGCATTTTAACAAACTTTAAAATCAAATAATTACAATATTAATTATTTAATATATTTATTTATGGGTTTGGACTGACCTTTCAAAAGTCTACTTAGTATCACTTGCTAGTGAGATTATGTGTGTGAATGTTGTGTTTGCCCCTACCATTTTCCATATGCTCTGCCTCACCAACACTGCCATCCGGCGTAGTCCTTTCGTAGTTGTCCTCTGGGAGTGGAAGGGCACCCAGTCTTGGCCCTGATGAACTCTTACTGCTTGGTGTTTCTGACTCCTCCAGACCGCTGTCATAGCAACTCTGCAATGACCCTTGATGCGGGTCCTGAGGCTGACTCACAACAGAAAACGTCACTCTACGAAACGGCTGCAAGAGAAAAGAGTCTGAATGTCACTGGAAAGTTCAGTCTTTGAACAACTGATTCTCAAAACATGACTTAAGCAAACTAATATCTTAACATTTACCGATTAAACAACTTTGTCTACATTAAAGCAAACAGAAAGTACAATTCTTACATAAATGGCCACTGGACAGAGTATGCATAGAATTTTACTGTAATATATAGTCCAGAACCTTCACACAGTTTATCATAGCCTCCTTTCAAATGGCTACATGGGCTAAAAAAGCTGATTATAATTATTTATAAATTTTGTACAAGTCTTTATCAATCAGTTGCAATAAGTTGATCAGAATTAATATCAGACTGGATAAAGGTACTTGACAGTGTGTTCACATGTATGTGTAAGATTGTGTGGGTAGGTAAAAATGCTCATTTGCAAATTCTATAATGGATATTACAAACATAGCAACACACCCATAAAATTTCTATAAAATCACTATCTGTATTTCTACATGAAAAAGGAGGGGGGTAAAAATGAAAAAAAAAAAAAGGAAAGGGACAAAAAAGTCTCTTAGGCCCTTTGCCATAAAAGCCAGTGCCTAGAGACAGGGTGTGTTGCCAGCTGACTTAATAAAGCCTTTAAAGTACTGCGAGCACAGCTGACACAACACGCTTCCACTGGGACTGTACAAACATGGATTGTTAGAGATTTGTATTCATTCAAAATGACAGATATTACTGTTGCTCTGGAAGCCTACATGCTGAACCCTGGCACCGATGAGAATCCCAGGAAGTGGAAGAGTCAATCCTTCACATTTCAGAGGATGCTGAGGACATACAGGATTTTCAGTGAGAAGTTAGGGGATTCTTCTAGGATTTGAGCTATACTCAAGCAGCAATGATGCATTTAAAATAGTGATATATTTGAAATAAATTGCTGTTCACAAGGCTAAAGAACCACAGAAAAATGTCTGTTGTTCTAAAAAGCACCTTCTGAAACAAGCACCAATAAGTTAATTTTATAAGACACCACACAAATTTTCCTGTGTTTGAAATGGGGTATCTGACAGTGCTATCCTTTGGATTCAGACCTGTTTCAAGCCCTATGTTAGAATGACACATAGGCATACATCACTCCCACTGGCAACTGTAGTCACTCTGGGGTGGAAATATTTATGCAGGCCAGAAGAGGGAAAACAGCAACTGCAACCACTCACACAAGCCCTGAAGACCAGAAGTCCACATCAAGTTTACAAATACAGGGATGAGTGGAGTTTCATTTTGAGGGTACAAAAATTATTTTGAGGGTACAAAACGTTGAAGATATAAATGTAATTAATGCTGATGATAGACAGGTTGGACAACGAATATAATGCTAAACCTTCCTGGCAAAAGTAGATCAAAAGTTTAAACAGTTGACAGTTATTAGAAATACCTTACTGCAACTGTTTGATGGACCAAATCTTCATGCAATGAGATGCTGCAATCTGTAACTATACATCATTACTACTTAGCTGTGGGTCAATGACACAAACTGTGAATCTCAGGGATTTGAATTCACTTAGATAATCCCATAGATTATTCCAGAATAATCTTCCAGAATAATACTATTCTTGTAGTCACATTTGGACAAACTGGGCTGGGAGTGGGGCCCTTTGGCATCTACACACATCAAACTCACACAGTCATACTATGTTTCCTTTCTGGCTCAACCCCAGATTTCCTATAGCAGAGTCTCAGATGCCCCAGTTGTTAAACTATCTTGATGCAATAACCATACAAAAAAGCAACAACTTGAGCTGATACCTCTGAGGAGGAGCCCTGAACTGTGGAAATCCTGGGCTTTTACACTTTCATAGTTTAAGTGCATGGAAATCTTGGGCTCTTCAGCTTCTGCCATGTCTCTGAGTGTCTGGTCACCTGGATGGGCACAGTCCCCATGCCCTTTACTGTGTAAAGGGTTAGCAGACCATGGCCTCCTGCCCAGGGCTCCCAACACCCAGAGCTCACTGCAGCTGCTCACCAAGCTACCTGCACTGACTGTATTCCTCAACACCAGAAGAACTTTGCATCATCTACAGCTCCTACAAGATCAGCGATGTAACTTAAATGGGAATTAGAAAAAAGTGACCAAATATTTGGAACTTTAAGTTCCATTTTTTATTGGTTTCTTGGAAAATCAGTCTCAACTAGACCACAAGAACAGAACACCTGTTTATCACATCTGTACCTCTACAAGAATCATAGCAAAGTTATCTAAAGTAAGTTTTGGAACAAGCTATAAAAGACTTAGGAGCATCCTGTTCATTTTCACATATTCTTTAAAAACTATATGCCTTAACTAATCGACATGTAGGGAAGAGATGTGACAGATGCAAAGTCAGACTGTTTTATAGCTGAGGCTGAAAATTGCCTACGACACTACATATCCTTGAAACTAAAAGAAATTTTATGTACTTTTACTAAGTTGTTAATAGTAGTTTTTAAACAGATCTGGGTGCTATCTTGATTTTTTTCTTAAGTGCTGTACTGAATAGGAAGGATCTAACACAAAACTAACACACAGAGTATTCAGTTCAGTAGAGCCATTTCAACCCTTTCCACAGAATTACGAGAATGACATAATGATTTTAAAATTCTTTCTGAAAGAATGATGTGCATGTTAATCATTATTTTGCAGGATTTATTACACTTCTACTTTCAGTGTAAACATCAGAATTTTGACCTTTCTATTGCATTAACTCTGAGAACCAGACCTTCTCAGGCAGATGTATTGCAAATTTTTAATGCATCTGGCCTCGTGGAAAAACATCATGGCCATCATATTGGCCATTTTCCAATAAAAAGAAATGGACTTGGATCATAATATATGCCTGTTACCTGCATAATTAGAAACAATCCATGTTGTTAATATAAAGAATTTTAAGAATAAAAAAATTAAATATCTGTATTGCAGTTGACTGTTTCCTTTCCCACGTTATCATCTCTGATATGCAAATTACCATATACTTTTGGCAGTATAATCTGGATAAACATTTGTCAGAGCAGAAAAAAGATACTGAGTTTTTATATACTTTGAATATTTGGACTAAATGAATTATGGCACCTCATTTTTATACCCAAAAAACTAGGACAGCTTAGAGATAAAGTTGATAAAAACACAGCAGTATGGGATTGCTCTGAAATGCCTCTGAAAAAGCCCTGTATATGCATGTATATGTTACTGTTCATGAAACTTATATTAGTCCTTTAATTGTTACTAATAAGAGCATTCAAGTTAAATGAGTTTAAATCCCTATGAACTAAGTTATGAACACTAGAATACTAATACATAATAAATGCTACTTATGCATTAGTTTCTATGAATGCAATAAGCCCCCTCCAAAACCATATACTTTTTACACTCTAATCTTCATTTATATCCAAATCTATAAAACAGTTGAGATTTCACATAAAACTGCATATTTATGAAACAAACAAGAGAGAAAGATGATGAATACCAGCATTAATATTTACAAAAAGTTATTGGCAAAATGCTGGTTTTCTTATGCATTTATGCTATGCAAAAAATATGAATAGGAAACTCTACTTTAAGAAGAAAAGACAGACGAAATACTAAATTTTGTTCTACCATTTATAAAATCACATCAGTAATTTCTCAGGAAAATGGACAAGACAAATTTCCAAGTGTTGACGAATTAGAACACCTACCTATGAGGGGAGAGTGTTATGTCTAACTTTATTGATTTTCCAAGCACAACATTAATGCAGCTGCATCTGCTACCACTGTGAATCAACATGGTAGAGTTCTTTTACCCAAACAAGTCCATAACTGTTCAATTTGTCTATCCCAGCTAAAAAGCAACCTTAAGCCTTTATTAGTCCTTGGGTAGGGACTTAGGATATTCAGGTTTAGTAAGAAGACTGTAGGTTTAGTAAGAAGACTGTAGGTTAGATAATTTTCACCCTTGGAAAACTGATATTGCATTTTCTGAGAACAGCATATGGAGTTCTCCCTAATTGTGTCTGATCTTGGTGATGAATAGATCACAGAGAAAAGATACACTGTTGTGTTTTGCCTCACTGGTAAATTTTCATTTCTTCCTTGTTTTAACTGTATTTCTTAAATGGAATAGTTTCTTCTCCACTCATCCACAGAACAAAAAACTGCAATGCCAAAGACATATATTTCCCCCTATCTGTAGTAATTGAGCTCTATTAACTTATTCTATGGTACAGAGTTTATCTTAACCTGTATTAAATAATTCATCCCTATCCAAGCTGGAAACTATAATTATATTTTCAATACAAGAAGAACACTAGTTTCTGGAGCTTGAAACTGGGGACAGAGTTTAGATACACTTGGCAAAAAGCAATTAATCCATAGAGCTCCACAAGGCTTAATTGTGACACCTTCACGTTTTCACGTTTCACCATTATGAGAGAGATTTGTTTTCATATCCCAAAGTTTGAAGTTTTGCATTGTAATTCCTGCTATTTCACACTGCTCATGGATTATATTCTTTCACGGTTTCCATATATCAGTTGCTATGAACATTATAAACATTGTGCAAAAATGTTGGTGCATTTGGATTGTAGTAGCAGGGTGGCAGAGTAATCCTTTTTATTTGTTTGGAGAGCTAAGCTTCAACCATCAACCATTCCTCAGCCAGTTACTTCAAAATTTATTCTGTGTACAAAGTGTATGCACTAAAATATAACTATCTTAATTACTTAACACTTGGACAAAAATAGTAAGACTTCCAGGCCTTCCTGTGGTCACAATACCTACATTTCAAAACCATAAGGACCAAAACCATTTTTTGGTAAATATGT
Source organism: Cinnycerthia olivascens (assembly GCA_035048155.1). Taxonomy (NCBI): domain Eukaryota; kingdom Metazoa; phylum Chordata; class Aves; order Passeriformes; family Certhiidae; genus Cinnycerthia; species Cinnycerthia olivascens. Next base: position 51,443,714 of record JAWWMU010000180.1, read on the forward strand.
AAAATGCAGTCCAAGGTACAACTTAACATGTAGAGAAGCATAAAAAAATTAGCCCAAACTTAGAACCAAGCTAAAGCAAACTATAATATTTCAAGTTTTTCTACTGGTTTGTTCATCATTAGCTTGGACATTACCCAAACCCCTGGAACATTAGGAATTAAGGTTAATATTTTTCCCTGACTTTCAAAACAGATGACTTTCCACTTTAACAATGTATTGGGGTATTTGCAGGAATTTAATGCGGCCTAAGACCTAGCTGGAGATCATCTAGTCCAGCTTTCCTGCTCAAAATATAGTCTGCTAGAGCACTTTGACCAGGAATGTGATCAGTCAGGTTTTTAGTATCTTCAAGAATGGAGACTCCATGGCCTTTCTGAGCAAGCTGTTCTGCAATTTTTTAACTCTAATGATAAAGGAAGTTTCTCTTAAGTTTGAATGGAATTTCTGTATTTTCTGTTTGTACCAAGCACGAAAAGCAATGGTGATGAGTCAGGCCTAAATAATATTATAATTCCTATTAGCTTCAGAAAGTCAATCAAAGTCAAGCTGCTTGTAAGACAAATACAGTGACTCTGAGGTGTGTATAGGGTAGATCTGAAAAACAGGGAAAAGAGATGCATCAACTGATCACATAAATTCAAAGTGTTTCTTTAGCAGTTGAATTTTGGTACAACATGTCATTATCCTTTTCTTTCTATTCATTCTTAATTGCTAGGAGCTTGTTGGAAGACAAACAAAATATTAATGAATGATTCTTATTCTGCACGAATAGTTTCAACCCACACAACTTTTTTCCCTATTCAAACCAAATATTTCTACTGTTCTAAAGTTCTTTCATTGTAATATAAAATTGTCAGGAAATTAAATTAAATAAGCATTATTTTTTTCAATGGGAAGACTGAAACACCTGAGGTTAGTATTAGAGTAGCAGGCTAAAATAGGAATAAGATGTCGATAAGAAAAATGATTTATTTTTTTTTTATATTTAACAAAATGCAGTGACAACTCTAACTTTAAACAGGACTTAAAAATTTTTGATATTGCAGCTCTCCATTATTGCCTGTGATGAAATTTAATTAGCTTATTTTCATTTATTTTGGTTTGTTTTATTAATTTTTTGGTAACTTTTATTAATTTTTCTTGCAGTAGTGATCTTCTGGTCATAAACCAGAAGCACAATTTTTTTGTCCTGTATAAGGTTGAAATAGGCATCCACTAATATCTATTTGTTTAAGCCCAAGGCAATTGTTAAGATTTGCTATTCAGTGATCATATTTCATAATTCATTTTACATTATGGACACCATAGTGTAATATTCAAACATACCTTTTTCCTTTTAAGTTTAGTGCTTTTCTCAAATATATTTTGTTTCCTGTTATCCAAACTTCCCTTTCTAAATCACAAGGACTTCTGAGCAGACTAAAATTATTTTTATTCACATAGCTACATCCACTAAGTAAATTCCTAATAATTCTTGTTTCTAAGCAAGCAAATAAAAGGCATTCCTTCATTTCAGTGAATATCACCAAAGAACCAATAACATGAAGAACATCTCTTACACAAAAATATTCTCAAAGATACGATACTCTTTCATGTGAGAATCTTCATATCAAAACACAACACAAAAGATCATTTAGAAAAATTAGACAAAATCTTAGAAAGTTTCTAGGCCAATATTCTTAGCATATCACAAGAGCTTCTGCTAGCTATTGTAATGTGAGCATAAAGAAACCAAGAATAAATGAGAATTTGCATCAGACACAGTCAAAATAATTTTAGCATACACTTTTGACTCATAAAATGCATTTTCGCTATCTCTTCAGTGTCCAATTGTTTGAAAATTATAAACACAAAGCATCTATGATGCTGAAGTGCTCTCATATTATTCTACTGCAAAATGAAATGGATGAAGTAGCATTTTCTCTAAGAATAATTACAACATGAATTAGGATTTTTATCATATCTCTCTCTATTTTCTTAAAACAGAAGATTTTTCTCTACCTTTCACGAAGACTAAACAGAAATTCAGTGTACCTAGTAGGTTTCTTCTGAACTCAATGCATTAGATTCCAGTGTTCTTCTCTAATAATTTCCCTTGAAAACTTCTGAACACTTCTTTGACTCAAATCTTTTATTAAAACATTATTTTAAAAATAATAAACTAAAAACCTACTGATATGAAGCTAATGCTGCCTGTTTTCTATTATAACCATTTGGAACACCATGCCTGTTGCTGTAGGTTAAAAGTTACTCTGTAATTGTCAGCAATATTATTTAAAGCATATTGCTTAAAACTACAGAAATGTGAAATTGTTACTTTACACTTGACTCAAAATGTTCGTTAACTATTTGAGAATCTAGTTAATATATTAAAGGTGCTTTAAATGTACAACTTTATAAGTACTGATGTATTCACTGCAACTATTACTGAATGAGAAAATACTGTAATGTCACAAAAGAATGTTTGTGGCTCGATTTCTTTTTTTTTTTTTTTCTTCTAAAGGTCTGGTGGTAAAATTCTACTAAAACAAAAGTTAATTTGTGTTGTTTAATAAAACCTTTCCTGGTATGTGTTTGTCAATGCATCCTCTAGCCAAACATTAAAAATGTGATTTTTGAAGAAGCCAATGAGTCTGGAAAAAAACAGCATGGTCTTCACTAAATCCTTCAATATAAATACTTTTATTATCCTAGGATTTGATTTTCACATGTACAGTTTCATTTTCATTTTTTCATGTCAAAATCACTTTTATCTTTCACTTCAGATTTGACCCCAAAAAAGAAGGACATATGTAGTCATTCAGAATATTTTCATCATACATTTTGAAAAACCATCAAAGAACTTATGTATCTGAATACAAGCCAGATTAATATGTATATGTAAAATACTGTAAAATATAAGCAGAAAAGCATGAGTTATAATAAAAATATTTTAACTCAAATTACTGATGAATAAAACTTTATAGATCTATTTTTCGTAGAATGTTACTATCAATAGGTTTTAATAGTCATGCTAATCAAAATATTCTCTAACTGGTTTGCATAAAAAAAAGAACACCTCAAATGAAAACATGGCTACATGTCAGATTATACCAATATTATATGTCAGATTTCACCAACAATTTAACTAAGTTGAAGTACAAAACTTCAGGTATGACAATCATCATTATATAGCAATATGTTATACAAAAATACTGCATTCTGTTGATGAATGCAGGATGTCCTTCAATGATTAGAGCCACAGATTGGTGCAAAGATTCCCTTTTAAAAGATTCAGGTCATTTGCTTCACTTCCAAAACCTTTTCTGCACAGCTCAATTGCAGAAATATTCACAGTCATTTCTTTGGGCTGGCTATTTGTTTGTTTGTGAGAAAGGTGCACTAATATTTGTTAACAGGAACATGTATTTGCTAGATCTCATGTTCCTTTAATCACTTTAGGGCATTCTGAAAACACAACAGTAGAAAGAAAAATACTCTAGGCTTAATAAATGTCTGGTTTTGATTGAATGTCTCATATAAATAAAATGTACGAAAAAAGGATTCATGATACAATTTGTTATGTGGATGATGAAGCATGAGTCCAAATTATGGTTCATTAAATCCTACGGTTTTAGTAGTCACTTCATAGTCATCCCTGTAAATCACATTTTTACAGACACTTTTTGATTATAAGAACATTACCAAGATTGTTCATAAAGACACTGAATCTCTGGAAAGTTGCACAAAGAGATCACAAACTAGTTCATATTCTTTCATTTCACCACTATAGACCAAATGGGCAGCTTTCAAAATCACAAGGAAACAGCCTGATGAACCTCCTGGAAGAATCTACAGGCCCAGAGAATAATATTGTGATTGAAAGAGGATTAAAAGTAGACCTTGTTGTGTTTTCAGACATCCCAATTCATTCTTACTATGCACTTTCTCAAATATTCATCAAGGACTGTTTTTAATGCTGTGACTGTAACTCAAGGCAGTCCGATGCCAGTTATCAGTTCCAAAGAAGTTTTTAATATAAAGTTATTGTCAAAAAATATGACAAGATGAAATAAACCTTCATTGCTTCTGCCATTAAGAAGTGTCACATAGAGATGGAATGTTTTTCCTTAATGACCCTTCTTTCTCTCTAGTACCAAACTATGGGAAGCACCAAGTGCAAGAAATGCTTTGGACACTTGATGTAATTCCATTCTTTCATTGTACAGTGCCATGCAGAACGTAAAGTGGGATAAAGACCATAAAGTTTTGGGATAATTAGGTGTCACAAAAAAAAGAGAAACATTTGACTAAAGCAAAAATAACATTAAAATTAAATGGAAGAATTTTTCATTCTAAAACCTACTTTTTATAATATTGTCATTCAGAAAGAAATTAAGATCACATCTTGAAAATATCATGTAATTTAGAAAAGAATCCCATATTCCACAAGCTTAGACTGGCCTGTAGGTTCTGATAAACTTCATGGATGGCAAATATTGGGATTCTCATAAGAGATAGTCATTCTTAATATTCAGTAGGTCAACAGCAACGCTTTGATTTTCTCTCTGGATATAAGGGAGAGAGAGCCTTTCTGGCAAGGAATCTGGGCTTCAGTCTAAACTTTGCTGTACATCTACACTACAAATTGTTTTGCTGTGAGAAGTTACCCCATCCAGCTCTAAATGAATTGCACTGGCTGGAAGGCTGTGAGCTTCTTAAGTGCTTTGTGTCTCTATTTATACAACACCATACAGTTGAATGTGTGCAATTTCCACTTTGAATGATGGAACTTTCAGGATTAATTTCACTATTTATTCTTCATTTACCTCATGTGAATGAATAAGATTAGAGAGGTCAAACCCTTGGCTGATATAAATCAATGTACTCTTGTCTGACTCCAGACGTCTGTTCTTTCCCTAGTTATACCAAGATGTTTTTCTTTTTTCAAACAAAACAACGTAATGGGCAACAGCATTGTCATGGCTGCAGACAGTCTTGGATCTTGATTGCATGAGGCAGCATGCACTTCACAAAGCCAGCTGGCATTAACAAAACACTTTCTGGTCAATGCCCTCTAAAAATAAAACAGTATCAATCTCACCAAGAGAAGACCCCTATTGCAAAGTCCAGAATTAAATGCTGCTCTCCAATTTTGCTGCTTTATTGCTGCCACAATGCCATCTGGCCAACAAAATTATTTAGCACTGAATCAGTTTTGCCTGTAACTTTTAAAGCACAAATATTTATATTTGAGTTTTGTCCAAAAATTCTCCTAGATAAGTGGTAGAAAAAATGTTTCTCTTTCCAGTTAAAGACAAACAAAGCAGAAAGTCTGGCAGATGTAGGAGAAAGAAACTTAATTCAAGAACTTTTACAGTGAAAAAGAAATTCAATACTTGTGAAACTTTTAGACAGATTTGAATAAATAAATTATAATTGATTTTATGCAGATGTCTTCATCTTAAATTACATGGTCTTCTCAGATTGTTTCAGATGATTATAGGTTATTGGATCAAAACAGATGTAAAGCCACAGTCTGTGCAGAATTGAATGTACAGCTCTTATTCAGAGCTCTGAATGAAAGAGTTAGACCAATTAACTTTTTGTTTTCTTTAATTTCCTGCCTTCAAAGATGAAATTGTACCTGTTTAAATCATTTTATAAAAGGTAACAGAAAGTGCACAATTTTCTAATTGTAAAATAATTAAGTGATGCTCATGTAATTGCATTTATCACAGCACTCTTCAGCTACAAGGAAGGAAGTTGAAAGGAAAGAAAAAGAATGTTGGAACGTCTGGGTTTAAATCCTGGCTCTGTACAAATGTTATGTTTTGCTTTGGCAATGTCTTTCACCCATCTGTAGATTCAAGACAAGGATTACCCTTTACCTTTGTATAATGATTTCCTTGACCTCATAAGTAGACTTTATAAGCCTATGGTAGAGACTGTTGGGAGCACAGATGGGAAAAACTACACAAGCTGATGAAACAGGATTTCAAACAACTGAAGACATTACAGGGGGCCACCATAAGAATCCAGAACACAAGGGATACTGCTGAATTTTTAATGTTATGAATCTTCTTGGAAACCGGAACAAAAATTTCTGGCCAGTAACACTACTATAAATATGCAAACATATCACTGATAAAATGTTTCCAATACTGCATATAATTATGTAAATTTCTTTCAATTGTTTCCAAATTATAAGCCTCTGCAAATAAACACAACAAGAATAACTAAAAGTAAGGGGCACATCACTAGGATTTTACAAACATTGACTGTGTCCCAACTTCAAGAATATATTTGGAGGCTACTCTGCCTCAGTGGACTATATGTGCTCTGAAAAAAGCTCAGCTTCACTGAACTACAAGACCAGTTAAGACTACAATTTCTGTAGCTGCACAACTATGTTAATATTTCAAATTTTAATTTTAAGATCAAGGTTGAGCTCACGGATGTTCTTTATCACTGTCCTTTAATTTCACTACCTAAATAGGACATGACAAGCATCTAACAATGTGGCACAAATAGACATTTCTTGACTTATACAAAAATACCTGGTAAATCACAGAAAAGGAAAGCACATTTAAAATGTTGAACGGCTATTCTTTAAAAGAATTGTCAATGTCCAAGGAAACTGTAAGAGATTTTTTTAACTTACTTTTCTAACCCATTTTTATATTGAAAAGGAGAATTTATTACTAGATATGTGTAGATCTGAAATATTTCCTGTATTGATAAAAATACTTACAATTTTATTGATAAATCTGTGTTCCTTGGAACAATTTAAAGTAAATCTGTTTCTAAGAACATAATTTTTTATAACACTGAGATATTTAATGACATTAAAGTTGAGTTGTAAAATTCCTCTGTAAGTTGTTTGGAGAATGATATGTCACTTCAGGGTAAAATTTTTTCAATTTTTTATAAAAGGAAAAGGAAGGGGTTTTGAAGGAATTTAAAACATTAAGTTCAAAAATAAAATATTTTTATATCTTCTTTCAGATTTTAACTGGGTTTTATGCTGAATTGAGCAATACATGTTTTGAATACATATTTATTAAAAAAATGCTTTCACAACTGTTTTCTTAATTCCATTTTTCCCCCACAAACTTTCATTTTGATAAAAAAGTATCTTTTCAGATAAATCCAATGCAATTTCTTTTTGACATATTTTTCTTCTCCCTACTCCTTATAAATGGAAGAACCCTATTGGTTTTATGAGGCATCAGAACTCCTGTAGTTCAGTGAACCTTGCACAGAATTCACAAGCAATCATACTAAAGTAATGAGACTTTTTGGATGGAAAATCCCTCTCTATTTAATCCTATATAGATAATCATTCACACAACTTTATTTAAAACACACATACAACCTTTATGAAATTTCATAAATCTGTACATGCACCCTGTGCATGAATGTATTTACACAAAGACTCATTTGTGTAAACCTTTTTCCTACATTCACTGTTCTCATGATTCTTATTTTAGGCTTAATGCCTTCTTTGCCTCAGTCTTTAGTGGGAAGATGCTTTGTCCTCAGGACAAGTGTCCTCCTGGGTTGGTTGATGGTGTCTGGGTTGGAGCAGAATGGTTCCCTTGATATCCAAGAGGAGGCAGTCAGAGAACTGCTGAGACCCTTGGATATTCATAAATCTATGGAACCAGATGGATCCATCCCAGGGTGATGAGGGAGCAAGCAGATGAGCTTGCAAAGCTGATCTCCCATCACTTATCAGCAGTCCTGGCTCACTGTGGAGGATCCAGATGACTGGAAGCTGGCTTGTGTGATGCCCATTCATAAAAAGGGTGGGAAGGAGAATCCTAGTAATTAAAGGCCAGTTAGCCTGACGTCAGTACCTGGTAAGGTTATGGAACAGTTTACACTGAGTGTCATTATGAAGACCTTCCAGGAAGGCCAGGGAATTAGGCCCAGCCAGCACAGGTTTAGGAGGGGCAGGTTGTGTTTGACCAACCTGGTCTCCTTTTATGACCAGGTGACCTGGCTGGTGGATGTGGGAAAGGCTGTGCATGTTGTGTACCTGGACTGCAGCAAGACCTTTGACACTGTCTCCCACAGCATACTCCTGGGAAAGCTGGCAGCCCATTGCTTGGACAGGAGCACTCTGCTAGGTTAGGAACTGGCTTAATGGCCAGGCCCAGGGAATGGTGGTGAACGGTGCTGCATCCAACTGGGGGCCAGGCACCAGTGGTGTCCCTCAAGGGTCTGTGCTGGGGCCAGTCCTGTTCAATATTTTTATTGATGACATGGATGAGGGTATTGAGTCTTTCATTAGTAAATTTGCAGATGACACTAAGCTGGGAGTGTGTG
>JAWWMU010000180.1:51452126-51501819 GCA_035048155.1 Cinnycerthia olivascens
CTCTCTACAACTCCCTGAAAGGTGGATGGAGTCAGGTGGGGGTTGGTCTCTTTTCTCCAGGCACCAACTGACAAAAGAAGAGGACACAGTCTCAAGCTGAGCCAAGAGAAATATAAGTTGGATATTAGGAAAAAGTGTTTTACAGAAAGAATAATAAAGTATGGAATGGTCTGCCCAGGGTGGTGGAGTTACCATCTCTGGATGTGTTTAAAAAAAGACTGGATGAGGCACTCAGTGCCATGGTTTAGTTGAAGTGTTAGGGCATGAGTCAGACTCGATGTTATTGAAGGTCTTTTCTAACCTAGTCATTCTGTGATCTTACTTTCATATGAAACCTTCTCTATCTCTGACAGATAACCTTCATTGATTCATATTAATCTCTATTTTGGATGCTCCTAAGCTGGTATTTCATTATCAAACCCAGAATTAGATTACAGAAGAATTATAATTGACAAAGAAATAATAGATTCAACCACATTAAGACTTGAAAAAAGGATAAGAAAGTACCGTAGTGACAGAAAAATTGTATTGCAGGCATATACATTAACAATGCAGATGGCCATGTTTTCTGTCAAAATACGGAAAAATGTTAAAGTGACTTTCAATCAGAGCAGAAATATTTGTAGGAATGAAGCTCAGAGAATATTATTATTCCAACTCTCTCTTTCATAGTTCTGAAATATTCCAAAAGTGTTGTATATATAAATATACAATCACCAGTCACTCGTATACTTTCAGACATTTTGTCAACTGTTTGAAACTGTTACCAGTTTACTCAACAATAGTACAATCACGGGTAGTTTCCCCTAATAATTTATGTCCAGCATTTTCTGTGTTTACTGTTTCACCATAAAGACAATCCTGAATATAGCTTTTTTGCAGTAGATAAGTACTCACATGTCAAAGATATTAAGATATTTGTCAATGCTTAAAATTTCTGAATGAGTTTCTGAACAAGTTACAATTTTAGACAAACATTGTAATTTACAAATAATTCAGAATAAGATTGAGCATGAGTAAATTCTATTTGCTGTTTGCAAGTAGTCATATGAAGTAAGCAAAACAGAATTCTAAGTTTGTCTGAATCTTCGGAGCAGTAGAGGATACTTTAATTTACTTAACTATTCGTGTCATGAGACAGTACCACTGTGCATTCCTCTCTCCAGGACAGTTGATAACTAGTCAAGCTTTAGCTCTGACTGTGTTCTTTCACAGATGGTCAATGACATCTCTCTTCCTGTTCAGTCAATGGCATCTCTAATTAATATAAATATCAAAAACCATCTCTTTGTGATCCTAGAGTAGGATTCTTGGCAGAAATGGGACATGGAGATAGTTTTAGAAAGGGATTTTGGTATTCAGCACAATTTAAATCAGAGGATGACTTAGCAGAATTTGCCATCCTGTTACAAGAGCATGGGTGAGGTCAAAATCAGGCTTCCAAATTGCAAAGAATCTCTACTTTATTTAACCTCCTAGATCTACCAAGAACAGGCTTCCTAATATGTCCATTTCAGTGTAAACATGGAAATACTAGACTGAAAGGGTAGTTACAAAGCTTCTCTTTTTCTTTTACCAGTTTACCGAAATGTGCAGGAAGAGTTAGGGCTGTACAGCTAGGTCATCCCAAAGGCACCAGAGAACAATCTAGAGGTCAAAAGAGAAGAATCAACTTCCATTCATATTCTTATGGAAGAGTAATGGCTAAAAGAGGCTGATTTCTTCCTTAGGCTGTAAATAAAAAGCACATTGATTATAACCAATAGTGAATTACACTCAAACCTCACAAGAGACTGAGGAGGTACAAATGCATTGAAAAACCACAGAGGTCTATAAGACTTGGGATATCTTTGTACAGATCATATTAATTTTACTAACTACTCATTAATAATTAATGGTACAAATTTTACCGACTAGCTTATACAGAAATAGGTTAGGATCAAAAGAAAATTTGTTCTGCATGCCAGATTACTTATGTTGAAGCCTCTCTAACTGCTTTTCAGGTAGAGGGATTTATTTGGATTTGACTTAGCTATCATTAACTCTGCCTCTCAATATAACTATGAATAATGTTTAAAAAAAACAGAGAGAAAGAAAAGACCAACTGAGCCACTGAATTCTAAATTCCTGAAATCCATTTGCAGTAGCAAGCTGGTACATTGCTAGTTCTTTCCAGAGCTCTCTCTCTCTCTCTCTTCAAGTCATTGTAAATTGGAAGTAAACCCTTGGCAGCAATATGCCTTGAGTCTGCACTAACCTGTTCTCCAACATTTGAGACAGAAATAGGAACACTTAAATTTCAAGTGAGCAAGCACTGTAACAGGTGTCTCTTGAGGGTGATGGGTCTCTAGTAAGTGAGCAAGTGAGTGCCTCCTAGGGGTTTAAGGGGCATGGTTAATTATTAACCTCAGCTACTGCAATTCTCTGCTATTTAGAATGCATGTTTTAAAATTCACAAGGTCAGAAAATATCTCTGTGTGAGTGGGTGTCTAGGCTCTCAAGGGGAGAGGAAGACAAACAGTGCTGAGAAATAAAAGCATTTACTGAGGTGCTGAGTGCTAGTCCTAAGAAAAACTACCTTCAAAGATAAGTAGTGCTAGAGGAGAGGCATTTAAAAATGTGTAATGAAAATAATAATCAATCATTTTTTTCCCAGGAATTATCTTTTTGGTTTTGGAGAAAAATTACTAAGAACAGCACTAAGTTTTTCGCGTAAATCTGCTACACTTTTAGAGTCTTTCTCCTGTGGTTTTTTTTTTCCTACTCAGTTCTATTTCTTTCTTCATGCACATTTTATGGTAACATTGATTTCTTGTACTATTCTTTGGAGAAACTAGCATGCATGTTCTGTCCCAGAGCTGCAACAATATATTTGTGGGTAAAGCAGCATCAAAAATATGACTTAAAGGGTAGCGAGCAGGGCTGTACACAGAAAGAGACAGCAAGAGAAGTCGTGGCATCCTTAGAGCTACTGATCTTGAATCATGAAAGAAGGTCTACAAAAGACCTGGAAATCTTTTACAAAATTGAATCATGGAAGTGATTTTGTTATGGCCTTCATTTAAAACACAAAAAGGGCAAATTACAAATCTAAAAGAAGTTACAATGAATAATTTGCAAATTTTTGCAAGTGTTTGACACAGTCATCTTGCTTCCAGTTTCATTGTCTTGTTTCAATGTAATAATGCAAAATCTCTATTAAATACATATTGACTCAGTCTTAACTATAGCAGAGATTTGAACTGATTTTTGTACCATGTTATCCTTTCAGAATAAATTCCGCATGGAAAATTCTGACATCTTTAGTTTCAGAACAATTAAGACATGTTGTTTGAATTAGTCAGCTGGGTAGGATTCTTCTTATTTTATTTATAACATTAAAGTGAAAAAAAACCTATTTCAATAATAGAAATAAAACATCAGCCTTTTGTTTTCCTGAAAAATCTAAGTATTAGTGTGGTGGTTCTTTTGACTATTTCAAACTTGAAAAATGACATTTCCAATAGCAAAGTGTTCCATGCGAACAATTCTTGAAATGTTCCCCTTCATGTAGTTTCTTTGTAATTCCACAAGTTTGCTATCTAGCCATCGAAACGAATTTTATTTAATTTAAAATAAAATTATCCATGAGATCCACCCATGCACTTTGTAGTTTCACACAGTCTTGCAACAAAGAACAAATAGTGGACTGATGAGAACAGGAACACTATCCATAGCCATCTCTATCTAAAAATCTCTGTTACTTATTAATTCAATCCAGTCTCAGGATTCTTAACAGGATTAATACTGTGGTTCATATTTAAGCATGTACTATCAAAGAAACAATTTTTAACATTAAACCAAATTATTCTGTGTGTTAAATGTATAGCAGATTGAATAGTTTTGTGTTCATCACTGTGGGTGAAGAGAAATGAATACCTATTTGGGAAGGCAGTGATGAATACAGGATTCTTCATGTAATCAGAAGCTGCAATATGTTCTTCTGTACATGTTACTGAATCCAGAAAATAAGTGTAAGCCTTTTTCAAGAGCTACTGAATTACAATGGCAGATTCCTGACATAGGCATCTGAACTCAGGTGCAGCAAGCCAGTTATGTAGGAGGTGTTCTGGATACCTGATAAAGCACAAATGTGTATTACATGATATCTGCTATCATTCTTTTAAATAAAATAATTAGATAATTTTGTATATCAAACTTTAGAAAGAAAAAGAAATAGTGCAAAATCATAATGGCTAAGTCCTCTTCATAAAATAAACACTGACCTGGACTTTTGTGATTTATTCTCTTTTTCTATGGTAAAGACAGGTATATGGGGTTTTTTTAAATGGAAGTATAAAACCATTGTCTGGATAAAACCTTTCAATAACATACATTCCCGGCAAAATATTATATAAATAAAATTTAGTTTCGAATGGCTCAAGTTCTTTTATTTTTTTTGATTGAGAAAGTTTTAAAATAAGAAGGAGAAGAAAGCAACTTTTTGAGAAAGATCAAAATGCTGTTTCATGCATATTGGAAAAATTATTATCAAAAGCAGGTAGCTTCTGACTAGCATGTAGAAGAAAGGTTTGCATGTAAGAAATATCAATGGCATTACAATGAGAATAGACAGTATAAAATTGCACCAATAGGTGACAAACTGGAACTGCTTTACCATTGATTATGGCCCTCAATTTCTATGTCACTGGTCTAAATACTAATGAGGTAGCCTGGTCTCCTGCTGAACACAGGGAATAAAAATACAAACAAGATAAATAGTGCAAGTATCCCCTGGGGGATCAATATGGATAAAGTGACATGTCAAATACTGTAATTCTGGCTAGTCAGCTATTGTGATTCACTCTTATGCTGACTCAGTTCTTCACAGTGAAATACTGCCTCCCTCCCACTCCACTGGTGCTTGCCAAATCCCATTAGGAAATGTATAGCAATTAAGTTTAAATAATGCCTTGCTATCCCACTCTGCCCAGAAGGTATTCCAGAATGTCTCTGAAGTCAACTAGGAAGGAAGCCTCTCAGTTCAATTCCAGCAGAAATGTTTAATATCTTTGAGTAGAAAGATCTGGGCTCATCCCTCCAGGAAGGTGAGCCAGGAGCCCAGGGTGTCTCTAACGTAGGCCAGGCAGGAACAGCCCTGAGTGAGAGCAGCCCTGCTGCACCTCAGCCAGGCACCAGCAGCTTCTATCAACAGCATAAGGAACATCAGACTAATGCCAGCTAAGATCAGCCCAGAAAACTGAAAAACAATTCATAAATAGTCATGTCTCAGCTGAAGTGGAACTCCTGGGCCTACTTGTTGCAGATCAATTGCTGTACTAGTGTCTGGGATTTAATGTTACTGGGGACTTTATCGTTGCATAAAACCAGTCTTTATTTCACAGATTTGATGTGAAACAATAATCTGTGCAAATTTTGAAACAAATTTATAATTTCATGTTCTCAGGAAAAAAAAAAAATCAAGCTATATATTAGGAGATACATTTTTCTCAAATAGAAAGGCTCCACAACCAAGGCACATTTTTTCAATGGGAAAAATCCAAACAAACCATTGCTACATCTGCCATAATATTTCACTTAAAATTGCCGGCAATTGAAGTCTTACTGCTCAGGCAGATCAGAAGACCTCTTCTGCTGTCCAAGTATAATGAAAGGTAGCAGATTGGACACCCTTTAGTTTACCCTTATTGGCATGGGGCAGCAAAGGGCAACAGAGAGAGAGAGGGATGTCATGAGTGGTCTCAGAAAGGAGCATGAAGACTAGCAAGCATTATACATATCAGTAAACACCACCACTTAAAAAACCCCACTGTCTACCGTATGCTGAATGTTCACTTGTGTTCTGCACAGACAGAACTAAAGCACAAGACTTGTGGGTGCTTGGTTTTTCTTATTTGTGGAACAATTTTGATTACACTGTTCTCAGTATCTTGGCATCTGGATATGCAACCGCTTAGTGGGGTGTCTGAAAACATTTGGCTTTAGCCTGTGACTCATCATGCACTTTAGGTGCCTGTTTATTAATCAAGAATCACACTCCCTGCTGCGTGTTAAAATTTTCAAGGAAGCAATAGAATCATTAGTGTTCGGTGTTTCTTGTTTTGTATCTCATATCCAAGTCAGAATTAACTGACACACCTGAGATTTAATTACTCTAAGCACCAGCCCATTTCAGTCTTTCATGCAGTCCAACCTTTCCCTGACATTCTAGGTTCTCATGGACAGGCCCTAAGAATTTCTTTAAGCACTTCCACAGTGTTGCCTATGTGTTCATATTCACATTTGTAAGTTTTAATAACAAATAACCAATTTTTCTGAAAATCTTTCTTTGATCAAAGTAAATTTTGGAGGGAAAAATAAGTAAGATTTAATGCTTTAAAAAAGCATATATTCTAGATATGTTTCTAAATTATACACACACAGATTTCCTACTATAATTGTGGAATATAAATATCATGAAAATGAGATCTAATACCAGAAGTAAAAATATTTCCATTTTTTAAATTTTGGGGTTTTTTTTTGTTTGTTTTGTTGGGGTTTTTTCTAATAATTTAACTTTGTTGTTACAATGCTGACTTCTCCTGGTCAGTTAAAAGTTTTTCTATTTACTTTGATGGAAACAAGAATTATGGAAGCCTTGCCAAATATACTTGTCACCAAGTTGCCTGAATAATAGACACAGATAATTGCTGGTACTTCTTTAGAAATATCTTTTTTTTAAAGAGAAATCTTCTTATCAATTAGTACTTCATACTAAAATGAAAGTTTGATGGCAGCCATTTTGAAATCAAGTTGTTCAACTGTACGCTTTGCTCACACTCCACTCAATCTTGCTGATCTCATACCATTTGATATATATCCCTCTGCAATTTAAGACAGTCTAAACTTCCAATAACTCCCAACAGAACACTAAAAGTAAAGAGTAAAAGTAAATTGGCAATGAGAAAAAAAAAAGTATAAAAAAAGGAGTTATGATGAGGGAGATGTGGGAGCTAATAGATATTTCAAATCAGCAGTATTAAATGTCTTGGGAATCTACCTGTATCTTGATGGATCATGAAACACCAGAAATTAGAGTAATAAGTGATACATATTTCACAAACACAACAGAATCAATTTTACCAAACTCATTAAAAGAAAGGAATTAAAGAGGTAGAATGAATGTATTTCAGAAGCACCCCAAACACACACATTAAGCTTTATGTTTAGTTTTACACTGAGGTAAAATTACGTCATTGCTTCAGATGCTGATTACCTGATTTATGTCTCCACCATTAATAAAGTTAACATATTTTACTGATGTAAGTCAGTGTAGATTTAGTCCCATAATATCTTCATACTTTTAAATGAAAGACTCAGAAGGTTCCTTTTTCTGAACCACGAAGAGTAAATAAACTACTCTTCTGTTGCTTTTAGAAGAAAAGGAGTAAGATTGGGGTCTAAAGGACTCTTATAATTGCAGCTTATATTAACACACAAACAAGTTAATCAGTATAATCCAGGGACTGTGAAGGCAAACCTTTTCTTATTTAGGGATAAAAAGCAATCAAAAATGTGTTACTATATAGTCCCATTTTGTTTCCTCACAAAGGTGCATTAATTGAAAATCACAATTGAACTAACTTCCTGGAAGGGTTTATTCCACAGATAATTAAAACTATTGCAGAATTAATGTTTTTCATTTTGTCAGGAAGGTGCTAACTGTGAAATCAGAAGCATCCTAATGGTTAGGTGAGAATTCAAATTCCTCTTTACGGAAGAAAAGGAAATAAGAGAAATTGCAAAAGGAAGAAGCGCAAACTGGTTTGTATAGTGAAACAAAGCAATTTAAAGGACCAAGACAACTCAAAAGCCTTTAGGAAACACTGTGAAATAAAATATATTTTTGATTTTCATTGTATTTGTGTTAAGATAGTGTGACTCAATCAAAAATTTACATTATTCTACAATATTTCCACATAAGCATAAAGGGTAACTCAAGTGTCTTTTACCTAATCAACATTTATTGAAAGGAAAAAATGGCTGGTCACATTATATGTTTTACCATAAACCACAGAAAGGTGTAAATTGCATTTTTTATACAAGAGCTTCTTGAGAATGGCAACATACTTTGAAAAAATATACTATGTAAAACATTTCTATATGAAAACATGTAATGGGAAAATTTACACGAAATTATTACTCAAGTTTATGACCTTTTTTTGTCATGAAATATTAATTAAGTTAAAGTTTATGGACTGTTTTCATTTATGGTTACCTTACTTGGATTAGGACTTTGTCTAAGGCAATACATTGAAAATTATATATATATATTATAGATATACATATATTTTGAATATATAATCTGAGATGGCAAAACCCATACATTTCTCCAGAGACATAAACTAGAATGCCATAAACTAGACATAAACTTGTAGGCCATAAACTAGAATGGTGTTCCTACTTAGTTCTTCCTTTTTAATGTCTTTTGATATAATTTTCCCATTCCAAGTTGGAATGAAAAACTGATAAGTTTCAGATGTTTCTTACTAAATAATAACTGGAGGAAAAAAGTAAAAAGAGGTCAATCAGAATTACATCTTACATATTCAAAATGTGTCATTATAATATATTCTGTACCACTATTACTAACACATTTCCAGAATGAAAAGTTATTTTTAAGTCTAGCATTTAACTTTTATTTTATATGTTGAAAAGCAGGATATTTCATTATTCTCAAAAATTTGTTAAAAAAACAAGTTTTTTTAAGCAGACTTAGAAATGGCTTCAACTAAGGCAAATGAGAATTTTCCTGAATATATAATAAAAATCTTCTTTTTATAATATTAGACAGAAAAGATCTAATTTATTTTGGCATAAAAATTTGCCTATTCTTTGGACTTTCCCTAAAGTTCTCATTTTGGTTTGATATCTGTCACTCTTTGCAATTTGTACTGGTACACCAAACAAAATGTGGGTACTAGCACTGGTGACTTTTAGCTTAATGAAATAATATACCAGTATTTGATTATCTTTAAAACAGAAATAATCCTAAGAAACTGAGGACATGAAAGATAAAATTTTGTATCTTTGTTAGTTTAGGGGTGTTTTTGTTTTGGTTTGGTTCGATATGGGTTGGGATTTTGTTTGGGGTTGTTTATTTGTTTGTTTGTTTTTGTTTGGATTTGGGGTTTTTTTGTGTTTTACATCCTTAGAAAAACTATCTCTAAATGATAGTAGTAATTTTTTCTCCAACACATTGAAAAGAAATCTTTTAACCTAGAAAAAACACTAACTCTGGAAAAACTATTAACTTCTATTTGTTTTAAAATAAAATAATTACAATAATGAAAATATAAGAAACATGAATGAGCTTAACAAAAATGTATGGTTTACCCTTTCACCTTATCTGCCTCATAAATTGTTCTGGTCATGGTTACAATAATGATATTTTACTAGCTTACTTCATTTGATTCTTTTGAACAGTAGCTGAAAATACGTGCCAAGTATTTTTGGCCACAAGCAATGTCTTTGCTAGTTTGATCTTTCATATAGTCTCTGCAATGGCATTTTCTGGCTGATCACCTTCTGTTCTTTTGGTGTATTCTGCATCTGTGGTACTCAGAAAGTTTACTGCATTTCAAGGACACTCAGATATCTCAGAATTGAAGCTGATTAGACAGAACAGTGACACAGAAAAACATATTCTGCTCTAACAGTTCTGAGGCTGACTAAGCCTTTGGAATCTCTCCCCACATCTGGAGTAACTACTTCCTTACATGTTTTATGCAAAATTATTCCATCTAAACATTTACCTTCTCAAGAATTGTTGAAAAACCTTGCACTCAGCTTTGCTGAAACATTCAGTGAACTAATACTTAGGATAAAGTATGAGTTTTTGTCAGTATCTTCTGAAAAAAAAAAAAATTTCTAGAAAAAAATGAAGAAAAAGACAAACTACTTATTCTCTGTAGAGACAATGTATTAATCATGGTCACAAAAATAAAAAAGAAAGCATTTTTATTACAAAGATAAGAAAAATGCTAAATGAACACCTGACTTAAAGGGTAGGGTTTTTTTTCTAATCAATTCTATAAAAGAAGAAATTTCCTGTTTTGTGTTCAATTCTGGTTTACTAGATTAAAACACTTTGGTATGAAGTGATTCACTATCAGTGCCTTTAAAATCAAAATTTGGGAAAAAAAAATTATTTTGGATCAAGCACAAATAAATAGTGCATTTACAACCCATGCCAAAACCAGCTAAAAATCACACAGTATTTTACATCAAATCAGTACTGGCTTTGTGGTTCACAGGGGTACCAGAATGAGACTGGTCACTTTTTAGCTCTTCTGCAATAAACCTGTGACTTCAGATCGACTTCAAATTGTTATATCTCATATGCTGATCCAGGCTGCTTCCTTGCTAGCGTTAGCATTAGCTAAGCGTTTCTGACAGTGTCCAAAATCAATACAAAGAGCAGAATGCCTTAATTTGATGTACCGTGCTAGATACAATATGATTGTATCCAAAACTCCACAGGAGGCTGAAGACACTGGCATATCTAAGAACATGCATTTTGTAGTGCTTCTGAGCCAAGCAGAAAAATGCATAAATGTCTGTCTTCCTAGACCAATTAGAAAAGTTCATCATGTGAGACTTTAACGTAATACAGTAAGGTGTGATCCATAAACCTCTCTATTTATCAGAAACTACACTAAGTTGTTTAAGTTCCCTATATGAAGTTTAACCTTGATTTTATAAAAAAGGACTGGGATGTCTATGGTAAATATAAACACAAATATTCATATCTGAAATAAAAGCTAAAATATCTGAATCAATTTTGACCTCAGATAAACTTGTTGTTAATGGCCTGAATGTACAGCTGCTTAAGGGGGAGAAGCTGCTATTAATACCCTGTAAGGATAGGCATTGCTCTGTGAAGTTCAATGGACTTGTCCACTTATCAGTGATCTCATTAAGTTTTAATTTTATTTTTATATGTTGTACGTAACCAGCGATAAGATGGATGCTGCCAAAGCATCTAAAAATCAATTCAAAAAGCTTTTAAAACAGTGTGGAGAGACAGAGAGGGGTTATAAATGGAACTGCTGACAGGCCTTATCTCTAGTGTCTTGGATGTCTCTTGGTCATACTCTAACACAGTTCTTAAAAGAAAACTAATATTCCTATCTCAACTCTTTTAAGAAGAGCTGAAATAGAAGAGTGTAATCTGTATTCTAAGCACATTCAAAATACTGCTTTTTATTTTTAATGATTTTCTGTAGGTTTTTTTCCTTCTGTCTACTGTAAAATGACAAAGAGGAAAAAAAACCCTGTGCATGCATAACCATATAGCAAGGGAGGTTTAACCACTGGATGATCTCTGTTAAGTCCATGTTTCTGAATTTTTGTTAGGAAAAGAAATGCAGTGAATAAATTTTTGCAAAATTATCTGCAAAATCTCTCACTGAACTTGCTGGGAGACATTTCATATCTACATATATATGAATATACACTATAAGTATTACTATACAGCTGAATTGTAAGAAGAATCATGCTGAGTCTGACATTTGGAAACATCCTACTGAAACAAACCAAATAACAAAAAATAGACTAAATTGCAAAATCAGTAATACAGAATCTAATATGCAAGATGGAAGCCTACAAACATGAATAAACAATATTTGTAAGTAAAACTGACAAAAACAGACTGCATAGAATATATATATAAACAAAATTTGAAAATTTAGCTGCTACCAAAAAAACCATTAAAAGTTAGATCATTGAAATATGGGTTTGTTCTGAACACAAGAAATTTAGAGGGTTTTTAAATCAATTTTCTTTCAAGATTTAACTGAAGTCTTGATGATTTCAATTAGAGGCTGAGCATGTACGTTCCAAAGTGGACTATATTAATATGTAAAAAAATTATAGATGTTANNNNATTATTATAAGCAATTATATTAGTGGTTATAGTAACTACTACAGAAGTCCTTCACACAAATTCCCCATTAATCTCAGCTGATCCATAAACAATAATGGCAAACATTTTATTACTCTTCTGAATAATATAAAAATAAATTAACTTAGTAATAAGTTGTTAAAACTTATCAATACTTCTTGATTATCATATCAATTAAATCATAAATTTATACAACTGTTTATACTACTTTTGTTGACTGTGGTCTTTTCATTTTCAGTGGAGATACAGCGCATGAAACCAATGTAACCAACTAAAAAATTAAGCCTTGCATGGATGCAAACTATTTCCTCAGGTTAATGTCTAAATTGGATATTAAGAAGAGATCAGGTAGTTCAATTGTTTTGGGGTTTTAAATTTTGGTGCTTGTTTCTTGTGTCACAGAGAAGATTTTGTTCCCCCAGTGCCTGCAGTTTTAACCAGCACTAAGCATTTCCTAAACCTGTGTGTTCTCTGAGTAGGGAATGTCCAGTACTGGCTCCAAGGGCTGCTGACAATGGAATTGGAAACAATGGGGACCTGTTCCCTAAAGTAATCTCTGTTTGGTCTCATAAACCAAATAAGAAACATAGAGGTTATAGGATTATTTCATTATGTTATGTTTACCTAGGGAAAGACTTCAGAATAAGGAAAAAACACATCATTTCTTTCCTCAAGAAGAGCACAAAAGTAAATCCCAACACTTATTTTATTTCTTTACAGTAAGACATGGAAATGTTGGAAATTTTTGAGGTTTTCGGAGGCGCTTTTTTTTTTAACTTATTTTTTTACTATATAATTCTCCAATAAATTTCTGCCATAAAGAATATAAATACAGTATTTGTTTTATTATTATTTATTTAATCTTTAATTGAGTAATATCTTGTAGTGGCAAAAAAGACAAGCAAGATACCTTTAAGCAGACCAAATTTTAGTTATTCCTCAGGTAAATTTTCCATAAATCAGTTAACAAAATATTGTTGCAAGTTTCTCCTGTAATTATCTTCTAGATATGTTTTGCCACGAGTTATCTTACTCTTAAATAAGGAAATACATTTCTCTTTGTCAAGGCTCTGCAAGGAGGAAAAAACATTTTTTCTGACTCTTACCTTTGTAAGAAAAAAAAACCCCTACACATACCTTGAAGGGATATATATTGACTACTAAAAATCAGGAATTACATCAAGAAAGGTGGTTTTTAAGGTTTTTAAACTAATAGTTCACTCTTCAAGTGACCATAATTGAAAGAAACTAGAGTGCTGAACGTGTTTAAACCAGAAAACTGATAATGATTTTTGAAGACAGGGAAACATTCTCATTACTAAAAAGAAAACTGCTTTGTTTTTGTTTGTTTTTTTTTGGGGGGGGGGACGACTGTCTGTTTAGGTGTTTGTTTTTTTATTTTGTATATGTATACTTCTTTACAATGGATAACAATGTGCAAACTGATAAAAAAGAGCTTTGGATTTTTATGTTCATTGGCTGTATCATATTGACTTTTTATTATTTTCCCTTAAATGCATGGCTGAATACTAGAGTCTTTGTTAATGCTAATTGAAGAAAAGGTGTTTTTTCAGTATTTTTGCAGGTCTAATATTTTTCTTAAAGAGCAAGAACACGTGCAAAACTCTGAATCAAGTAAAACAGTATAAAATCCTTAGATTTACCACAGTAACTCCTGAATTCATACAATCACTCTTCCTTAAACTTTATGAAATCAAACAATCATGTTCCACTTCCGGAGCAGGCAAAAGTCACAGTATTTCAAAAACACACATAAAAAGTACACTACTGGTTCATTTAAGAAAAACCCTGTCCTTTCATTGCAAATATGTGTCTCAGAGTCAGAGAACTTATTTCATATTAAAGCTAATAATACCTAAAGTGTTAGGGACTGTTCTGTAAATATAGGGTGAAATAGCAAATGAGAAAAGATGGAAAAAAAAAAGTTTTTTAAAAAAAATTCCATACTATTTCAACCTAACAAGGAAGAAAATTTAGAAGTCAGAAAGATTTCTAAATTTTCAGATAAAATCATAAAATAACTTATTTCAGCTAAGAAGAGTCAGGGAAAACAATAGTTTTAAGGGGGCATTTGGTGACTGGTAAATGGAACTGTATGTTGGACTTCAAAAAAAGGGACTTGATTTAGTGACACAATATATTTTTTTCCAGTCCCATTTCTTATGTATGTGGACTGAATTGCCTTTTAAAACTACGAATTGTCATAACAAATCCCCCTACTCTTAAGTAAGCAGAAAAAACTCTGTTTGAAAGCTCTGGTTTCCTTTTATACTCCAGACCCTCTACAGACATTCTCAAGGATGTTCTTCTGTGCAGGAAAGAAGCTAAAAGATACAATCACTCCAGAGATTCTTGTCATTCCAGATCAGTGACTGGAGTGAAGTGGCACCAGTATTTTTTCTGTTATCATCAGTTTCTACACAGTTTATTATTAATTTTTAATTAGGTTTTGAGAACTGAGATATTTCTCTATCTTGAATTTCTTATGATATGACTTTTTATGTAGACAGACTGAAATTATTACTATAAAAATGATGAGAATTGTACTTCTGCTTTTATGTTGTGATTCCTAATACTTTATAATTTAATGATCAGCTTTTCATTCTGTAAGAGCTGAATTTCATGAGTGTTTTTCCATGCTCAGTGGTGAACCATAGATTTGTAAAACTGTCTAAGCTAATTAGTACAATATATCCACTTATGTGCACAAATGTCTGATAACACTGGTAATGGCCTGCATAGAAGTAGTCTCCCAAATTGTTCATGGATCTCTGTTATTATGTAATAAAAATCTGAATGAGTGAATTAAAATATTTTAACTGTTAATTATTTTGGTGCCTAAATTATTTTCAGAGTTTGCAATAAACTCTGTGCTTTAATATAGAATAATGATTTTATAACTGATTAGGTATTCCTTTGACGTGACAGCAGATTGAACACATATCTCATCAAATGTCACTGACAATTAAAAAATAAAACCCAAAACCAAAGCGAAACAAACAACAAACAAACAAAAATCAAAAAAACCCAAACACACACATTCAACAAAAAAACTTACTGCAAAAATATTTTTCCCTTATAGTTCTTGATTCCTAGATGGACTAGGAAATTCCTACTAAGAGAGGAACAGAGAAACCAAAGACAAAGATTTCCTCAGTTAAGCAACCTAAAATTCATAATGTGCTTCACCATTAATCTGAATTTGGCACTAAAGTAAATGTAATGAAGAAAAGATTTTACTGTGATCAAGGCAGATGTGAAAAGGAAAAATAAAAGGCAAGAGGGATAATTAATTTAATCATCTGATGCTGAGAAAATATGGGTCCAAATCTTCCAATTAAATCAACAAGTTATAAGTCAGGGGAGAATATAGCCTGGAAATGTCAAAGCAGAATGCCAAAATGACCTGAGTACTTAGTTCTTTCAAAAATTCAAGATTCTTAGGGGCAAAGCATAACAAGTTAGCATACCTTTTCCTGGTATATACCATGAAATACTACCTTCTCTAGTTGAAAAGCTGACGTGGAAAAGCATGATAACATTATAGCATTTTGAGAACAGAGTATTTCCCAAACCTTCAGATTAACCACTTCCAACAAAAAAAAAAAAATCAAACTTAATATGATCTATAGATTATGTTTCAAAGGATATGAGAGCGGAGCCTCACCTACAGTAAATTAATTAGGGTTTAATAATTTCAAATATCAATTTATGTCAAATTAAAATCTCATCCACAAACTTTGCCTTTCCAGGAAGCTTGTGTCTGGTTTGTAGTGAACAGTAACCTGCTGCCTGTTTTACACAGCAAATCACAGCATGATTGGAGTAAGTAGGCACCCAGGTTCATCCTCCTGACCCAAACTGAGATGTCTTAAAAGCAGTAGGTTCAAGGCCTTGACTAGTTAAGTTTCCAAGAATGGAGTTTCCATAACTTCTCTGGGCAACCTCTTGTACTCTTGGTGAACTTCATTATGAAATATTCCTTCTCAATATCTAATCAAAATTCCTCTGGATGCAGCTTGTGAGACATCCTTCTCCTTGTTACTGACTCCTCTGAGAAAAGTCCAGCTCAACCACTCACTAGAATCTTGAGTACCTTCATCTTAAAAGCACACATAAAATGCATACAGACCCATACAATATACATATATAATGGTCTTTGATATCTTCCACAATGTTTTTCGATCAGAATGATTTATCTTAGCATGCAGAAGACTAACATAAAATCCTA
The DNA here is from genome assembly GCA_035048155.1 of Cinnycerthia olivascens. NCBI lineage: Eukaryota > Metazoa > Chordata > Aves > Passeriformes > Certhiidae > Cinnycerthia > Cinnycerthia olivascens. The sequence continues at coordinate 51,468,323 of JAWWMU010000180.1, forward strand.
CAAAACTTGTGAACATGAAAAAATTTCCCTGCTTAAGCACTACATCCACCTCTAAGGGATGAATAGCAAAGCTTAATAAATTTCTCTGAAGGACAGTAGCTTCATTCTATCATATAATTTTCAATCTAATTATAAATTTGCAAATTGTAAAGTGTAGTGTTGGATTTAGGAAAATTTTATGATGAATACATGGTAATATTATGGGGAAAAAAATATAGGAAACGAATCAACGGACACAGTTACAATCTAGAAGAAAATTCAAATTTCTGGAACAGTTATTATTTTAACCAGTTATTAATTTTTATTTAACATCATTACATGTGGAAATATTATTAAATAATACTAGGCAAAACTGAATGATCTATTAAACATAATGAAAAGCAGCTGGTAACAATCGAAGCATAGGTAGAAAGGTCATTGAAAAAATGAGACCATTTTTCTCAATATATAATACACTGGCATCTTGACTCAATGATAAAATAGAGAGATTTTTGTGCAAAAATGCTGATGTGAGTTGTGGTCAGCACTTGTCTGTACAATTTACATTGAGATTTGTGACACCTGCAGATGCCCTCAAACTCGATTCCCCTCCTTATAAAAGGCTGCAGATCTGCTGGCAAAGCATTCTTTTTCAAGGGACTTTTCCTCTGGAATGCTCTTCCTTGCCAAGGTCTAAAATAGCCATAAACTGTTGACATTCTGGGTATGCTACAAGGTCCATCTGTGTGAGCTGACTGAGGCAGTAATGGGTGGGATATCTCGTGGGAAGGTGTGACGGAGGTGCATAGGTCTTATGACTAGGAATTAAATGGAGTGTTAGAGAGTGGGAGGACAGAAGACTGCTGCTTTTTTTGGAAACTTTATTTATTGCAGTCTCTACATTATATTTTAAAATACATGCCAAGGTTGCTCAAAGTCTTAGGTGTCCTCTGGAGTGCTTGTTTTGGATTAAAATCTAAATGAATGATAATTCTATTCTTACTGTTAATGATTCATTTTGTTTTCCAAATTTCTCAGAGACTTTCCATAAATTTAAATCTGAGAAGCAGACTGTTGTTTTTCAAAATACTTGCACAATTAAATTAGCATGACTTTTTAAAGACTAAGACACTAGGCAGAGTAAGAATGCAAGAATCAACCCAAATGATTTTGACAGTTAGAGTGTGATGGTTTACAGAAACTTTTTTTGTTAAAATGCCCATGTTACACAAAATATGTTACAATGGTAGCACTGGTTTTTTGTCTAGGGGAAAAAAATCCCCAAAAGTAATGATTCTGGTTAAAAATAAAAATAAATATATTTATACATTATATGAATTCCAGGGATTAATTAGATTAAATAGCTGTAAGAATATTTTGATAACAATAGCCCCTTTATGACAAGGAAAATACCAAAACAAATTTGAGTGTCTGTTGATTTCAATTTCAAAAACATTCACAGTTTCCTGTATTGAACACTGACTAAAATCTAAAACACCTGTCATTTTAATCACTGATCTTTAAGGAAATCTACCCTACCCTTTGTTTACAAGAGTAGTCAAAGTCCTCATTTAAACTCAATTTAGCAGAGCTCAGATAATGAAAAAGAGTTGCAGGTGACAAATATTTTAAAAATACTGGTTTCTTAGTACATCTTTATAACAATAACTTTTATATTTATAATAATTGATTCTTTATTCATAACTACTTGAGAGATTTAATGCAAAAAAACATTTTCTTTCAACTGCAATGATCCCCTGAAATTCAGATTTTAACACTGTCCCATATTAGGTATAAAAATTACTCATATTTTATATGCTCTTTTGGAGACTAAGTACGTTATTAAACTGTTTTTACCGATGAGACTAGGGATAGCAAACTGTAGAGAGTGATATTCCTAAAATCTTCCAATTTTTCTTAGTATTTAGTCAAAAAATAAAACCCAACAGCTGAGATAATCATGGTAAATCTTCTGCAGTAACTCTTTCAGAGTGTAGTACTTCCAGATTAAAATTTAGTAAATTCAGTACCATAAACTAGTACCATAAAACACTAAGGTTGATCACACATCTATTAGCGGAATGGTAGAAAACTTAATCAAAAAGTCATTACGGTCAAAGTAGTTTAGTAGTAGATCTGGTTTGAGAACTCTAGTCAGTTTTTCACTATACAAAGCTCCTGAGGAGGTAAAAGATTTTCCTGTCACCAATATTATGATTTGTTGTAAATATTCAAGAAAGTTCAACAAGACATGACATGAAAGAAAGGATATGACATTACTATCTGTTCCTTCTTTTCCATATTTTCATAAATTTCTCAGTTCTGCAATTTTATTTTTTTAAGGAGGAATTAAATAAAATTTAAGATTGTCAGCTCTTAAAAGTCCTTAATTTCTGCTACTTATTGGGTGCAATTGGTTGAAAATTTTGTTTGAAGAGATTTTTTTAATGAATTAAACCAGAAATAACTAGAAAATACTTTAAGTTTAAGGAAAAATTAGTTGCAGCATCAAACAAAGAGAATTTTTTTATAGATGTTCAATTTTTGTTTAATTTTCACTTTTCTTATTTAGTTATTGACTTCTGAGAACAATTAGTAATTTCAGCTGATACACCAATAATATCTTGCTGTAACAGTTCTCATGTAGCAATCGCATAACAAAACTAATCTGGAAATAGATTTTAAAGAAAATATAAAAATGTGAAAGTTTCACAGTAGAAATTTGTCTCAAAGTAAATTCTAAGATTTCTTAATTTAAAAAAAATATTTTTAGTTTTAATTCCCTGTAAGTTTTATGTTACTTTTGCTGTCTTTTCTCAGCATATTTAAGCATTCTTGCTTCTAAATATGAAATGCATATTCATTCAAAACTTACAGAAAACCTCAACAAAGCACATTCAGAACTAACAAAAATTAACACATTTTTAAAGTTATCCAGCTATTCATACTGTTAAGTAAATTGATCATCAGTCTTCAAAAACGATGCTTGGTAATGAGTAAGCTCATGATAATTACCCTCCCCTACTCCACATTGCTGTCTCTTCTTGATACTGTCTAATGTGAAACCAGGCAGCCCCACAATGACTCTCTTGCCCTTGTAGGAAGATATAAAAGCACAACTTTTCATTACAGGCAGTCACCAGCAACAAGAGCTCTTCAATTATGTCTAAATCCACTCAATCAAGATGAATTTAAAGTCTTCTTTGGGATTTTTCCCCCCCTTTTATATTTTTTTTTTCCAGCTCATCTTCCTTTACCACAAAATTGATCATTCTGCTCAAAAAATGCTATAGACTCTCCCTGGAAATTCCCAAAATATCTGAAAGCAAAAGAAGGCTTTTCTCTCTGTTTCTCTGTCCCTGCTCTATAGGTTGCGCCGGATTCTTGCTTCTACTCCTTAAATACCTTAATTTTATATCAAGTAGCCAAGAGCATTCCAGTGTGCTGAGGCAGACAAACCCTCTGTGCCTGAGGTATGTCAGATACAATCAGCCTCAAGAAGTACTGAAGGAAAACACCAAGACCTTTTGAAGCTTATTCAAAAAGAGAGTCATTAGAACAGACACATTAATCAGGGTGGCATTATTATCAGTGGTGTAAGTAGATATGACAACCCAGGAATGCCACAATTTACCCCTCACTCTTGTCACCTGCAGAAACAAGGTACAGGTTCTCACAGGACACAGAGAATTTGCATTCTAATTCATCCAGTGGAAAGACAACTATCTCTGATGTCTATCGATGGGTTGAGCAAGACTTCACTGCAGAAAAATTCCACACTTTCACTGTGGTATTTACAGTTCCATATGTCCATTATTCACACTACACAAGCAAGAGCTGCATGTACACAATAATAGTATATTCCAGCTGAGATAACACTGAGATAAGAAAAGGCTGTCTGGCTGCAAGTTTGAGGTCATTCTTTTAAAATCACTATTTTGGAATGTTAGGGTTTTTTCATTAGGTTCATGGATCACCTGAACAACTATACATCTATACAAATGTAATAAAACAACCCTTATCCTCTCAGCAAATTAAACAAATCCAAGGATAATAGTACAAACAAATAGCTGAAACAATAGACATTTTGTAAATCAACAGAGTTTACAGAGCATGTTTTTCTGAGGAGAGAGTAAAATAGAAATGGTGTGTCTTTTGCATGACACACCATATTTTATATTTCTTGGTTTAAATGTTCACCTTAGATATTCCGCAAGAAAAAGAAATAAGAGGTATTAAAATGATTCCTTTGCATGTTAAGAGTGACTTCAAAACTTGGTGAAAAGCACTTTAATGAACTGTCTTTTTTTGCTTTGCTTACTCCTATGTTAGAGTGAACCAGGACCAAGACTGGCAGTCATAGATACCCAGTGGCCACCAAGCATCTTCCTTGCTGCTGAACACTGCAAAAGACAAGCTAATTTTACTCTGTCCTCTCTCTTCTGTCAATAACTTGGCCTTACTAGCACCCCCATTCTTTTGCATTTTCTTTCATAAGACGTGATGCCAAAAAGTGGGGGAGAAAAATGTGGAAAGGGTTTTGTATAAAAAAAAAATTACAAAAATCTGTGTTTCTAAATACCCATGTGCTTCTTCCTTGGTACTTACAAATTAAATAAAACTGCAAATTGAAATGTGTAAGCTGTTTGTTTGTTTTGTTTGTTTGTTTAACATAAAGCAAATTACATACTTTAAATTCAAATGCATGTAAGTATGCAAATTATGCATATATACACATTGCTGTACTTTTTTTTTTTTTTTTTTTTTTCAAATGTATTCTCTAAAGGCAGAAGTTCCTTATTTTAAGGACTAGGAATAATTAATGTTTTCAGAACAATGGCATTTTCCTCACTGAAACCGTGAAGCTGCTTCTTGTTAAATGGTTTGGACCTTATTTCATGTACAATAACAATCCAAATATTTTGGATGAGAATTATTTACAAAGAGTATCTATTTTAAAAAATAATAATTTTCTGGGTTAGATATCAGTCATTAGAACATACCTCATTTTGCTTCCTATTTAAGTGCCATTCAATTTATTTACTCTTAAAAAAAGATATAGCTCAGCAGAAATCAACCTGTAAAAGGTGAAAAATTCTGAATAGAAACTATCCACACACAAAGAGTAGGAAATTGAAGGAAATACTTCCATAAGCAGGCCTTCTTTGAAACCATAGGCAATATACACACTGCATACACATCCAGAATGCAGTAATGTCTAATTTCAAGTCATGAGCTATTTAAAATTCTAAAGCTTCAAGTGGAAATTATGCAGAGAATGGCAAGGTGTGAAACAGACTGTTAATCTATTATGTAAATGATGCAGTATTTAGGGTAATGTAGAAAAGTATCTCCTGGTTAGACCTTATTGTCATAAGTTTCCTAAAAATATGAAGAAAATCACCATGTCTGCTTCACAATTTTTGTGCAGAAATGCAAATTTTCTTTTCTGGAAGGACAATGCAGCTAAATAGAAAAAAAGAAAACTATAGATCGATGAGTTGAACCCCCATAGCATTCAGAATATTTAAATGAAAATTTGTCTTGTTAATTCTAAATGTGACATTACAAGCCTGTCATCTGAAAATTCTGCTTGTAACTGGGGGAGTTTGTAAATCTTTGGTTAAGGATGCATCTGTACAGGAAAATTTTGTGTAGTTAAATGTCACTACTACTGAGGTTAGTATAAGAATATTAAACAATTGAATGTACTAGAAAGCAAAGTAGTTTCACTTGTGCAGAAAAATTTTGATACAATTCTCATTTTATTTATTCATATGTACCAGATACTGAAGATAAAACTCATCTAACTTACAGTTGGACTAACAGTTTCTTTAATTGCTAGTTTAAAAAAAAATATTTAAATATCTAAAATTTTACTAGATTTATCATTCCTTGTTTCTAAATTCTACCTTCCTGATCCTGGACTCTTTTTTTCCCCATAGATCTATATGTATAATTCAAACAAAAAAAAAAAGTCAGAACCTTTCAACCATCATCACATCATCTAAATGGGTAGACATACAAAAACTATCTATTAGCCTGTGTTTATATCGTTGTACATATATATATATAAGCTATAAATAACTTAGTATCAGTGGAGCAACTGTCACATCAGGAAATATGTGACATCTAGACCAAAATGAAATACGAGAAGTACAATTTTTTTTAGCTTTTATTGTGTTTTACATTAAAAAAAAAAATAGAGACATATAAATAACAAATATGGTGATATATATTAATGTGCACATTAAATAAGAGTGGAAAATTTCTAGGAGGTGTTTTACTCTGGAAAAACTTTTTGTTTTGTTATCAAAACTAGAGAAACCTAGCAGATGACTGAATGAATGCAGAAGAGCTGTTGTCACTTAGTAACTAAGTTTGAGAATGTCCAATGCATCCTTCCTTCTCCAGGAAGACTGTGCTTTAGGATCTGTATGCAGGACTAATGGACCTGTGAATAGTAACATAAAGGTGGAGCTAAAATATTCATTTCTATGTAAGACAAGATTTGTCAACCATTTCTGATGCAGGTGAATCTACTCTATCACAGGAACAAATTGATACACTGTGTACTGTCAGCTGTGCAGAAATTACTGGAGGCACTTAGAGCTCTGCTGGAGTTCCCTGACTTGGACAGTCATCTGTGCTTGGGTTATGCTGGATCCTTATGCTTACATATTCCCTTTGTGTAAACTGGCTACAAATATTATATCTAGTCCTAGTCTCATAGATTTTTCTGTTACTACTGTTTTTGTCCCTGTCCTCCTTTCAGTGAAGGTAGGACTTCAAGACCCTCTGATTCAGGCCACTACGACTAGTGTTGGTTCCTAGAATATCTCAATAAAATATATCTCTCTAGTGGTTCAATATGGTGAGCATATTTCACTGCTTTTCCCAATGAAAGAAATAATTTGAGACCTAAGACACAATACATGCCCACTTTCTGGGCTTACACGAGGCTCCACTAACACATTCTTATTTTGGCTTTGGTCTACAGATAACTGGTAGTTCAGGGAGCAGCAGTCTACAAAACAGGTGCAGTGAAAAATAAATAAAAAAATCCAGACACATACCTTCCTACACACTTGGAAGACACGAGTTGGTAGCTGCCAGAAAGTATAATGGGAAAGCAGGTCCCAACTTCTGTTGGTGCCTCCCTGCAGGCAGTTTGCTCCATTTTAATGCATGTTCACAGCAATAAAAGTTCAAGAAACTTACTCATACAGATCCTGGATCTACATGATTATTTTCTGTAAAGGGCATCAAATCCTAGCTGACACAAAAAGGCTTTTCATGTATATTGCACACAATATTTGCATATACAATCCTTGGGTTTAGTGGCCTTTTTCCATGAACTTCAGCACTTACAGATTCTAGATCTCGTGCTGTGTCATGGGTGTAGGACCTTACAGACTATACCAATCTGCCCATTTGACCAAGAGACACATTATACATATTCAGTGGTCAAAGAGGAGGCTTATATTTCACAGCTAGGCAGTAACAGCAGTGCCTCAGAGTCTTTCTTGGAAGTTCCTGTGCAGAATGGAACTTTCTGAGCATCAGAGTGGTCCCAGAATATTTGTTAATGTCATTTTAATGAGAACTTGCTGATCAACTGTCTTTGATCCAGACTACCCGGATCCAGTACAAGTCTCCTACTATTGACATGAGTCCCATAAGGAAGCCACTTTTGAATTAGTTTAATCTGTATATTCCACAGTTGCAGTTCATGTAGACTTGCAGTCAACCTTAATTTCATAACCCAATTATGTTAAGCGTGGCTAACTTAATTTCACCTAATTTCAGCTTGATTTATACGTGAATATGGAATGCAGGGTCTCTCTTTGAAACATACTGTATACCCAGAAGAATAGAGACAATAATATATAGGTCGAATTTTTTGGGGTTCTTTTAATTGTAAGTGTAATATAAAGTGGTTAATAGTTCTAGTTCTGTGGTTTAAACAAATCAACTTTCAGGAAAAATTAGGGAAATAATTCTTGGTAAGGTCCTGATATCAGAAACACAATATAAAGAAATATATAGTGATTCATCAGATAATCTTCACATGCAAAATGGGATGGCAGAAAACACACGCACTTAATTATCTTTTATAATTTAGAAAATCTCTGAAATAACACTTTGTTTACTTTTTGGATACAAAAATGCTGTGGTGATAATGTCTTTAAATATAACCAAATCCTATGAAGACCTATTCAAACAGGTCCTTTTCTTGGCTTCAGACACTTCATACATAAGCTGCAATGTCATAGTAAGAGAGGTGTTCTCTAAAATGGATATTAATTTTTAAGTGATATATTACACAATATATTTCTTTGTAGCTGATCATCCCATGTAAATGAAGCATATGACTTTTATGAAACAGGAGCACAAATTTGAATGTGACAGTGATCTATCTTTCCTTGTGTTGCATGCATGTGTAAAACATGAAAAAAAACATCGGAATGCTACAGAAAGACAGCCCTCAAGGCTAAAAATGTAAAACATTTTACAAAATGTAGGTTAGGAATGTACTGATATGTTTATATGGTAAATTCTTCAAAGGGAGTATTCCTTATTGTATCTATAAAGTGTCATTCTCCAGAAACAAAAGGACTGAGTCTGATCACAGTTAAAATTATGAAGGCTAGTGAGAGATATAGATAAGGCAAAGCAACATTCTTACTGGGTCCTTAGACTTTCACAAACAGAAAGGACTTTACTGTGCTCTGTTAGAATAGCCCTGTCTGTACAGCAGTGTAGTGGTGCAAGAAGCTTTAAGTTCAAGTATTTTAATTGTGCAATAACATTTTTAGAAGTAAAATAACCGAATAGAAAACACCCACTTTGGGGAAGCTTAGCTGCCTTCTTTTATGTTGACAGCAACAATTCCTACCAGCTCCAAAGAAGCAGCAGAAGAGCATTACACCCACTGGGAGAAGCTCATATCAAAATCTACAATGCTGGAGGTGGTGTCTTGCTAAAAATAAAGGTAACCGTACAATGACACCCTTGAGATTCTACTGACGTAGAGTTTGAAAGGAAGATAAATACGTCCAAAAAAAAAGAAGTTTATATTCAAATCAATAATGGCAACGATGGTGTTTCCATTGAAAAAAATTAAAAATAGGCTGCACTTAAGATTTTTTTTCAACGTGTGATGAACTTACTCTAGGAAATGCTGAATATTACTTCATTTGTCTTTTGTTTTAAAGGAAAGATTAAGTATGAATAATTTCAAAGCTTTTGTTTTCCATTACGATATCTATACCTTCTAAATGTCTGTGCTATTCTTCACCTTATTAGAAAACTTAATGATGTAAAAATGTTTATGTTTTCCATTTTTATGCTTATCACAACTATACAGCATAGCTGATACAATAATTTTAATAAGTATCCACATTTTGCTTCTCAAAAGTTCATCACCAATTACAGAAGTGAAAGGATTTTTTTCCAACATCTCCTTTTATCAAAATAGTGCAGCAAGTTAGTGTCATATTTAAATGTGGAGCAATTTTATTGCAATCTCAGTGGTATCTGCCTGTCAGCAAAAGGGTGGCGTAATGGATTGTAATCATTTTTGCACAGAGTAAGGACAGGTCTAGCAGAAAATATTTAATTCTAGGTGATAGCTCCTGCAGAGTCAGTAAAGGGCACATGCTAATAAGGAAGCTGCAGAAAGGCACTGGTGATGACATGCTCCCTGAAAACAGCAAGCTCAGCAGATACAGTGCAGCTAATACAACCATTACTGCCTCATGTCAAGCTATGAAAAATACCAAAGGACAGAGTCATCACAGTGAAGGAAAAAACAAAGCTCTTGTATATTATGGTTGGAAAAGCTTTATAGGCAGAACAATGTTAGGATAACAATGTTATCAAATCCATGAATAAAAATATGGCATAAAGCTTGCTCAGTAGAAAGAGCAATTTCCCCATTGTAATTCACTCTATATTCCACATGTTGTAGCTGTACCACTCATTGTATTAATTTTCACATCCAAACTCATTTCCCACTAAGGCATCTGTTGTCTTCTGCTGATGGCAGCAAGTTTGCTTTAGTTTTTCTTTTTTAAACTTAAGTTTATGACACAGTCCACAAGTAAAACATAAAGTACTGCTAAAGAAGATGAATACAAGGCAGGAAAAGCATCCAGATGCTTTTACAGAGAATTAATTTTCCAGACTCTGATTAAAGGCTTTGTTACCACTGGCAAAGTGTTGATCAGCTTCTCTCCTTCTAAAACTGGGAGTCTGTCCAGAACCACTAAGGCTTTGAAATCTTTAGAAACATTAAGATTACGAAACATTCATAGCATGCCTGTGTTATAGCAAGAAGCACTCCAGCTGGTCACACACACAGATAAAAATCTGTTTCCCTCTGACATAGCATTTGCAGCTTAAAATTGTGCTTACCAAATTTTTATCGCTAATTCCAGATAGGAATAAAATGCTAAATATAACCAATGAGGTAGGTATAAGTATTTAGACCTTCGACATCATCTAAAAAACCTACTGCAAAATAAAATTTTAGTAGGCATTTTCCTAACATTCTTTTCAAAGCAAAGTGTTGCACTTAATTCTGCACTAAAACATATAGAGTGTGTTCTAATTTACCAGAGAGCATTGAACTTGCATATTTGTTAGTTTTAAAGACAAAAAAATGAAACATTGTGGTCCCTCTCCATCGTTCCAGTCTGTGAATAGGAGTTTGACTCTGAGCTCAATCACTACTTAAGAAAAAAACAAGCTAACATAAGAGTAGCTATCTAACTTTGCACTCATTGAAATTGCAGTGCTGCTAATGCTTTGTTTTACTACCAAAGGGCTTAATTTGTTGGGATGGTTAGTGAAATATGTCCGATAAAGAGCCTACTAAATTTTTGGAGCCTTTCTATCGTCTTACATTCATACTGACTTTCAGACAGTGTTAATTTGATGAGTTAGAGCTATAGCACCAAATCTTGGAAACCAAGAGTTAGAGTGAGTTTCTGAAGTATTATGTCCTTAAAACCTACCAAAAAGTTGACAGCTTTATTATTTGATGAAAAAATGTTTCAAAGTACATTTTTGTGTAGTTTGCCGTTATAGTCTTCTCTTAATTTGCTACTTAATACAAGCCAAACATCAGAGGCCAGCTCAGAAACATCAGAAACCTCATCAGTAGTCTTCTGGAACATACAATTTATGATCTCCATTCTTCCTTTTCTCCTTTTAATAGAGTGTTTCAGTGGGATACCCCTGAATAATGCAACTTTTTTCACTTTCTGACCTGCTTCAAACTGTCAAAAACACAGAACCACTACAAGCAATAAGTTAATTAGAAATTATTCTCTGTCCATTAATGTGTGTCATTCATCATAAAGATTAATTATATTTGGAAACAATAATTACACCTGAATCTCATTTATAAGGAAGATGAGGGCAAGTGCATTTTTCAAAAAGCTCGGTCACTTGTATTCACAGTCATTCTTTAGCACTTAGACATTTTTGAGCTAAGTAAGCCACAAGTAATTAGTTTCAACCTGACTCAGATTACCAAATCATTGAAATCAAAGGCTTGTGTAGTAAGAAACAACCTATAATTCACTTACTTAGTGATTTGAATAGCTATAAAGGTCTCTTTTAGAACTTGAGAGGAACCCTGCAAACCACGGTCACATGAGCAAACTTTTTTTACATGAATAGAGCCATTAAGTTAATGGGGGTACTCATGTGAGCAGACTCATGTCAAAAACCACTGATGCTGAGAATGCACTCTCGTATTTTCTTTCATTTGTATGGATAAGCAAGGAAGGGTGCATGAGGAGTACTATGTGGAATACTATGCTTTTATTCAGTATGCTAACCATATTTCACAATACTTCCCATTAAAAAAAAAAACATGGCATGCTATAATCTCACTCACATTTTATCCTTAAATCTGTTAAGTAGTATTAGAAGAGTAGATGCTTTTAACTCCAAACATGATTGTAATACCACAGTAATTAACAGATTCTGTACAGGTATCATTTCATCCTTTCCAGTTTCTATTGAAGATTTTTCCTTGAAAAAAACACTTTATTAAGATTTTGTTAATCAATATTGTTTCAATAATCCCCATATTTCTACAGGGACTGATTTACTCCTGCATTTTTGAGTAAAGTTCTGATCCAGCACAGATCAGAGAAAAGGAAGGTGTGTTAGATAGTTTGGTTTCTTTCCCTTGTTTGTGTCAACTAAAGAGAAAATAGAGATGCCAGAGAACATTAGAAATGAGCTGCACTCCCCATCATTGCCACATAAAATATTCTCATAACTGGACAGACTTCTGTTATAACGCTGTCATATATACAGGCCAAACAATGTTACTGCCATCTGCCAAAAGGTGTAGCATTAAGACAGCAGGCCTGTTGTACTCCAGCTTGTGGCTCCAGAAGAAAGTAGGAGAGGTTGCCATCTGCTTCTGTTTGACATTTTCTGCATGTAGATTACATAGCAAGACTGTGGAGGAGATCTTGCCTCCTCTGGAAAATATTGTCAGGCTATAAAAATGGCTCTGATGATTTACTGCCACTTATCAAAAGTCGTATATAGGGAATAAGCTTCACCCTCTGCAAAATACCAAAGTCCTTCACTGAGGTTTAAGTGGCACTTCAAGATGCTACTGACTTCTACAAATACATGCTTTACCTAAACACAAGCAAATTTGAAAAGATCTTCAGGCTCTGTTTTACCAATACAGTAGTGCTGTTATGTTGTCCAGGCCAGGGGATTATTTAGGAAATAGGCTGTAAAGCTATCTAGGTTGCTTAAAAGCAATGAGAAAATTTTAAAAGAGATTTTCTTAAATATATTAATGCATGTATCTTCACAAAAGAAATTCTGTCTTTCTTGTTTTCTTAATAGATTTGGGGAGAAAAAAAAGAACAATGAAGTTGTTTTAATTAAAATGAGAGCTATAGCATTAGCAATCTCTAGATGAACTGGATTGGGGGAAGTAATTTATTATCATTTTAAGTTAGTCACTTAGAAACTATGTTCAAGGCTTCATTTTGTCTTAGCCTTTAGATCAGGCCAGAGGGTGTTAAAAATTGCACATTATCAGAAATCAAAAATGTCTATTCTATTGAAGAGAGCAAAACTCAGTTTCTGAGGATGCACCAGCTGCTTCTGGAGTGTACCTTCATGGAGTGAGCTCTTCTGTCAAAAAGGTGGGGTGACACAGGTATGGGTGCAGATTCTCCTTCCTGATAAAGCACTCTGGTTGTGTTTATACACAAAGCTTGACCCTTTTAATAATACCTGTGTACTTAAAGCCATACTTACCTAGAGTGTAGATGCAAACATACTAGTATTAGAAACCAGATCTAGTTCAGGTTTCCTTACAGCTGTAAGGAAAGGGACAAGATGTTTTGATGTGAATTACCAAAGCAATTATTGCAAGCTGATATAACTGCATGCATGTTAAAGGTATACAACTCCATTGGGAAAAAAATATCATGCTCTTATATAAAATAATTTAACTGACAAAAAATCTGTATAAAAATCAGTAAATATCCACCCTCCATGAAGATTTGAAACATAGATAAGGCCGTCACAGTGCTATCTTCATTTTCAAACTTTGCAGCCATAGAGAAAGCTCACAATAAAGCCTGTTGTTAAGGCTTTATGGTTGTCATATTGCATTGTGTTATTATAACATTAAATCGTTACTACAATGAGACAGATGAGAAAGAACTGGAAATAGTCCCTCAAGACAGTTAAAATGCACAAACTTCACTTTTCATTCCGTGGGAGGAGAATCTCTCCTGCTTTCCTGTAAAATAATGTTTCAATCACAGTTGCTAAGGAGTCCCAAACAGCTGCTTACTTCAGGATGTACATGAGAGAACAACGGCACTTCAGAGCAAGGGCCACAAGAGTAAATGTCATGGTGGAAATACTCTCTCTCACCATTATGAAGTAGCTTGGAAAATAAATAGATCTTAACCGAATTAGTTGAAAATATTTGTCATCCCTTTCTCATTAGGCATAATAAAAATAACAATAAACTCGCTAACCTATCAGAGTATTTATCTTTCCTGTTCTTCTAAATGCTGTCAGAAAAAAATACCGAATAATTTAGATAAACATATTTTGATTACAGTTTTGCTTTTCTGTATTCTCTGTTTTCATGAAGGTTCTTTCCAAGTTAGTTTATCCAAAATTCTTGAAACCACTTGATTTGCCTTTTTTGATGCAAGCATATTATTCTCCAAAATTAAGCCTGAGTATTTACGCAAATCTGGTCATGTTATAATCATGTTTTGTAGAGAAGTATGGAAAATAGAGAATTATAGGGATAACTGAATAACCATCAAAGATGGAGTTAATGTACCAAAGAAAGTGCAGGTCTGCAATCTACGAAAGTAAAGATTTGGCATTTAAGGCATAAGAAGGCAAAAGAACTCAATCTTCATCCAATTGACCTTGGGAATTAATTAAAAAACAAGGCATATACAGGCGTTCTCAGTGGCACACTTCTGTGTAAATATGTCCTTATATGTCCTTGTCACCGTGTTACCTATGAATACTTCATTTTTACTTGAACAGCGATGAATGAAGGAGGAGGTAACTAACACCACAGGATTGCTGACTAGCCTGCAATCTTTCAAACTGCACACTGGAGCACCGCACCAATGTGGAGAACTTCTGCACATTGCTCTGCAGCACTAAGCAGGGCATATCAAATGGACTAACAGCTTTACAAACCACTGCAGATGATGGTATCTGAGGGAATGTGTTCATGAAGAATCATCCAGTGACCAAAATTAGTCAGGAAGGCCCTCTGACAGTGACAAGTGAAGATGAAATGAAAATTTTCAAGGCTCATATAAAGAATTTTACAAAAAAAAAAAAAATCTGTATTTGGCTCTCATTTATCAGAGAAAAATTTCTCAAATTCTTACAATTTTCCTTTGCAAAGAAAGACTTTGTAACCCGCAATGAACTTATTTATTTATAGAACATAACTTCTTTCTTCAGCTACTTTGGATACATGCAATTTGCAGATGAATCATTTCATTTGTCCTTGTTAAAAAAGTCACAGAATTCTATTTTTGTCTATTTAAATTACATTTGAACAAAGGGAAACTCTCACATTGCCATCAAACATAAGCATTTAATTCCTCACATACTCTATTCCCACATCATCATCAGGAATGTACAACTGGAATTTACAAATCCAAATCTATACCACTAAATTGATTCCTTGACAAATTAACTTGGTCTATCATTCTGTGGAACCAGTAACAATTATGCAAAATGATAATCTAATGGGTATATATTGCTGAAGAAAGTTGCTCTTACCCATGAAACATTCTTTAAAGACAAGATTTTGAGGTCAGAGATTGATCTGCTATGCTGAAGTGTAGGATTTGGGTATACAGAGTTTGAAATAATGTTTGTGGTGAAAGCCAATGATTTTTGAAGATGAGTATTTTAACTGGTGTATAAACAATGTATGGGTTACATTTAAAAATTCCATTTTAGAATGCCAGCTATAAAAATTCCTAAACCTACAGTTACATGCTCTCCCTGATGTTACACTTGACTCCCTCATTGAATTCATAGGGATAAGGCAAGCCAAGACCGCAGGAAATAAAAACATTTTTCTTTTAGAAAAGTTATTTGTGAGGGTGAAATCTATAGCTATTTCTTTAAAAAAATCACAAATACAAAGAAAAAAATACTAAAATATTAAAGACCAGGAATGACTGAAATTGCTGTCATGAACTATTCCTTTGTATTCCTGATTAGTTTTACAAGGCAATTCAGTCATATTTCCAATCTCCAAAAAATAATATAAAAGGCATTTTTACTGCTAAGTGTTGAATTAGCATTCCAATTAAAACTAATTTTCGATAGATATTGATGTATTGCTATATTAAATGGTTCGTTAGAAGTCTTCCAGTCAAAATGTGTACTTTTTTTAAATATTAGATGGACTGCTATATTGTTCAACCAGAGGCTGATGTATTTACCATTATTAAAAAAAAATTCTGTGTTATTCTCCCTATCATAACCTATCCATTTGCTAGGGTGGAGAAATGAATAATTTTCAGTAGAATTCACAAGCTATTGAATTAACTTAATTCAGTTCTGGATCTTAAGTGCAGTTGGAATTGATTCATACTTGTTCACATGCAACTTTGATTTATATAAACCAAGCCATTCCTCTAATACCTTTTCGTAATGACCCAAAACCCATTTAGACTCTTTAAACTGAATGGAGGTCTATACATACAGTCTAACAATAACACCTGTTTTAGCTGAATAACTTCTTCATTTATGGATCATAAAGAAAGCCTGTTTTAGGGTTACCACAGGACGTATTGGGGGAAAAAACCCCAACTATTAAAAAAGCTAGAACAATTTTTCTTAAAAGATTCATTTAATGTTTTGGATCTTTTCATTATTCAAATCCATATCAAGTTTTAGTGATAAATTTATTAGAAAAAAATAATAAATTATGCTCCTTATTTCTCAGTGTCAAATGTCTTCATTACCCACAAGGCACTTAATGTACCTGCAATAATAGCTGTTGATCTATGACTGAATATTTCCAAATCAAGAAAAATGGTAAAAGTGAGCTTGTTGAATTCTACACTGAATGAAAGAATTAGCCAGGATAGGGAAGTAACAGGGATTTAAGCAGAAGTTTTGCAAATGCTGTCTAAACTTGTATGTGGAAACGTAGATTGAGAAATTGTACTGCTTTCATTCCTCTAATTCATGTGTTTGTAGAACCTAAACTAACGTTCTCTTGGAATAGTACGCTTTATAAAACTCTCTTCAGCTGTGCACAGGTGTCCCTCATTCACCTGTTAATAAAAGATATTTCTTGCTTTAACTATTCTTGACTATGTCTGCTACCATGCAGACAGAGTACAACAGTGTATAGGTGATTTATTAACTACGAAAAAGGCTAACAATTTTATTATTTAAATATTATCTTTTTTATTTAAATCCACATAAATCTTATTTTAAATCTTATATAAAATCTTGTTTTCTTATTTAAATCCACATACCTATGTAATAATTTTGTTTGCACAAATGAGTGCAGGAATATAAGGTATTTCGGATTCGTGTTTGCTTGTCTGTTGGTAGAATCCTGACAGCTAGAAATCTGCATATTAACTAGTGAATGTCATCTCACCCGCTTGAGAAGATGAAAATTAAACCTATGTAGCTATTTATTTAAAATACCTTCCACACCCCCAAAACTCCTTCTACATTCAAAAAGTTTTTGCTGAAATCCTATTAAAAGATGTCAAAAGAGCTTGTTGAAACTGTTCCTTAAATATCAAGTAAATATGACATGCATTGAAGATTTTAAAAACGTAGAACACAAGACAAGGAAAGAAAAGTAAAAAAATAATTTAAAACATAATGAGAAAGAAGACACAAAATTACTAAAAAACTGGCTGTTGAATATGTTCATAATTCTTATTTATTCCTAGTGGTTCTTAAGTCTAATTATTACATGGATAGGTAGTTTTATAAATATATTCTGAAATTACTTTCATTCATTTTGACTGTATGTAAATTTTTTTAGTTTCATTTTTCATACTTTAAAAACATTTTTTCTTAGTTTTCTGGAAAGAAAGTAACAACAAATTTCCTAAGAAAATTGGAATTCATGGCTAAAAGTTTTAAAGTTTACTGAAATATATGTATTATATATTTTACAGAAATTCTTCATAAAGAATATAAATTTAAATAATTTTTAGTATACACATGTATTTTGAAAACAAATTTTATATATTGAAAACATGTTTCACCTTCACATTGAAAAAAGAATTTAAAAAAACCAAAAATAAACAAAACTATTTCTATTATGATAAAGATAATCAACTGCAAGGTGTCTGTTTTCAAATAAAAGCCTAAAAATATAAAAAAGAAAATCTTAGCGGAGCAAAAGATAATGTAGAAAAACTAAAAATTTAGTATTATCATTATTATTATAATTATAATCAGAGAAGAAGGGAAAGACTCGAAAATTCAACTACATTTCAAATATAAACCATGCAGTGTATAAAACAAATTAAAAGACATTTAATGAGCAGGAAGCAAGAACTGATACTGTAAGAAGATTTTCTTTTCTTCAATTTACAGAGGAAGCAAAAGCTGCAAGAGGATAAATGTATACTCAAGAAAACATATTCTCAGAATATGTAAAATAAACAATTGATTTTGTTGTTGTTGAATCCTTTGCAGCATTCCAGTGACTCATGATTTTCTTGAAATCAAGATTTACCTTAATATCTCATTAAGCATCATAGTTTATACCTTCATATTATATCTGCACGTCTATTACTACAAAACTGTACATCTCTGATAGGTACTGAAATGTTGTGGTTAGTGTGCCAGGTCAGCCTGCAGGTTATATTCTTTAGAAGACCTGGAAGATTTTTCGCCATCATTTGATGAAAAAAATCAATTGCATTTTAGACAAGCAGTATTTTAAATGAAATCACAATTGCCATCCCCGTGGAAATAAAAGTTCCTCACCCAACGTTTACTTAATGCTTAAAAGGCAAAATTATTTACATTGCAGGATATACTCATCAATATAAAGCAGGTTTTTCTGCTTTCACAACACTGCAATTAGTTTTCATTCTTTTGCTTGCTTTTGTGAACTTGCATTATTAATTTATTACTTATTAACATATTTTCCTTTCCTAATGAACAGTATGATTAAATTTATAACAGGATAATTTTCTATTGAAATGTTTACAAAATTTGAGAAATCAGGTAAATCATCTCCTTGTTAATCCATGAAAAGTCTATAAAAGCAAATAACAGGGACCCAGTATTGCACATGTACTAAATTCACAGAAAGTGAATACCCACATGGAAGTCCACTGACCCATACAGAGATTTAAATATATAATTCAATATCCAAGAAGGTAACGATCTGATAATGTAGAAAATGGGCTTTAATGCCCTTTTCCTTAAGGAAGCAAGTTGGTGTCATACTGTTGAAGTCAAGTCAATGGAAAAGACATAAATCCAAAAGACTAAGTGGGAACTTTCTGCTGACACAGCTGAATTTTATTACTTTCAATGAAAGGTTAAAAAAATAAAAGAAGCTTATTTTACTTTTTCATTTTTTAATCTAATTTATTAGTTCTTTTATCTTGGATTATCTCAATCCCAAATTAAGTACCATAACTAAAGTAAAAAATTCTTTCAGCTTTTAAATTTTTCTTTAAATTACTCATTACTAAGAGGAGCAGTGAGTGTCTCAGATCTGTAGGCAGACTACAGTAGAAATAATACCACAGTAAAAGAAATATAAATGACAATTTTATTTCCCTGGACACAACTGGTCATACAGCCCTGTTCCTCTCTGTGTGGACCTAAATGTCTGCTTAAAGTCAGTGAAGATCACATTATAACAACTGCCTGCGTGTACTCTCTTTATGGACTCTTAAGGAAAATATACTGCATTTTGTCTTAGTGCCAGCAGAAACACTAGCAATCAGATGCATATTCATCATTAGCAATATAATACTTAAAGATTTTAAACCTGTATGAAAACCCCCGAATAAATTCAGTATAAAAAGCTTATAATACTTCAGACCATAATAGAGATCCTCACACAGAAAGTTATTTTAAAGAACCTCAATTATTAATTTTATAGTATTAAATATGAATATATTTATTGAAACATTCTATTATAACGAAGAGCATTATCATGACACTTTTTCATATGAAAAAACCCCAGTATACATCATCCCTTTCTAAACTGAAAATCCCATAACATGCTGAAAAGCTGTGTATTTGATATTGATGGTGTACAGGATGGAAACTACACCTGACAATAAGATTTATAGTCTCAACAAATGCTCAAACAGTAACAGACTTTGGAACACAACTGAGGGGGAAAATAAACAACAGAAAATAAGAACGAATTACAAACAATATTAACTTTTATAAAAGAACTATGGTTTTCCTAACTCCTAAAAGAGCGACAGAAGCCAACTGCATTTACATAACCTGTCACAGAAAGGATCACCTCAATTCCAGGGGAGCCAAACATCCAAAGTACTGCAGTATCATTATTCAGCAGCAGAACAGGCCTTGATTTAGGGCAAGAACTGTCAGCCCTCCTAACAACAGGGAAGTATGCCACCAGCTGAAAGATGTACAACAGGGCGATCCCTCCAGTTCACAGCATGTTGCTTCATAGTGCAGATTGCACAAAGAATTTCAAATGTCTTATGACAGGGATACCCTGATCTCCATTCTTTGCAAAATGAGACCTGTAGGGCATCATTTGAATAAAAGTAGGTATGGGGAAGGAGAAGGATATTGCTACTCTGAAAATGTCTCTGCAATGCAGTAAAGGAACACACCAATTTTAGAGAAAATAGGTCCTACAGAAAACCTGACAAGTTTGCTGCAAATGCCTGTCAAGAAAGTACTGAATGTACTTTCACAAATGTATTTGTGATTCTTTCACAGTGCCCATATATGTATGATGAAAATTTGACTGGCTAAATACAACTGAGAAAGCAAATTGGATCCATCTTGAATGCTTTTAACTCTTGTTCTTCTGTCCACAGGATCATGCTGTCGGTAAAGTTACCACTTCATTCTAAATCTCTGATCAACTTTATGGCCCTCCTTTAGACTCAATTCAACAGTTCAATGTCCTTCCAGTACTGGGGACCTCAGAGCTGGGCTCAGTACTCCAGGTGGGGTTTCACCAGAGCAAGGTAGAGATGCAGAATCATGAATTTTGGTAGATTGTATCAGCAGCCTTGGCTAAAGTGGTTCAGTGATTTATTCAGTGTCCTAAAGTGCTTTCAGACTCTATGTCATTATCTCTTCTCTTTTGCAATATTGACTTATGAAACATAAGTCTGAAAAGATATGAACAAAGGTAAAAGCACACATAGCACTGCTGCCACAGTGGACACACTCGTGCCAAAATATGATGCATACTCTGTTGTGCAAACTCCTCTATCCATGCAGAATAGAGGCATAGATAGTATTGTAAGTATTTACAAAACACTTAAATAAGTCTAGCCATACTAGAATACACAGACAGAGTCAAAACAAAGGTAGCCCAGTTTGTATCACATATATTTTCCATACCATTAAAAATATGTATATTACAAAAGCAAAGCAGACAGGAGTACGTGTAATGAAACATACCCCTGTAACAGCATTACAGAAAGCAAATGTGCATAAAGAAGAGACCAATTAAATAATTAAAAACTAAAATTAAAAAGAATGTAGTTTTTTAAGTTTAGAAAGGCAATTAAGGCTAGATCAGAAGGAAAAATGCAAGTAGGCTGCTTCACAGAACTATGGAAAAGAACATATTTTCACACCAGCAGGCATGACTCTGTAGGAAGGATGGGGCAGGTGGTGGAGGAACGGGATGAGAAGCAAAGAAAATGAAGATAGATGAATGTTTGAAAAGCTTTTAAAATATTTGGAATTTGAAGGAGAATCAGTGAAAAAACATGAGTATCCAGCTGCCATTTCCATAACAGTAATTAATGAATTTTAGTGGTTATTACTCGTGTTTGTGAAATACGGAAAGCTTTTGTCAAAGTTTGAACTTGGAAATCAATTTCTTGAGATGGTATGAACTGGGAAAGAGGTAAAGCAGTCTTTCCTAAGGGTATATATGAGAAATGAGCAACTCTGGTGAAAATTTGGCTGTAGTGACAGAATATATGAGGAATAATTCAGTTTGGTGTCATATAATATATGATATTTATTCTGATATCGTACCAGCATAAATTTTGACCCAGAGGAGATTTAGGGCTGCTAGGCCCTCTTTGTCAAAGAGTAAAATTTTCTCTTTGTATATGTTAATTACATGGTCATGGAAGGCTTTAAGCCTAATGTGAACAAACATATAGCTGTCCAGTTCAGAAACATACAGAATTAACTTTATATTACTAAGATACCTGTCTTAATTTTGAAAAAAAATAAAGGAAATTAATTTAAAAAGGTGTATAAATCATGATGAAGATGCCAAAGATTAATTATATCTTCCAAGTTTAATTGCCCAGTGAACTCATCCAGGTATGAGATGAAGAGTTTTTGATTTAATGTGTTGTTTTCAAGGGGCCAGAATTATTCTAAATAGTAATGATTGTATTCTTATTCATTAATGTTTTGAACCAGAATAGCAACTGATGAATACCACACAAAAGGCCTCCCTCCACTAGTATAAAATTCATTTAGAACCTATTCATGGAAGTTTCAAATTTAGAAGATAAAAATATCATTTAGAATGCTAATTTTAAGTATTTAAGGTGCAAAATTAAAATTTAATATCATGGTTCCTTTGTAGTGTAGTCCAAGTGATAAGATATTTTTATGAATTCTACAAATAATATTCCACAATGGATCCAGCAAATCAGACAGATATCTTCAGAAAACCTTGCAAACCTTTTCTTCTTTCTATTCCAGTGAGTGGTCCTTCAATTCTAGCAGAGATTTCAGTAAAGCTATTGATTTTATTGTGGAAAATGATAAAATATATAGTAGTGTTCAAGGGTATCAATATAAAATTTCAAAGTGGGTAGAAAGGCTGATCAGGAACTAGATAATAAAAAAAGATGTATTTATCTATAAACATGACTGTAATAGTTCAAACCAATCCCACACTTACATGTGGGTAAAATAAAATTGTGGTTAATGTACTATAAAACAACTGAAATTCTACTGTACTGCTTACAGCATTCTTGGCTTAAGTTGGTACAGAACAACCTCTTTTCCAGTGCAGCATAAAAGACAGAACACCTTTGACTTCTCTAAGCACAATAGATAAACATTGTGGCAGACTGGTACATGACAAGGACTTTTCATCCTCTGCTTCATTTTGGTTCTGGCCAAATAACTAGTCCTTTACACATCAGTTATGTGGACAGCTGTGTAATTCTTGTATGAGGAGAAGAGTTTGGTATCCAAAGGACATGAGGAAGATGCACAAAAACTTCTTACAGACTAGTCTACTCCCCTTCAACCTATTCAGGTTTTACTATTCTGCCCTGACATTTTAACACTAGGAAGTCAATTACTAGACAAAAAGGGTTTGGAGTGCCAAAAAAGCTTAATGTATAAGCGGATTTCAAACTTTCTCAGCAAAAATAGCAGAGGATATAAGGTCAAATTTTTTTCAACAATTTTCACTTAGATTAGTAAATCCAAAGAAACCATGCAGCAGTCCTAATAGGAATGCACAGACAGCATTTTAAAATTTTATGTGCTAGTAAAAGGAAAGATGAAACTTCTAGTGAGATGTTCTCAACTTACTTCAAATAAAACCTACTGAAGTAAAGCTTTAGTAAAGCTGGAATCTTAGCTCCCTGTTGTATGTGGCTTTCTTAGCTTCACATTTTAGTATTAAAGGTGAAAGTCTTTTTATTACCTTAACAATAAAATTGACAGCTAAAATCGTAATATTTACAGCTTAATGTCATTGAGACTTTATGCAAAAATACACTTCCTATCACACAGATCTTTTTTTCTGCTGAGTAATGAGGCTATCAGATGATTCAGTGATGCAGTGAAGTTTTCCTTTGGTGAAGGAAAGTAGCAGAAATTGTGCACAGAAATTCGTCTTTCAATGGTTCAAAATTCAATTTTACAAGCTGCAAATAGTCCCTAATAGCCTGTCAGAGATTCAGAAATCTGTCTCTTCCACAGCCTTGTTCTTTCACACTTGACCATTAGGCAATTTCCCACTCTCTGCACACCCAAAAAGGATATTCTTCTCTATGCAATTAAAATACTGAATGAGAATAACACTCCCACAAGATATATATATGCTATTCATTCTATAGTAGTAATGTTTTTCTAGATCTGACTTGAGGAAATGCAAGGACAAGAGATACAAAAATCCTTGTCCCAAAGGTCTAGGACAGAGTTCTCAGTGAAACAAATTTTTTCTCCTCATCCCTTTCTCACTCACTCGTGTATTCATTTATATTTTCTCATATTATTAGTCCTAGGGCTCTGGATAGGACTGAAAGAGTTCAGCCTCAGATGATAATTTCACTTTTTAAAAGGCTGGTATAACTGAGCAAAACACAGATTCAAAATTCATATCGTGCTTTGGTAACAAATAAACCCAAGAGATGTCAAGAGCACAGATAGCGAGCATCATCCCATATAGCTGATGCCACATTACCCTTCACAAAGGGATTTGGCAAATGAGTGAGGAAATTCCGGTTACATATCCAGATATGAACATACTAAGTTCTTTTCATATATATTTCAGGCGGCAAACTATGCTGACTAGTCCACAACAGCTTCTCTCTCCAAAAATGAGTTAACTCCGAAAGAACAGAATTAACTCCCACACAAATTTCTGCTGGAAATCTATCAGGTTGCTAGGATAGCATGCTGTGCATCAAGGCTGCTCCCTGGCTGTGTACCCTCCCTGCAGGCACAGGAAGCCCTAATTATGAGGTATACATGCAGAAGAGTTTTTGTGGTGTAAGGAGAAGCATCAACAAATACACGACTTCCTTTGCTCCATAAGTCCTAGACACTTTGAAGCCTTTTTCGGTTCCTTGGTTTGTGCTTGCATCATCATATAGGAGGCTGTTTCATACTTCACTTTTATTATTCTGACCAAAAATAACATCCAATTTTTTACTGCTGCTCATTAATTTAATTTTTAAATTCAAAGTAAACAAATCCTGAGCAGCAAGCAATAAACAAAAAACTGAAAGGGGATGATATTGTGCTGTGACAGCAGGACTGTCCTTGTCCCATTTCATTACCAATTAATGTGACTTTTTTTTTTGAAAAATCTTTTAAATACAATATAAGAAAAACACTCTTTTTTTGTCACATTATGCACCGTTATTAGCTTATTTATTGGTGCATTTATTTCTTTCCTTTGCCTCATTATGAGGAGTGGATAATAGTTTCTTTCTTCACTTCAAATTCTATTTCACTTTTTCCCTGTATCTATTTAGACTTCTTTGCCTCCTACAACCAAAAACCCTTCTAATTTTTGTAAGCATCAAGTCTTAAAGGATGACTTAAGCATCCTTACAGGCTCACCAGCATGGCTGCAGTTAAATGCAGAGAAAGGGTGACTACTCCTGGCTGCCAGGAGCTTATATGCTATTTCTATAGCTTTGCCTCCTGCTCCATAATGAAAGTGATGAGACTGAGATTCTTCTGTGTCGTTACACCAGCCCATAAATCTAGTTGCCAAATACTTTGAGAGCCTATGTGTGCCAACATGGACAATATTTTCAATTTCTTAAATAACCAACTTATCCATGCATTTCTAGAACATAAAAGTTGAGAAATAGAATAGGACAATCTTGGTAATGAGGAACACAGGTGAATTTCTTAAATATAGTTGAATTTCTTAAACAGCAGAGAGGAACAAAGAAATTATCCTTTGATTTACAGTATAAATCCTTTTCAAATCCACATAGGTTAAAAATGTTAGTTGTCATATTTGTTTTATATCTTAGCAACTTTGTTTTCTTTATGCTTAAGATGCCCTCAACATGTATCCTCACGAGTATAGATAAATTGGAAGAGGAAGGTTAGGAAGATTTATAATGTTGCCAGAGCTGTCATATAAGCAACAAATAGGGAATATTTCATCATAAGGACTATGAAAGTATTCTGCTTGCCATTTCTTTAAAAGTGCGTTTTTTTCCTTTATTTTTTTTTCCTAAAGAACAAATATCAGTGCTTTTGAAATAAAAAGGTAAATTATTCATAACAATTAAACAGTTGCTTTATTTTTCTTGTCAGTAGAAATCACAGACAAAAATAGCAAACTCTGGTAGAATTAAGTATGAAACATTTGAGGTATGTGCATCAATGAGTTCATGTAAACCAAGTGTTCCTTAGTTCTTTTCTTCTGTTTTCTTATACTCATATGTAAGTGTACACTAAAGGGGCTTCATCCCTTTAACCATCATACATCACATTGTGTATATGTTTACATTTACAGGCTGGAATTCATCCCCCAAAAGATGTAAAAGACAGTAATCAAACCTTGAACTTTCATTCTGCTACTATATGTACTAACCTGACAAATATAGAAACTATAATATTGTTATTAATAATTTAATAAAATAATAAAATTATTATTAACAATACTATATTAATAAACATAATATTAATAATAGTAGGGTTTAATTATGTCCATTGATTGATCACTGCATGACTTTATTATTTAACCAAATACATATTCCATGATCATTATGATTTTGTTTGAATTTGATTGAGTTTTGCAGTTCTATCCTGAAGAGCTTCAGCAGACAATCTTCATCAAAAACAGAAAGCAAGGGGAAAAAGCCACCAAAAACCTAAAGAAGCAGCTCTTCAAGATACCTAGTAGTTCTCTGAACATTTAGAAATGTCCTAGCCCTCTGAGGGAAACAAAAACAAACTGTTCTTAGATAGTTCTTACAAAATAGACCCAACTGCTCTATTGAGACAGGAACTACTCAAAGAGGAAACTTCTCATGTTAAGAGAATGAAGCTCCTGTATGGATTAAGGACAAGAAGTAGTTCAGGATTAAAAATATGAGCATATTAGATATTGCCTGCCTTGGCTCTACCGGGAAGAGTTTCTAGCCTCAGACTAATGAGGACACCAAGTAATTGGAAAGAAACCATTAGGGGAGTCATAAATCTATAGAATATTTTATCTCCCCAAGCATCTCCTTAAACAAATAAATGGCTTAAAGTTTCTGTTTCTATGTAAGGATAAATGCATTATACCAAAATATAACAATTTCCTTTTCATTCTACTCAAGTATTGGGCTTTTTCCCAGCACCTTAATTGAGAGTACAACAAAATTGTCCTCCTGCAATGTGCAGCATCAACAGTGAAGAGCAGTCAAGGAATTCTAGCTTTGTTCTCACTTCAGGACATTTGTTGTCTAAAATTTTTTATTTAACACATATTAAAAATTATGTTATATAAAAATCTTTTGTTCTTAGTTTTTAAATCTTCATTGTGTTGTGATTGGTTTTCTGCCATAGAAGAGGGTCTTTTCAGCTTCCTCTCTCAAATATGCAGGTAAACAGAATATTTATGTGAAAGATATTATTATTTGTTTCAAATCAGGTAAGTTTCTTTCAGCATCCTCAATTTAAGTGGTATTATTGGCTGAATGTCAGAGCTTAGAGGGTCATGATCAGTAGAGTAGAAGCATCCCAGTGTTGTTTCCCTGGGATCGGTACTGTGTTCATCCTTATTCAACTTGTTTATCAGCAATCTGGACTAAATAGAGTGTAGCTTAAGCAAGTTTGCTGATGGTACAAAATTGAGGCGAGTGGCTGATACACCTGAAAGCTGTGATGCTGTTCAGCAAGATCTTGAATGGCTGGAGAGTTGGGTGGAGAGAAACCTAATGAAGTTCAACAAAAGCAAGCATAGGGTCCTGAACTTGGGGATGAACAACCCCAAGCATCAGCACAGGTTAGGGGACATCGACAAAAGAGCAGCTCTGCAGAGTCTTGGTGGATGTAAAATTGACCATGAGCTGGCAACACCTTTGCAGCCAGGGAGGCCAATTGAGTACCTCAGCAAGAGTGGGGCCAGCAGGACTAGGGTGGTGATCCTCACACACTACTCTACCATACAGGCAACATCTCTAGTACTGGGCTCAATACTGATCTCCACAGTCCAAGAAAGACAAATTGTTACTGGCAAGGGTCCAGTAGAGGCCACAAAGATGATGGAGCAGTTCTCCTATGACGATAGGCTGTGGGAACTGGGCCTGTTAAGTCTAAAAAAGAGAAAGACTGAGAGGGGACCTCCCCAGTGCATACAAATATTTTAAAATTGGATATCAAGAGGATGACAAGATATCAGACTCTTCTCAGTGGTGCCAGTGAAAGGACAAGGAGCAATGGTCATAAAATAAAACACAAGAAGTTCCATCTCAACAGAAGGAAGACCTGCTTTACACTGAGGGTGGCAGAGCAGTGGAACAGCTGCCCAGGGAGTTTGTGGAGTCTCCGTCTCTGGAGACATTCAAACAGACACCTGGATGAGTTCCTGTGTAACCTGCTAAGTGACCCTGTGATCTCCAGAAGTCACTCACAACTCTAACTATTCTGTGACTCTCTGATTCTGTAACTGGATCCTAGTTACAAAAGAAAAAAAAAAAAATTCCTCTTAAAGAACTCTGTGTTGAGATTTGTTCATTATTTGTTTTTTTCCACCTATCTTCCTTTGACATTACAGCCAGCAGCCCTGTTTCAAGATATTACCCGTCTCATCCTTCTCTTTGTATTCCTTTCTTGCAGTGTTCTCTACATAATAAAAACAAAAATTAGAAACAGAAAAATCCCCAACTGCCTTCAATAGATGATCTTCGTGAATGAAGAAGAAACTCTAGAGGGACAAAAAGAGGCAGAAGCTAACTGCTGCTTTTTATATTTTCCTCCACATAAAACCAAACAGCAGCTAGTTTGCCCTGGGCATTTTGCTTTACACATTGTGTAGAATATATATTCTTGTCCACTTATATTCATGGGACCTAAAACTGGAAAGTGCTATCATGTCAATAAAGAACTAGAGACAGAATCTAAGTCATGTGTTACTCTTGTGTATGATAATATGATCTTCATGACTGGAAATTTACTTGGTACACTGGTACAGTATGAAGATGGTATCAATCCGCCTGAGTAAGATTAGCAACATCCATTCAGCTTCCAACTTTGACATGAGGGGGAGTGAACTAAACAGCTAGAAAATACTAGTGTCCACAAAGACAAGACTTTTTTTAATATTTTCTTGTGTATAATAGGAATTAATTAAATATTTTCAGTTGCTTCTCGAGTTTAGATATTAAACCATTAAAATCTTAATCCATTACTCTTCACAAAGTCAAAAGAAACTGAAGCAGAGCACAGAATTAGAATTAATTGCATTGCCTGCTTGCAAGAGGAGTTCTGAGATACTCACTGGAGCTCCAAAAAAGGCCTTTTTCACCATTTGGGGGACCTTTTGTAAGCTATTTTGCCAAAAACATCATACATTTGACATTCCATAAATTTTGCAAGTTGAATCAAAATGAACAGTGTGTGCTTTACGTTTTCTACCCCTTCTGTTCAGCAGGCAGGAACATCCTAAAAATTTTAAACATAGACCACTGCTAGACTTCAAAGGGAGGCTTTGGACCCAACAATCCCATTATCAAAATTGCATCAGAAAATACTACAAAGATGACACAACTCTGAAAACTAAGTTGGAATACTGTGACTTCATCCAGAATGAAGACTGCAGCTTGCCAATCACTAACACAGTCATGGGAAGGCAGAATAGTAGCGCAGAACAAAGGATGTTTTCAGGAGAATATTTCACATTAATAATATTCACTGCCCATAGGTGATTAAAAAAAAAAAATACACTTTCCTAATGGCTTCTTACACTATATCTTCTTAAATGTGACAGAAAGCTCAACTTTTCCTCTCTGCCTCAGATTTTACACTAGTCTTTGTGTTCCTTGGGTTTGTCAGCGCTCTCCTTATCAGTATTTTGACTTAAGTTTATGTTTTGCTCTAAAGGGCTTTACATGGATATTTCCTGCAATGGTATATAAATGAATAGAACTTCAAAGTGAATGGCTGAATATTAAACAAATCAAAAGTATAGTTTCAAAACACTTAAAGTGGAAAAGTACTGCATCTACAAAAGATCAGATTTTTTATTCAATGTAT
The DNA here is from genome assembly GCA_035048155.1 of Cinnycerthia olivascens. Lineage (NCBI taxonomy): Eukaryota > Metazoa > Chordata > Aves > Passeriformes > Certhiidae > Cinnycerthia > Cinnycerthia olivascens. Next base: position 51,498,020 of record JAWWMU010000180.1, read on the forward strand.
TTACTTTCCTCATATTGGTTCCAGAACCTGCAAAGGCAAAGCTATCACTGGTCCAACAAAGACAGCTGGAATATTGCAAATTGCTTTGTTTTTCCTGCAAGATATTAGTCAGAGATGGAGTAAGCTACGTAGGAATACATCTTCATTTTCTACAAAGTCAGGTAGTCAGAGATGACTGATCCGTACACCAGGGAACTTAAACACTGGGAGATTCAATTTTCACCAAAAGCATTCCCAGGGAAGAATAATTCCCTCTGGGGCAATAAGAAAAAAAGGAAAAAATCTATCCCAAGAACTTTACGCTGTATGTAAAAAACACATAAGCTAAATCTAAAGAACAGAATGTTTAAGTGAGAATTGTTTTACCAAGTGAATTACTACATTTCATGGCAATAATTAAAATTGTAATATAACATGCAATAAAATAATGATAAATATGGTGATAGAAAAAAACAATTAAAAGATTTAGGTTTATATAGTCCAAAAAGTCCAACTAAGCTCAGACAAAGATAAAAGCTGGTTCAAAAATCTGTGACAAAGAATGCATTAGTCAGAGAAAAAAAAAGATAACTCATAAGAAAACAAAGGAAGAGGTTTAAAAAAGAAAAGTATCAAAATTCTGAATTAAAATTCTAAATTCCAGCAAGGATTTTTGAAGATCTTTTAATTCTTATTATTTATTACTTCTTCAGTAGAACTACTGTACTGAAACAATATATTTCTTTTTATTAATAGAAAATTATTAATGCCATCACAATCAGTAACAACTACATTCTCTTCCATCAGCTAGTGGTCTGGTGCTGATCAGATGATGAAATCAAGGAAAATGATTTGGTAAACCAGCTGGAGAAAACATTTCTAATATGATTCAAAACAACAAAAACAGAGCAGCGTTCTCATTTTTCTTTAGTTCACTTCTGTCTGTAATAGTGTGATTTCATTTAGGTCTGTAAAAAGTGTGCATAAAATCCTTATCTAATACTTAGACTAACCACCTCCTTTCAAAGGGATAAATTACAACACAATCCAAATACAATGCAAAGAAGATCTTGGGAGATTGTGTGTCCTACTCTGTATTTTTACAATTGGAAATAAACATGCTCAAATTATGAGAAGTCCATATTTTTAATCCTTTCCACTGCATGAGTCAAAATGCAGGAAAGGGTATCACATCCCTCTGTCTGTGAATTGAGTGAATGGGAATTTAAAAAGACTAAAGGACCAATAAAACATACACAGACTCTCCCTCATTAGATTTTTTGCACAATAGTGACTACAGAGAGCTATGAATGCACAGTACTATGAATAACAAAACATCTGTGAATTACATAATGTCACTAAGTACATTCCAAATGGTATGCATATATTAACCCACAAACACAGGCTGGTACTTATTTAATACAAAATCAGAAAAAAAAAATGGTGTTTCACAAAGACCCTGGAAGTCCATTATGTTATCCAATCCTCACATATTACTCTACGGAATGTGATGCTATTCTTACAACACAATAAAGAATTGTCACAGCAGCAACTCTCAGTGACAGGTAGCAATATCTCTGGGAAATCAATCAACTTTAATAAAACAGTTTAAGAAAATGTAATTTTTTCTTGTATTTTAAACTGGCTGGAGTCTACTCGGGAAAAAAAAATTAATATGAGGAACTTTTATACTTATTAAGATTCCATGTTTCCAAAACATTTCATATTGCCATTGAAATGGATAAGCAAACTTGGAGCCCATAGCACCTTCTGACAATCAGAAGAATGTTTCTTGGTATCACTGCAGACTTCACCCAGCTTGACTGGAGCCCTCTGTTTTAGATGTGCCCCAAAACCACCCTGGTGATAAATCATTTTAAGATTTGCATGCTTGCTGTTAGCTTTAATATATGATACGCTGCTTTTTCACTGCTGAAGCAAGGCTTCTTTTTAAGCAGCTATAGTAGTCTCTTGACAGGTTAATACAGATATGGATCCATAATTATAAAGGGAAGTCAAAATTATGATTTCTCTGCTGTATATTCTTATTAATGACTAGTTCAGAAGCAGGATATTGTTTTAAACACAAGTCTGAAATCCCAAGAAGTTTAGATTAATATTAGAATTTTTTTTTAAAATCACTTTTTTTCTGTCTCTTTGAAAAAACCTACTCTTTCGATTGAGACCCATCACTTAGGAAAAATACAAATTATTTTATTATTCTAAGTTGATACCATTATTTGGAAAAGTCTTTACTATGAAGTAGAATACTATTTATCCTCACCTATTCATATATAACATCAGACTCTTTGACAGTTTACTGCAATAAAACCCGATTCAAACCCTCCTGAAGTCACTGACTCACATTTTTATTTTACTTTCTTGAGTCAGAAGTCTTTTAAAAGTCAAATGCTGTTCATCCTTTCACTCCAAGCTCATCTCACAACTGCCTCCTCTTATGACCTCCATGGTAAGATAGTGTAGGAAAGGTTTATTCAGCATAAAAATTTAGGATAAGGCTCTAGGGCTTATGAAATTAACAGATGGCCTCAGCCTAAGCGTATTTAAAGGAGATTTTATTTTTTAATGAAAATAATTTGAGATTGAGTATGTAACCAAAATTCAGGTATGTATTTGATCATATCCCAGAAATAATTCAAGATAGATCATCCAGGTTACCATATGGGCTTTATTCCATTCCTATTCCTATTAAAAGCAGATTATGGAGTGACTAAAGCTACTTATGATTTTTCAAGCTTACCACTTTTAATTTGAATAAGATAATAGATGATGGAAGAATGATTGGCAGCCATTCCATCCACACAAAGTACAAATCTCTTCAGCAGAATTTCAATGGATTGCAAGGCTAAGTATCAAAAGATCTAGTGATAATTTGATCTTCCATTTTTTTAAATAGTAGTACTTCTCCACGTAATGCTATTCTCTACTTTTTCCTAAAAATAGAGAATTTCTGTATTTATATTCTGTCTTAAAATGTAGTACTGCAAAGCATTATGAAAATTTGGGTACGTACACTGAGGTATTAGCTATGTGCAACATAAAGTCTGTTGATGTGCAAAAATTATGAAGTGCACAAAATGAGTTATGAATCCAGTTTAAAGTCCCAGCCAATGATATCCATGTCTGGGGACAAGAATTCCATTTGCCTTGTCTTTCCTTGTTATGGCATGTAGGGAAGCAGCCAGTGCATCTGTACAGGCCCTGAGAGACAGATGAACAAGCCAAAGAGCTGATACAGATGTCCAGAACCTTCCCACCTGACGCCTGGCCGAGTTCACACTGGTTATTGCAGGATGTGGATAACCATCTGTCCATCTGTCTGGTAGTTACATTTAAAGGTTATAATGCTTCAAAGACTTAATCTCTGGAGTGAGTAAGTAATAGGAAAGATTTTTGAAAGTTCAACACTATTTCCTACATGAACTATGATAGTCATTATAAACTTGTACTGGTGCAGTTTAACATGGCCAGAATATCAGAAATCCAGCAAAGCCAGAGCATGATAAAATCATTTTTTTAGTTTATTTCCAATAAATAATGCAAAAAACAAAATGGTTACCTTTTAAGGACAATTCTCTCCCTTTTTTCTCCCATAAAATTGATAGGAGAAAAAATTATTATTCTAACAATGGCAAAGTTGAATTTATTATGCCAGATATCATGATCCTAATTTTTTAACTTCAGCATATAAAAACATTGCACATGTGCAGATGAAGAGTTTCCCTAAATTTTATTGTCCTGGGTTGATGCTAAATTTTATCCCCATTCACCTGTTTAGCTCAGAAATAAGTTTTGTACCT
>JAWWMU010000180.1:51515315-51561742 GCA_035048155.1 Cinnycerthia olivascens
GCTTCAAGTATTCATGCCTTCAGGATAGTAACAACTTCTGCCATCCAATTTTAGCTTGCCACAGCATGTCTCTCAGAGCCTTAATAATAAGCAAATAAAATAATAAGCAAAGCCCTTTTAGTCTTCTCTTCTACAACTAAGTCTATATTCCATGGTTATTAAGCAGCTTTTTCTGAGTGTTTAAAAGTAAGATTACTTCTTCCTGAAGATTGTATTTTTCAGAGGAAGTCGCATGAAAGTCCTCTCAAATGACCTGACTATGTCTGTTTCTCTCACAGCAGCATCCAAATTTATACTGGAAAAATAAATTTGCTTGTGTCACTAGTGCTCCTAATAACTCTTGCCTAATTTATTAAATTCCTCTCTTTTTCTACTGCTCCCATATCATAATTTCCTAACTGAATTTACAACTTGTTCTTGTTTTGTTTTAACTCCTAAAGTCTAAGATGTTTTCTAGTCCTTCATCTGATACAATCTAATTCTCATACAAATTCATTATGTTTATCATATTTATTCCCTAATCTTCTCCTTATTACATCTGCACTAATTTTTCTTTAAAATATAAAGCAAAAATGCTCTTAAGACTGATTCTTGACTAAAGTAACTTCTTATAATGCTTACCTTTGCAAGAAAATCAATTGTCATCTCATTTAAGTGAATTTCTTACATATTTTTTGATTCCTTTAGTAGTACCCATCTTCCTTAGATGCACAAATAATTTCCCAGGTGGCAGTATCAACTGATTGCTGAAGTCCAAGGAGAGAGATTACTAAATTTTCTTTGTCTAGAAAATTGGTTATCTTTTCAAAGAAAGTTATCAGATTGGTTTGTATGAACCCTTTTCAGTAAAGGCATTTTCAATTTTCATGCTATCTTCCCTCGCTCTTTATGTCAGTAACTTAATTTTTTTTCATATAAATTCTGCTCTACTGTTTGATAAAAGATGAGGTCACACTTTTAGACCTTTATCCCTTCTTTTCCATCTTCTCAACTACTTAAATATAAATACTGTATTTGCTATTATCCAGCAAAACAGTACCTTTTTTTCCTAACAGATTTATTTAAAAGAAGATGTGGCATGCTTTGCTCTATATCACTTAGAATTTTGTGGTGACACCTATCTGGTCCTGCTTGACTTACATACATCAGACTCTGGTTTTGCTTTTGTCCCAGATGCTTCCAGCTTTTGCCTCCCATGTATGTCTGTATCACATCTACATAACCTTTCACTTCTAGGTGTAATAATTGTCCTAATTCTCTCTCTTGCTCTTTTGACTTAATAAAGTTTTTTTTTAATCATCCCTTTAATGTCTACCTCAGTTGACATTTGTCAGTGGTTTATGCTGATGATGACCACACCCCTACAATGTACATCTCTCTGATTATCTGACTTCCCCTCTCCCTCCTTTTCTCACTCATTGAAATTTCCTGATCTTGTAATTTATTCCATTAAAAAAATAAAAATGTTCTCATTCATTTGCATGGGAAAGATACCTGTGCAGCTGAGACTCTGAGAAGAAATTGAGATATTTTACTTCACAGAAAAGTATGAATAATATTTCTGTATTAAAATCCCCATTTTCCTCCTATCTGTCAGTGTATATAAAATCATTATCTACCCCTGCTACTGAAGGCCAATACTGAAGAGAATAAACTGTATTGATTGAACCAGGGACATACTATTCCAAGTCCTAGAATTAATCTGCCTAGAGGCAAAATATCTGTGTTCTCTGTTAATGATCCTTTGTCACTTCAATCATAGTATTATATTTATTTATAATTTCTCTAGACATCATACTGTACTCACCAAGACAGAAAGAAAATTAAGAATGGCAAGACTTCAGTGTCTAATGTAGAAAAAAGGTGAGGTAAAAGACAAATATAATTTTTTAATGCAATTTTATTTTTTAAAGGCATGAATACTTGGTTGTTTTAAAGGAGACTTTTAAATCATTGCCTGATACATAATCTACACAGAATGGTAGCTATCAATTAAATTTTTTGCTTACTACAGTTTCCTTTTGCACATACAAGGCCAGAAAGGACTTTTAGTGAAATGTTCATGAGAGGCAGAAGAATTAAGAAATTAAAGACTTTATAGATATATTTAAAACAGATCACTGGGCTGTGGTAGAAATAGCAAGCTGATAACATTTATTGCTTACTTTGTTGAGGAAAGTCCTACTTCTCATCTCATGGGCACAACAGGAAAGCTGTATACTCCAGGCCTTTGGAGACACTGGAGCAGTAATTCCTGTTCAGCACAGTCACTCCTACTCTACCTGGGGTACAGCAGATTTCAGGGGTTTCTCTTGCCCCACCACCACTCCTCAGCCCCCTGCTTGCCCTTGATTGAGAGAGGCATTTAGTCTCCTCTCTAGCCAAAATGCGCTAATACATGTGTCAAGCAGAGACCTGCTGCTCCTTCTCGGGCCAATAAAGCTCCATCCATCAGGCAGCAAAGATTTTCCCAAAGGCACAGTAGGGCTCCTAATGTAGAGACTTCCATAGCAGCCAAAACCAAAAATGTTATGGAAAGCAGGGAGTGTGGAAGATACAGGGAGGTTGGTTTAACTGTTCTATACAGGGTCCTTAGGTGGGAAATGACAAACTTATCAGCCTTTATATCAAATTCCAAAGTACAAGTAGATATCACTCTCACCTAGAAAACTCACTGATTATAGCAATACCTCTTCTGGTAGGGATGTTTCATTAAAAAAAAACAAACAAGAAAAACAAAACACTATGAAGAAAATGGAAGATGAAACAAAGCACTTTTACCAGCATACCAGCCATTTGGAAATAAATGCCACAATAGGCATAAGTTGAACCTACTGTTTGAACAGATCACAGGAAACATGGATGCAAAATACAGATTCAAAAAGCAACATTAAAGGACAGTTGTTCAGTAAACAAAACATAAAATTAGGCTTCCAGAATCCCTCTCTCAAGTGTACCTCCAAGTTACAATCAAAAAGATTTTAAAAGGTACAAATTCTTGGTTAGTCTGTACATTCATCTAAATAATTACTTATGTTATGGAAGCATCATAACGGTAAACTAAGTTTATAAAGAATAGAGCTATTCTTAGATGCTGTATTATACTTATGCAAAACACTAAATTGTTGTAACAATGTTATAAACCTGTCTGTAATGTCAATTGTTCACTTTCTTAAAATTAAGTTCAAAGGAACTTTCCTTTCAAAGGAAACATAAATTTCATGCTTCTAAACCACTTGCAACCTTTGAAATCCTTTATCAAGGAGAAGTATAGTGTTTCCTAACAAATAAGAGCTTATTTTATAGTGTGCCTCATGAGTACACTATGGTAGATTGGTTTAGCTAAAGTCTGTCTAATTATCATAAGGTCTTTTCACACTTCGCAAATAATTGCTTTTGCTTCTCTATTCACTTCTTGTTAATGGAAACAGAAAATTATCTCAATCTTTAATATATGCTGTAGAATGAAGAAAAAAAAATAAAATAAAGAAAGCAGTTAATGATGTAATCTTTAATTTCTTAGACATGCTCTTAAATTAAGCCTAAAATGACCAAAATTAAGCTAGATTTGACAATGGTTATATATGTGAAATAACGTCACATTTCAAAATTAGGCTGTCATGCTAAGAGTTCACATGCAATATCTGAACAGTGGAAAGCAACAAATGTTGCATTCAAATATTTGCAAGGTCAATTGAATTACCTCACATTAGAGGTAATTCACTAGTGATTCAAACATGACATAGTTTACATACTCACAGATTTTAGGTAACTACTAATCCTTTTGCTCATAAATTCCACATGGTAAATTAATATATGCTAGAATTGGCACATGAGAGTACTAAAATAACAATATAAACTGGTTCAGTTCAGTGTTTAGGGTTGGGTTTTTCTCATATTGATATTGATTCTCAATATCAATATCAAATATTGATATTTTTGATCAATTTGATCAAAAATAAAGAACCGTCTTTTACCAGTGAAGTAGCAAAATTTTTATTGTAGGTCCCAAAAACAGTCTTAAGTGTGTCTCCACTTCTTTTGTACTAAATTACATCTAATATGCAGAAGGAAAAGGCTTTTCTCTGTCCAGGTAAGTTACAGAAGGATAGCTCAGTTTATTTTTACATGGCTGTCCCTACTCAGAATATTACCAGCTGTAATACTGAGAAGGAAAACATTAAAATAGCTGTTCCATATCTTGGAAGGGGATATGAGCAACAAAAGATATTTTTCCAATTAAGTTTCAGGAGACACATATACACGAAGGAAACTGTGCCTGGCCTGGCTGATGAGCAGAGTACACCAGCCAAGACTGATAGGTTACAGTTCTAGATATTTATTTGAGGGGATTTCTATTTTAAATGGAAGGATGTGTCAGAAATTAAAAATGAATGTATACTTCATGTGTATTTTAATTGGTTTTCTACATCACTGTAGAGCATTTTACAAATGAAAGGCCTCTCTTTCTTAAATAGCAAGACCCCTGAGCTGATTTCATCTTAAAATTTGCATAATCTTTTTCCTGATGCCTTCTCAGTAGTTATTTTTTTGTAACTTGATTCCTTTGGATGCCCAGAAACACAGAATCTTTTTGAGAAATTTCTAAATGGCTTAGCTTCTTCAAGAAATTGAGAGACTTTCAAAGACATTTTCTTAAAGATTTCATGTAATGTATCTGAGGGAAAAAGCATTAATGCTTTACTATAACTTCTGGCTTTCTTAGAAACAAGCAAATACATGATGTAGGCCCATAAACATTCTCTGCTTTACAGGCTGAAAAATACTTAAGTCCCTTCTGCATATCAGGCAGGAACTTGAGAAATCCAAGGCATAGATATTTTATTTGGATCTGCTACATTTAAAATAATGCAAATTCATTTTGTGATATTGCAGAGGGGACCAAAATAAAGGAAAATATCTTGACAGGTTTTAGTATAATACTATAGCTAATCAGTGTTAGAGCAGACTGCCAAATAAGACCAATTCATTGCAGAAAATGAAGAAAACAGCAGCACATGAATTCTGATGTCTCCTTGTCAGTATCTGCACAGACTGTGGGTGGCACACAGGGCTTTTACTTTATGTCTAGTGGGTTCCACTCTCAACAGAATTTTAAACCTCAGTAAAGTCTTTCTGCAAATTATTTCTTTTGAGTTAAATGGGAAGGGAATATACAGTTGCAGTAAATCTTATGCCACATTTAAAAGTGACAGAAGAGAATCATACACTGGACGTTTACCCCACTGCTACTAGGATGAACAAGAATTTCATCATGAGCATTTATATCTGCTCAAGTGGAGAGCCATGCTTAATAAGAATTTTCTCCTCTCCTATTCTAAAGACCATATTTATAAAACCTATCTTTGTATATTCTTGCTAATACACAAAAAGATTGAAACAAGCAGGCCAGATCAACTTTTTGAGTCATGATCCACAGAGGTGCAGCAGGAACCCATGAAACTGAGTGTTTAGAAAACCAGATCTGACAAAAATATTCTTCTGAAGGTATTTACAAATATAATTCTGAAGACTAGAAGACTTCATTTCAGTTTCATTTTACCAAATTTTACATAGATTATCTCTATGTAACCATGTTTCATGAAAGCCTGTTATGATTCAAAACTATCTAAAAATAACAATTAAACCAGAAGAATTACGCTGCTTACAGAGTGTTTTAGGTTTAATAAGTTATTGTTTTACCATATGCTTAAAAAGAGAGAGGAGGGAAGGAAAAAAATAAAGGAACTAAAAGGGTATTGCATCTTCCATGAATGCAGACATTTTAGATCTACTTGATTCGCTCAATTTTTTTTAAGAGTGAAAAGCAGTCTTTGACAAAACTGTCATCTTTAAAATATGGTGATATTTCATCTTCTCCCTTCTGTACTATTTAGATTGCTGGAAACTGAAATACTTCCAGCAGTCACTGTGTCCAATTTTTCAGAGCTGTCACTTCCTAGCAAATCTGCTTAAGCAAAATACTTATGTTAGAAAACAGAGCAAACATACGATATAAAATACATTCTACATTTCCTTGTAGGACAACTGGTATTCAAACAGAAAACAGAATGAATATGTAAACATCTGTAATTTGAATCCTATAGACTCTTAAATCATAAATCTGATTAATTTCCAAAGATGATAGAATTAGCTTACTTTTTTGACTTAGCTGATTTTATCTTTTTCACAATAATTATAATCAACACTAAAAAATAAAAAAATAATCAAAATGCTATTTCCAAAGAAAACACTCCAGGTCATGAAAACTAAAAAAAAAAACCCACTTCATCTGAAAGACAGAAAACCAGAAGACACTCAGTTTTAACCTTTTGTGGTTCACATGCTCTTTCGGTCTTTGATGCCTTGCAAGGTAACATAAAACTGGAACAACTTTACACTTATGTGTCTTTAGCCTCCAATATAAAGAGAACAACCATTACATGAAATGTAAAAAAAACCTGTATGCTGCTAAAAACTAAACCTAAAAAGTTTTGAGATCTTTACTTAAGACAGATTACATTTTGCAGAAGAAAAATATAAGGAAAAAACAAATGAAAGTATAAAATAAAATGTTTCTTTCAAGAGTGAATTTTAAACTCTGGATGCTAAGAAATTTTACAAATGAAAAAAATGTAGAATGGTGGTGGCTCTTACAAAATAATAAGTATTAAATTTTATTTTTGGTATTTTCAAAATATTTTCTGATTTCATAAATTTAATTATACAAAAATTTTATTAATGTTTGAAGTCTATACACGAGGAAATATGTAAGATTAGTGTTACTCCTACTGCTTTAGAAAGCCTGCTATGTTACAGGAAAGTCAGTGCTTCTTGCTGTGTACAGTTCAAATCCCAATACTCCGATGTCCCGTTAACACCAAACATGTCACCCTTTAACACCATGGAATCAATACACTGGAATGTCATGGCACCCTGATAAGTCACAAAGCCTCTGTATGCATTTATTAGACAAAGATTTTGTATTACTTCAGGGTGGAAATGTGTCAAGTTAAAATCAATTTCAAGTTTCTTACTAAGAAGGAAATAGTAGTAGGTAAATAAATGATTTTTTTTTTTTTAAATTTCACTCAATCAAACATAGGAAGTAAACAAAGAAGTTAAAAGTCATTTAGACATCCCCTTCTGAATAAGGACACTTGCATTTGCACACCATTCTAAATTCTACTCCTCACTTTCAAGATTTTTTGACAGCTCTTTCTCACCCAGATCATCACACAAGCAGCCCTTGATGAAATCTTCTTTCAGGATAGGATTTTAAAAAAAAACCAAAACAAAACATTAAAATAAAAATGTTATCAGAATTAAACAATAATATCTCAAATCTTAGGTACAAAAAGCTCTTCTAAAGATTACTTCATACATTTTCTCACATGGACATCTAAATATTGAGACATATATAAGGGAGACAAGATAATTTCTTACTTCCAAAAAATGCTTCTGCAGCACATTAAGAGGAATTGAAGACAAAGTTATTGACCTTCCTGACAACAGTGGAAATTTGTGAAGGAGACAAATCCATCAGCACCTTCTCACAATTAAACCTTAAAAATATTTTCCAAATCTAAGACAAGAAGTGTCGACTATTTGTTACACCCTAGGATAAGCAATACATACTGGCCAATCTGAGATAACTTGGATGTTTAACAGAAAAAAAAAGAAATTAAAAACCTCCTCCTCAGCTGCTATGCAGCTGGAAGAGTAAAGATTACTGTCTTTTTTTAGCCTCTGGATTTCAAAGCTATGTACATTTGACATCCACAGAAACACACACATGCACACCTGATTCCTGTATATCTCCAAGGCATTGTCAAAAAATAAAAATGTATAGTTCTGAGTACTCACATTTCTATTAAGGTACATTAACAACTTAAATTCATGAAATATAATCTTCCATATGAAAATTAGTTATTTCGCAGTTAAATAGCAAGTGGTCAGCACAATAGCAAATTCAAACTGGATTCTTATGAATTTTAGTTTTGTATTAATTCATTACAATATATTTTAGTATACAACAAAATACTGCTGCAAAAATGGTATTCTTCAATAGTATTTTTAAATATGATTCTCCAACTGATTTATATATGTGAGATAACAAATGTATCAGTATTGAAGTTGTATTAAACACTTGCATGTAAAAAGTACATGTAAAATATTTAATGTGTTTCCAAGGTAGTAGCATAGGCCATGTTGCTGAGAGAGAAGATCTCTTTTTCTTCAAAGAAATGTAAACTAAAACCTATCACATCCCATGAATTTTTTCTTTATACTGACACAAGATACTCTGATATAACAATTGTGTGCCATGCTGACAACCCAGCTGCTGGTCATCTTGCATAATACTAACTAAATTGAGGGGCTTATCATTAGGGCTTTCCATTAATACATTAATGGCCATAAACATTAAAAAAAACCTCAAAAGTGGCAATGCAGCAACTTTTCTGTGTGAAATCATTGCATTCCATCTCAGAGGTTGTTTTCATACAGGTGCTGGTCTCCTTTTCCCTTAACAAGCAAAGATTAAAAAAAAAAAAAAAAAACCAACAAGAAAACCAACCCCAAAAAAACCCCAAAATAACAAAAGGAAGAGCTGAATATTATTTCTACATGTTGCAATAGAATCTGAAAATTTCAAATTACTTTGCAAATGTCCCACCAAATAAGGGGGTTTAGCTGTAAATCATGCAAATTGCATACTGTGAAGAAAAAAAAAATTTAAAAGGAAAAAAAAGGAAAAAATAAAGAGGAAGATCTTTGAGAATATGAATATCTATGTTTTGTCTCTTTTGAAGTATTCCCCACACAAGATTGTTACTATTGCTGTTTTTCCTGGATGTGTTAATATTTTCTATGGCATCTCTCACCAGCTCATGAGTATCTCTTAGCAGACATTGCTGGGCTTGGCTGTAAGTCTCGGGAGGGTAGAGTAATTTTACCAATTAGAAATAAGCAAGTTGTTTAATTAACACACCCTTTTCATTAATAGTTTAACCCAAGCTGACAAAGAGTCTTTGTTGCAAACCAGGAACAAAGAAAGGAGTACTAATTAAAGACCCTGAAGTTTTCAAAGCTAGAGTTTATTTCAGTACCCAAGGGATTCTTTGAACTCCTTAAAAGACCTCTAGAGCCTTCCAAGAGCACTTGGAATTTCTTGTAATTGTCCCACTCACTCTGGAAAAAACAAAACAAAACAAACAGACAAACACAAAAAACCACAAACAAACAAAATACAAACCAACCAAAAAAAACCAAATCCAAAGTCCAAATATTCTGGAAAAATCTGATGGTTTTGATTTCAACACCTTTCAACCAGACTAAAATAAAACCAATTTTGACTTCAGAGTAACACAAGTATAAACTCAAACCTGGAAAACTGTTTTCAAACCTGACCTGAATTCATGAGATTAGTGCTATGCAAACCACCGTGAGCTCCATGTTAGACGTGGGAGCTAAACTGAAGTAGAAGGGGAGAGGAAAGGTGATTCCCTGCACTGGCACTAAGTACCTACTAAATAATAAACATGAATATCTGTTCTCTGGCTGCAAGCTTGTTACTTTCTGCATTCTTTCAGACTTTCTCTTTGTATCTTTATTGTATGTGTGTGGTGAATACATCATCTTGAAATCAATTGGCAAATCTAAATAGCAAGCAAAGGTTTCCAACTGGGTGTGGGCTTGAACTGAGAGCTTCTGCTGCATGAAAAAGAGGAGCTTTCCTGGAGACAAATAGAAGTGATCTTTGCTTCAGCTCTCCACCTTTCTGCTTCCTCACAGATACCTACACCCACACCAGGAAAAAAAACAAACTATGAGACAGCAGCTAATAGCTGCAGTTTACAACCTGGTATAGTGAGGCCAAAGAGCACTGATTTTTTAATATTTTGGCATCAACTTGCACTGACCCAATAACTACTGCATGAACAATTCCCCTGCTCAGGAGCAACAAAATGATAGACAGAGGTGGTAAGTGTCACAAAGTTTGTCCATGAATCAGACCTCTAAGGTGGACTGGGCATGAAGTAACTGTAAATGTAATGTGGTTTCAGGAAGCAGAAGTACTACTACATTATTTTATTCTCCTTTATACCCACGTGTACTTAGCTTCAAAATTTTCTAGAGTCCAACAGAATGACAATTCAAGAAAATGTGACCAGACTTTGGAAACTTGTTAGACCTGAGGCTCAAAATACCAGCCATCCAGACTTTCTTCACCTATCTTCCTTTCTATTTTAAGAACATACTATTTCCTTACTATTTTCTGTACATTTATACATTTATACATTTATTTCATTACTAATCAGAAAATTAAGAAAACAGTTCTTCTTTTTTTTTAACAAAACCTATGCACTTGCCTGTTCAAACATGCATTCAGATGCTAAATTCAAGACTTTTGTGATAATGCCAAGGAATGATTTCTTAGATTCAGACAGATCCAAAGTTCTACAGGTCCATGCCTCATTACACCACAACAAGCAACACACCAAATCTTGTGGACTACTGTTACAGACAAATGAGAAATAAACAAGTTTGTAGTATGAAAATTGAGCTACTCTTTTTATGCAGTAATGGATCAGGATTAAGTTTACAAAATAGATTTTAAAATATTTGTTTTGTAAACCTTGTTTATAAATGCATTATTAAATCTATGTAGGAGTATTTATTTATCCTTTCTTTTGTAGTGCTAGTGTTTTGGAAAAACTGTTGATAATATCAGTGACAATATTTCAGTTCAGTGTTTCTAGACACAAAAACTCTGCCACCTAGTACTGCCCGTATTTGAAAAAAAGCTCTAAGGAATCATGGCACTAAACTCACTGTCAACTACATTCAATCACAGTATGCCTAGAGATCTAGGAGTATCCCAAAATCCACTGACCCAAAGATTTCACAGTTTCTTGTTTCATGATTCAGTGGAAAGGATATGAATGAACAAGTGAGAGAAGAACAAATAGAAGTGAATCAGGACATGCTCTGGAACTCTAACAGGCAGCTGGGCTCCAGCCAGGAGTCTGCACTTGCTTCTTTTTCCTCCATAAGGAACAGTTCCAGCATACTGAATTGCTTCTTCAATTAACAAAAAGAAGCAATTTTTACATTCCGAGACTGAAAATTTAAACTAGTCCCAGTTCCATACAGAAAATACTTTAAAATCTAATCTGTATTTCAGGCTGTGCTCCAAAATCCTTTTTTAAAAAAAAGTTTAAAAAAAAAATCTATTATACAGAAAATATTCACTGTGAGATTCTCTTCAATAAAATCTTATGTAGATTGGATACACAGCAGCTGACTGGTAGAGCCCTCTGGAGTAAACATTACTTCTTCCAACTCTGAATATTTTTCTTTTCCTATTTCTCTCATCCTAACAATTAACACGGATCTGATCTAGCCTGCAGGAGTTATCTTTAGAGGCACTAATCACTCACTGCTCATCACTGATTGCAGTGAGAATTGTCTTTATTCATCTGTCTGAAAAGCAAGCTTTTAATGATCTAGCATAAGGCAACTTTTTTTTTTCTAACTGGAAATTTTGTAATTTTAATTTAAATTCTATTTCCTCAATTATCTCACTTTTACTTTGAATTTTACATTATGCTCAAATGAAAAAACAGAAATAAGCAAATGATACCAATATGACAAATGATTTTTTTTTCAAAATAACTTTTCATTTTATCTTTGAAATCCTTCTAGTTGTTGGTCATTTTATTTGAACTGCTTTCACTCATCTAAAAATATTACACTTTAATGAAAGCATTAAAGGAGTTGTCCAATCAAATGGAGTAAAAATAAAGGTAATTATTCTACGGATTTATATTATTCATATAAATTTGAGAAATAACATGGAAAAAGTAAGTGAAAATTATCATTGTGAAAAATATGAGGAAATCTTAGTGTATTTTCTTCTGAATGAAACAAAGTGAGTATTTTTTCCTATTTCTTTCAACAAATCTTAGACAAGTTGTTTCAATAGATCATGAAATACAAAATATAGAAGCATAGTTACATTTACTCAAAGAATAAAAAAAAGGTAGAGGAACACATTTATGCACCATTTTTGAAAGCTGCTTTTAACAAAACTTAAAAATCAAATATATTAAATGAAAAATTTTCTACTGTTGAACTTAAAAATCAAAACCATATTTTTCCAAAGGTTAACGTCATTTTGAAAAAAAAAAATCTATTTTGAAAACTACTTTTCAAACACATACCCACAAGAATTAAGACCTCATTTTGGCAACAGGGTCAGCTGATGCATAAGAGCTGTATAATGATATTCTGATCACATATATATGTACCCACAATACTACACAGTATTGTTCTCTTCTCTCTTGAAACAGATATTACTTTCCCTTTTCTTTCTATGAACAGCTTCATTAAAGTCTTCTCAGTCAGATTTTTCTCCTTCAGCCATTTCTTGCTCAAAAGAGTTGTAAAGAATAATAAAGGCTGACAATGGAATAAATGGCAAAGTAAAAATGATGTGGAAACCCAACAACAAAACTCCTTCTTGTTCCCCTTTTCTCTATCAGCTAAGAACTGAACAAATTGTAAATGCATAAGATCTCTCTCTGAGGCCAATGAAAATTTTCCAAAAGGAAGGAGAGGAAAAATAATAAATACATATAATGTCTCCTTTAGGAATCACAACAGAATCATGAAGCCCATGAGCATAATTCATGAACAAATAAATCCATTCTTTGTAGTTTCCATTACAAGAAGTCAAACTCAAAAGGAAGCCTTGCATTAAGCAAGGTAATAGCAATGACGTGCCTACCTCCACAGCAAGAGGAAACTAGAATTGCTTCAGCTGATTTACTTCACCCCTGCTTTCCTGACTTTAGAAGGGCAGCAATGCAGATGGATTTAATTAGCAAGTCCAGACCACCGGATTAATGGCTGATACACAAAATGCACTATCAGCTATTATATACAGAGTTAGCATTTCGACATTAG
Organism: Cinnycerthia olivascens; assembly: GCA_035048155.1. Taxonomy (NCBI): domain Eukaryota; kingdom Metazoa; phylum Chordata; class Aves; order Passeriformes; family Certhiidae; genus Cinnycerthia; species Cinnycerthia olivascens. The sequence continues at coordinate 51,528,288 of JAWWMU010000180.1, forward strand.
AACTCAAATTAATTCATACAAACAAACAAAGAGTTTGAAGCAACAGGAAAGCATATGACTGAAGTAATAACCAATAAAAATAGGCTCTATAGCAGCAGCAAGTATTTTGGCCTATAGGATCAGGCCAGTGTCTCTGTGACTGCCAAGCCTGGCAGCAGTTCCATAGTTTTCTCTGTGATTTACAAGGTAGGGTTACCCTGCAGGGCCCACTGAGATTGAATTGTGTAGGTAATGGAACTAGCTTAGTTCCAGTGTTAACCAACTGATTAGCAGTGCATGGCTGTGTGAACTACAAAAACACTGAACTCATATTTTACAGTGTTTTTTTGCAGTTCATTCTGAATTTCATACTCCCATTACTACCTAAACAAAATGGCTGTGTTGCTAGATCTCATTTAGGGTACGACAATAATATAATCAAAGTATTCAATATCTAATAAGAGTCTCAATGTCTGGTATTTAGTGTGGTTTTAAACCATACTCTGTGGTTTTAAACCATACTCTTTTAGATTTGATACATTCTTTTAGATTTGGTTTCTTCAAAGAACATTCAGATTTTCACTTGACTAGAAGTGAAAATACAAAAATATGAAACTGTCATTTTTTTCCATAAGATGTTTGGATTTTGATTTTCTAGGAGTTGTTCTAGCTTAATTTAATTTTGTTAAAGGACATTCTTTGTAAGTAGGTTAGTTTATTCAAAGACCATCTGATCTAAAGCCAGAATTGAAAGAACTTTAAGTGACTGAAAGAGGATACAGACTAGAGGTTCAATATTAACTTGCCCAGATTAAACGACCATAGTATTAGTGTTCTCCATGGCATTGATATTCAGTTAGTTGAAAAAATTGCCATTTGGTAGCTATCCATATTTTACTGCCAAGAAAAGGCGAAACTGAAATGAGATGCTATAGGAATATTTCTTGCATTTGACTCAATATTTCTTTGATCCTGAATACTGGTATACTCCTATGGAAACTGTGGATGACCTAAAAGAGGGAAAGGCTGTGAACACCAGGAACAAAGCAGGAATTGAATTCAAATGATTTGACAAATCCATAGACTAACTCTACAGCGGAACTGTAGCACTGAAAAAAGGGCAAAAACACACAAATACATAAAAAGTTACATTTTATGCTGCCTTACAGATAGGAGTTGTTCCAATGGAACAAACAATAGAGCAGAATAACAATGAAAATTAAGCTAAGATGTGTAGTAAAGAGTCAAACACTGGGAATGCAGGAAAAGAATGGGAGTACATAGGACACTGAGAAATCTATTTTCTATTCAGAACTGATAAAACTTCAGTTATAATAAAAAGCATTGCTCAGCACTGGAATTTTTCTGACTATTTTGGCATCTGGTCTCAGATACTTTGACAGGTAAGAAAGAACTCAGAGGACAACAACAATTAGAAGCCTGTGAAACATAAGCTCTCTTTCTTGATGTAACCTTATCAAAACATAACAAAACACTAATAAGATTCTCCAAATTTTTTTCAGTGTACACTAAGAAGAGGTAAAAATGAAACTAACTTACCCTGGTTTACACATTACCATTTCAATATTCTTATTTAGGCATTTATTACCTTCTTCACACCCCATTGACTGACTCCCCTTTTTGTCTCCTGATTGTTGAATACTTTCTATTTCCACTTATTTTTTTCTCTCAGTCAAATGTTTCCATCAAACACTTTTTGTTTGTTTTAGGCACTTAAAGAATATTTTAAAAAACACACCACAGAAGTGACCTCCAGATATGAAGAAGGCTTGAGCAGCTCAGGGACAGAGGTGAAGTACTCTTAAGCAACACAATCAATCACAACAGTAGCAAAGCTTTTAGGAAAAAAAATGCATTTGTAAATTCTAGTGCACTTTGCCTAAACAGCCAGTGAATGTCCCTTTTTTTAAAGATTTTGAAGAATTTAGATGCAAGATGTCTAACACTACACCACTAATGCTTCTGCAAGTTTTGTACCCTTGGACAAAAATGTCCAAACAATAATATGCTAGGCAACATCAAAATGTCCTGTGCCTCTCCTGTTCATTCTGAGTTTCTAAGTTTGTGGTCAAAGCAAAGTAGAAGAAGTATTTAAAGCACGATTCATTACCTTATATTAAATTTATGAAAAAGTAGAGCTAAAACACTTAATAAGAAACATTTATGAGGGAAATCAAATGTAAAAAGACACCATTTAGCATGTGCTTAATATATATTCCATTGGCCTTTCCATCTTGTTCCTTTTAAGTAGTGTAAACATAAACAGAATAGATTTTTATGGCTTCTCGTTTCTGAGTTTTGTAAAGTTATTGGTTTAATAGATAAATCTCTCATAGGTAATAGTTATAGCCTGGGGGAAAATATTCTAACTATGTATTTTGTATTACTACCCTTTCAATATATATCTCTATCAGTCCTGTGATTTGCTGCCATGATCTTCAGCCAACTATTTTGTTTGGAAAACTCTTCAACACATCCATCCAATGTTCATAACATGCTATTTAGGAACATTTGGAAAAAAGTAATTCTTTCACATCCCTCATCCAAGAAGCCAAACTGGATTTTTACTTTTGCAATTAGAGGACTCAAAAAGAAACATGGATAAACTTCCAAAAATAGGCATTGCAGTTATCAATACAAGAAGTAATCTCAACACTTTCAAATTTCTCAGAACTATTAAAAAAATAATAAAACAAGGAATGTTTAGCATGATACCCAGTTAAAATCAAATCCCTTACTTCCTTTCCTTTTAGCTCAGAACTCCATTTCTACATGTATGTGCACTTTGAAATCTCTACTACAGGATGACAATTAAGCACGCTGTTCTGGGCCAGGAGGTTACTGCTCCCTGTTTTTACCAGCTGCTTCTCCCAATTCTTTCTTGTTGGAGGCAAGAAGTTCCTTACATCTGACAAGAGAACCATATGTGCACCTAACTACTTCTCAACTCAGTTCTGTCAAAATGGTTTCCTTTACCAAAAAAAACACCAGAAACAAAAAACCTAAAACAAATAAATGAAAACTCTAACCAACCAAAAATACCCTAACGAAACGAAAATATTTGTTTAGGAAGAATTTAAGTGGAATTGTCTGTCTGAATGTGTCCTAAAGACAGTTTATCTTTAAAGTTCAGAAATCAAAGCCTCTGTTAACAATAACAAACAATGATAATCAACTTACACTCCCCAAATAGTTTCCAAGGCTGATTCTTTCATGCTCAGGGGTTAAAATGTGGAACATCTGAAGGTAAATAAATTGTTCCTTTTCTACTAGACCAAATATTGACATATTTTGCAACATCATGCTGTCTTATGCAGCTACCTTCATCTATGATTGTAGACAACATTGTGACATATTAAGATATCATCATGTTGCCTATCCAGACCAGTGTATATACATCACGCTTTTAGATTTTATCACTATTCTGTATGACTTCAACATATTTCTCTGTCCAACTGTAGGTTATATAGAAGCCTTCAGGAAGTCTTTTATAAAAGATTCTGTCACTGTTTGACACAATTTGACATTTGATGTAAGTTCAGAAATAACTATTTACAGATGTTATTCAGCATAACATAGCAGCTACTAAGCTACTAGCACAAAGTAAATGCAAAAAAAAATATACCTCAAGGCAATCCAAATAAAAACAGTTTGATAAATCTCTTTTCTGCTATGAGTAGGTATATGTAATTATGAACAATCTGCCCTGAGTTCATGAGAACATATAGATAGGTGCTTATCCAGGTGACTCTCAGGTCAATGTTGAGACTTCCAACAGTTTTGCTATTCAAACTACATTAGGTTCTGAGACAGAATCACCAATTTCTGTCTAATCTTCTGATCTGCCTCATGACAAAGCCAAAACAATGAATTTGAGTCAATTATTTTACTGCTTTGAAAAGGTGAAATTTTAATACTATTAGGATGAAATTATCATTAAGACCTAGTAACTTGAAGAGAAGATGACAGAAAATCAAAGCTCACCTACCTCCTTAGAAAAAGATCTTAAAATATAAAGTAATTAAATAATTAGATGGCGGTGTGGTGTCTGTCTGACACTTTTCTTCACAGCAGCACATATGGTGCTATGTTTCAGATTTGTGACTGAAATGATGCTGATAACACACCAGTCTTTCGTGTATTGGTGAGCAGAGCTTGCACAGAATCGAGTTTCTCTTTTTCCCCACTCTGCCAGCAAGCAGGCCCAGGGTGAGCAAGAAATTGGAAGGAAACACAGCCAAGACAGCAGACTAAATCGACCAACAGTGATATCTCATGTCATGTGATGCCATGCTCAGCAAGAAAAGCTCAGGGAAAGAAGAAAAGGGGGAAGTTAGAGGTTATGGCATTTGATTTCCCCAGAAACCATTGCTTGTGATGAAGGCATACTTTTGAGAAAGTTGCCAATCACCTGTCTGCCAATGGGGAGAAAGGACTGAATTTCTTATTTTGCTTTGTTTTTGTGCACAGATTTCACTTCACCTACAAAACTGCCTTTATCTCAGTCTGCAAGTCTTCTCAGATTCCTTTTATTTTTTCCCCCTCCATGGAGAGGAAAGTGAGCAAGCAGATTTGTGGGTGCTCTGGCTGCTGGCTACGGTCATCTTACAACAATGACCATTTAGAGTTATTTACTATAACTAAACAAAAATCAATGAATATTAAAGATGTAAACCTCATAAGAACTCTAGTATTGCAGAAAATTTATCAGGGTGTGATACTTTTTACTTGTCTTTTCAAGTCTAATATAATTTCCAGGAGGGTATTATCATGTAATCTTAATTTTTTTTGGTCAAAAAATATCCCTACTTTGTCAAGATTTTTGTTCAGACTAAAGGTTCTTACGTTGCATGACAATCTCTTGTTAAAAACTGGTAATGTAATGCATTATGAATAACTCCCACAAAAAGAAAACCTCCTAGATTTCAAGCAACTTGAAATAAAACATATTTTCCCATTAAAAATAAAAGAAGAGAATAAGTGATACAATTGGACTTCTATTACTACTGCGGTTGCCATGTTACAGTCAATTTCCCAGCTATTTGATGGATGACTTATGTGTGTACAACAGCCTGTCCTGTATAAAGCAAAAGGGATTTCAGGATATATTCTAATGAGCCATGTTAAAGGCTAGTGGCTCACACACCTGATATGTTTTTTCAAGCATTGCCAACTCTTTTCATCAATCCCAAGCACATAAGTAGATAATAAAGATTGATTGAAACCAGAAGTATTTGAATTTGAGCATTACAGGGTTTGGAATGGCATAGCACAGAAGTCTCACTGAATTGCTTTATGTAGGTAGAATTATCTGTATTTTGTGTACTGCTCTTGTGAATTTTATCCATTATGAGGTTGAAATAGCACTTTTATTTCCAACATCTATTTCTCATATAATCTTCAACGTATTCTGAGTTCTAAAAACTTTTATATTTTGGAAGATTTTCTTTGGTCCCCTAATTTAAGTACTACCCCTCCAGACATCTAGGAATTATCTGAGTGTGAAAGACTGATATTTAAGTGTTTTTTTTTCTCTTTAAAAATGTTTTAGAAGTTCTTTCCTTAGGTATTTAAGCATGCATCAAACCCTCATATTAGCAGTTGTACTATATTTTTCTAGTGGTCGTAGCCATTTCAGAGCTTTCATATCTGCATTAACTCTAATGCATTTTTATTAGCTTATTGCAATGGGAAATTCCAATTGTGCCTCAAGAATTGAACAAGAACCTGTCATAACATTACATTGTAAGAATTTCCTGAGGTTCACTCAATAGCTCTGATGCCTCCTGATAAGTGCTCACATTCTGTTCAGGGACTGCTCTCAGCATCTTGTGGTACCCGTGGCCATCCCGAGATAACATATTTCCCAATGACAAGAATCTAAGTTCCCACACAACTGTAGGGATTTAATTTTTAGTGTTGAGAGACTGTTTCAATTGCCACTTCGCAGGAATAGATGTAAAAGTATCACGGGACATAGTCTACTTTCAGTTATATAAATGTAAATTTAGAGTATTTTTTCTAGTGTGCTTTTATATCTAAGCTGAAATGAGAATTAGAGTTCATAGTTCCATTGGTAATATTCCTACAAAAAGCAGCTCCAAGTGGTTAGTAGGAAATGCTGTGGGCATTATTTTTCCCACGAGATTTTATTTAATAGTCATATATTGGAAAGAGCAAAAGAACCCTGATTTTGCAGAGCACTGTAATCAGAGTAGCAATGCTGATATTTACATTAGAAAGATTTATTTAAAAACAAAACAAAACAAAACCAAAAAAAACCCCAATCTTTTCAAGCTTTTAAAAGAGGCTCAAAAAACTAAGTTAAACTTAGTTAAGAATAATCATACCACATAACATTATAGGTATTTTTTGCTTTATTTTTTTCTTTTTTTTACTTCTTTTTTAAGCTGAGATCAGAAATCAAAAACAATGGTCCTACAAGTAATTGTCTGCACAAAATCCCAAGCCTGATGTTTATGAGTCATTTTTCTAAGTACATGCAAAAAATATATTGCATAAAAAAAAAGAAGCGTGAATGCAGTCACTTAAAAGTCTACTTGATCTTTTAAGTCTATCTATATTCAGTCATCACATAAAAATTTATTTTCCATATGGAAATTTACTTATACATTAGCATCTTGGCAAGCAGCTTCCATACAATTTTTTTTTTTTTTATATTTTTAAAGACCATTACTGCAATAAACTAAAAGCTATCTGAGAGGATAGTGAAGTATTATTTATAGTAGTAAATTGTGCAGGGTCATGGCACTTTCTCATTTTCTGATAAGTGAGTATCCATAGCACTAAATTATCTGCATGACCTTTAGTACAATTTTGGTTAATGCCAACCAGCACTTGGTCCCCAAGAGTGCTCAGCCACAGTTCAGCAGGCAGCACTGCCCAGGAATCATTCCCAATCCACTGTTTGAACCCAGTCATTCTGTTCTGAAGGGTAAAAGAAGCGTTGTGGCTGGTCTGACAAAAAACAGTTATGATCCTACAAATTAAATTATATTAGTTAAATATTTTTTTGGCATAAAAATGTAAGAAGCTCAAAAAAAAATTTCGGGAATAAGGTTTCAAAATGTCTGCAGCAACCATAGCTGCATTAGCTACTTGCTGAGTACCTACATACCTAGGGGATAAAAGTAGGAAGTAGGTGTTGTATTTTATCAACGTACCCGCATATTTATGTAAAAATGTGACCTGTATTTTTCCTTAAAATACCGACTAATGCCATGGTCCATATGCATAGAGAGAAAAAATTCAGAGCCCAGCATACAAGGTCTTTTAAGAAATTGAAACAAATTACATATATCACCGGCTACTTTAAAAGAAAGTAAAATCTCTACCTTTCTTCTAGCAAGATAATACCAAAATAAAATTCTACACTGATATTACACTGCAGGGTACTACACAGAACACATAAGGAAGATTGTCCTCAAGTAGGTCTCATGAGAGGATAAATACTGAAACTGCAATGAGTAATACACTAACTTCTCTGGCATCCTCTGGGAATATGATAACTTGGAAGAGCCTATGCTGACATTTGTAACTCCTTATCACAGATACTCTATTAGCTGTTCTCTTCTGCTGGACTTTTCCTGCTGGGATTACTGGAGAAGAATGGGATACTCCTGAGTATATCACAGCGAATTTCGATCACTTCCGAAAGCCAACAGACAGACGCTTACCTTAGGTGCTTGGTCCCTGATCACTTCCACAGCAGGTGAATGAAACACTTTTAGAATTATATGACTTGCCACAGTCATATAATAAGTTTCCTTAGGTAGGTCAATGAGAATTTTTATGTTCAAAATTTTTAAATCATCAGAGAAATATCAAAGAACAAGACTTTTTAGTAGCTGCTAGAAATGTAATGAATTATTTCAATGCATTGCACTAAGGCTCCCAGCAACCAATGAAACACAGCAGTGATCAACCAGGGCATAAAACTGTAACCTTGTACTCTGGTACATCTTGCTCCTTAAAACAAAAATAAACCCCACAAATTTATAAAAACTCCAAACACAGAGTGTCATGTCTGGTGATCAAGTAACATCAAGACTCTTACTTTGAACAGGGTCTATATTAGCACATAAATTTACAAACACACACACACACACACACACACAGAGTATTTATAAAATTTCTTGTAACATAACACATCTTACATGTGACATTTTATACTCTGAATGTTCAGTCCTATAAAAAGTAATGTATAAGTGATGTTGAATACAGTTGTAAAAATATGCATACTACAAATCCATTCGAGTTACTACTCTCTCTATTCTGAGATATTTCTCATGCCTCTTTTTAATGCAGACGACCATTTAACTTTGTTGTTTACATCATTTGAGTTCTCTTCTTTAAAGTAACACATTTTGCATGAATGTCATGTTTGATTTTAAAAATTAAGCTTTAAATGGCAAAATTATTATATCCATGTAAATAAAAAGCTAATATGCTTCTAATACATATTGTCATAATTTTTTTCTTCTAAATTATCCACTGCTCTAATTGAAAGGTTATACTAAAATAAATACAAACTAGCTTATATACATGTGGAGGTTCTAAGTCTCAAAAGTTCCTTAATCTGTTAGCTAATGGTAACAATCTGGGGTAATAACTTTTAAAAAATATAGTTTATTCCTTTTCTCATTTAATTAATAAAATTATTACCATAATGATTGATATAATTAAATATATTTATTTATAGTTCTATTCTATATAATTAATATTTAAATTTTCATGCAGAATATCAATTCCACATTGCATAATAATAATAATTAATCCTATAAAGTAAACAAAATTATTGAATTACATCAGACATGCCAAACAAAAATCATCTTTTGATTATTATTAGACAAAAGACTAAATTGTGGAAACCAGGGGTTTAGGTTTTGAAAGCAGCTCTACTGATTTAGCAGTAAGTCTGAGGATAAACAGCATATAAGACTATCAGCCCGAGGTCCTGCAAACACAATATTCATCAGAGTATGTAGGACTGTGCCTTTTATTTTTTCTGTATATTTCACATGCGAATTCTGTTTCTTTATTTTTTAATCTGGGAGATAAAAATACTAAGCCACTGACACAGAGGTGTTTCCTTTCAAAATATGTGCAGTTGAAGATCAGAGAAAGGGATAGAAAGAATCTCTTCAAATCACTTTGAAAAATCAACATCTTCACTTTACAGGTCACCTCCTCCCAGTCTGAATGATAGAAACAGCAGTGCTCTGCTCCACAAATGGTTTTTTGCTAGAACAGAAGTCAAGCCTGCATTAAGGCAATAGCTTGGAGACAGGCGCAGCTAAATCTTCAACGACTTCTCTAAAATCCACTAAACCAGGGACTAATAACATAATGATGACATTTCTAATTATGTGCTCAGTCTGGCTCTTTGCCTGTTTTATGTCTCTATAGATGACAAATCCAGGAGAATAGGAACCAAGATGTGGCCTCATAAATTTTTTGCAGTGATTGACATTAACATCCTGTAATGTTAGAGAAACCAGACACAGGAAGTTGCTACACTTACAGCTTATAAAATTCTTTTTATCAGTCTGAGTTGTATACGACCCCTAAAAATTCACAAACTAGGCCTAAAACATTTGTGAAAGCTGATCAATAAGAGGAGCTTGATTTGTGTAATATAACCATGTCTGTATGAAAAATGCATTTGAAGAAAGAAGGGTTAACAAAATTAAAATTGATTATTCAAAGTCCAGGCAACCTATATATTATATTGATTGGGCATGAAGAGTCTATAGGTCATGTATAAGCAATTATAGTACAACAACCACATAAGTTATGTGAAATAAAATAGTTACAGAATCTATTAGAGGAACCCATGGTACTGAGTTACTGCTTCGTATCTTAGACACTACAAGAGTCTGTAAGGACCTCTCTGTCTCAGCATCTTGTTCTTCACAAAGACATATCCACTGACACCCGTACAGCCCTCGCAGACACCTATCAAGGACATACAAATCCATCCTAGCTGGGTGGATGTCTCTGAACCATTTCAGCAAAAATCCCTGCCATACATCCATATCTGTCTCCCTGTTCAGACAATATATTCCGGTGTGCAAATATTTCCAAGTTCATTTGTGATTTTTATCTCCTGGGGAAAAAAAATGCATACTATTCATCTTCTCACTTGAATCTCCTTGATCTGTCTCACGACTTTTTATACCACAAAAACATCAGCTGTTTCTCAGCAAAGAAAGAACAGGACATAGCTTTGAATGCACAGATACAGAGTTTGGAAATATATTCATCTGACACTCAGAACAGTATAGTTCTGTTTCCAAGCCTAAACCTTTGTCTGTTAGAACTGCATTACTATTTTTACTTTATATGGTATTTCTACAAGAATATTATGCATTTTGAGGGTAAAGAGAGACTGGTGGCAGAAACAGTTTTCATAAAGCCACTATACAAACATCACTGAAGAAATTGCAACAAAACACTATATTGCGTAACCACAAGGACAGGATGGTATGTTTTTTTTCTAACAGGCAATTGTCACAAACTATTTTGCAAAAAAAACAGGGTTAATCTTGCAAACAGGAATTTTAATTCTTTGAACTTCCTTAAATTACCTTTCTAATTTCTTTGAGTTTGTTGTTATTACGTTTTGAATATGACCATTGCTAACATGCTACCTCATTATTGTTTGCCTTTTTCTTCCTGAAGAGGCTCAGCTCAGAGGAAAATTTACCAAACCTCTTTCATAATCTTCATCACTGACACTATGATGAAGAATAAAACAGTGCATTATTAAAATCTGATGCTCCTACAATCCCTGTCTTTGGCACAGTTATATACAACTTCTATGTCTGTATCATGATATAAAACTTATCTACCTGCTATTTTCTCTTGACTATTACAGTTCAAGCTGTATTTGTTAGATAAATGCCAAATAGAGGACAAAACATAAAACAGTTTAAGACACTGTGGCTGCTGCATGTTATCTTAGTTATTAGGAAGGCTATAAATACTTTCTAGTATATCAGTTTGCATATTCCTCACTTTCTAGGCTTAGATGCAGAGAGAACAGAATCCATCGATGTTATTTACGACATGTGATAAACACTACAAGTCTTTTTTTCTTTTTAATTAACTTTGATGTTTACTGACTATAAAAATTGCCTAGGGCAAGAGGACAAAGCAAAGCATCAAAATTCTCTGTAAATGCAAGGTGAAATTAAAGCATACATATGCTGGTGGGGATGAACTCACAATCTCTTGTATCACAATCACATAAGTGCTTGCATTTCCATCATTTATAGTTTTTACTTAAAATAACCAAGGTAAAGAGCTTTTTACAATTTTTAGAAATAATGATATGACCAGTATTTGGAGACAATATCTATAGAGCATCTTCATTTTGCTTGCCTTCCTAGTTCCCCTAGTCATTTTCCACATTTCCAGAAAGTTCACACAGGCAACAGGTGAGAAGGCAGAAAGATGCATAGCTACACTGCTTCAGCAGGCCTAGTCCCTGTGTTCTTATCACCTCCTTCCACTACCAAATGCATTTGTGTATGCTCTAGCAGTCAAAACATGCAGAAATACCTTAAAATATTTGTCATCATTTGTGTAGAAGAACAATAGCACCAAAAACAGTCAAAACTTACACCCACTTTTGAAAAACCACAGGGTAGATGGAATCTCAACCCAAATCAGTGACCTACGAGCCACCAAAACTACTTCTCTGCTGTGATCAACAGAGAGAGAGGTCCAGGAGACAGTACATAGCTAAAGTAGAGAGAATAGCTTGGCTCCTTAAGGCGTCTTCATCCCTCTTCATGTTAGTTGTCCCTAGATAAGTAACTTGGGCTAGATGACCAAAAAGTTGTGGTGAGACAAACTGGCCTAAGGGCCAAAGTACACCTTTAAGTAATAAACTTTAAAAAATGTGTTCTTCATTAACATTGGCATCTGTACCTCATTCTTACCAAAAGAACTCAATACATATAGGAGTGTAGCAATAGTGCTGTTGTTTGAAATACTTTCATAGAAATGAGTTAAACATAATTCTATCCCAGTTATTTAAGTCTTTCAAGGGAACAGAGTTAGACTAATACCTTATCTCTCTACAGTCAATATGTATGAAGTTAAGCTTATTTCCATAGTACTAAAAAGGCCAGTATATTCTAATATTAGCATAAAATATCTACTATATTCCAATAATTAAACACAAACTGAACATATAAAGAATTTAGAGATCTATTATCCTACTATCAACAACAGTAAAGAGGAATTTAATTCTGACGTACTAATATAAAGTAAATATATAAGAAACTTAGTAAGACACTATGTTCTCAAGAGAACCAAATTTAAACTCTGTTAAGATGCTGAAATCCTTTACAATTCATACTTTAGTGTATTGCAAGTCATCTCTATCAACATATATAAGATACATCAAGGTAATTTCGAACTGTCCTACAAAAAATGTCCCAACATTTCTAAGAGCTGAATACAATTTGTGCTTGTTTGCACTTCCCTTAGGATGTATGGCACAACCAGAACAGAGAACCTGACTCTTACAACATTTTGGACTCTGTCTTGCAGACAAGAATCCAGAGTGTGGACAACATTCTGCATGCAACAAGAACACTGGCTCATTTACTGACCTTTCTCCAAACTTGTAACACAATAATGAAGCAAAAAAATTCTATTATCTGCTTCCTATGGATGAGAAACCAAAAGAGTGATGTTAAGGGCATGTCTGGAATTAGACAGACCTGAATATACGTCAAAGGACACTTATGACAGCACGCTGTTAACAAGGTTCTGTATTTCTCACATGGATTCTTTCTCATGCAGATTCTTCTTCTGCTCTAATTAAATACAAATGAGAATATTTGATTAAAAAAAAAAAAAATTAGATACCTCCCCCACACCTTGATGTGATTTCATTATTTTACAGGTGTATTAATGCACTTATCTGCCAGTCATCATGGAACACCTACTATTTAGAACTACTCTAAGACTTTGAACAAATTTAAGCCCAGAGTATGGAAAGAGTGTGATAATACTGCATCATACAGTACTACATCATGTATTACTGTAATGAACTAAATTGTGTTACTGGATATTAGGCACTGTGTATAGTGGTTTGCAATGATTTTTATTACCTCTGCTCCATACTTTAGATGCTAAATATTTATTCAGCTTAAACTCTAATAATAGGTCATCAGAGTGTTTCTATTACTTTGTCTCTACCTCTCTTTCCTTTCTATGCCTGTAAAATGCCAACATATAATTTAATAAGGAACTGCCAAGAAGATAGGTAAATGTTTACCCAGAATTTTCCAGTCTGAATAGCTTCCTTTTAAATTCTCTTAGCCTCTTTTAAGACTGTGTGATAAACCCTTAAATTCTCTTAACCCACTCTAGGGCTGTGCTATAAACCATGAATCTATTCATAGCTTGGATCATTAATGAGTAAGTATATTCCTTCATTTAAAAAGAACTGGCAAAGGCATAACATTGCCTCATTTTCCCCCTTCACTGTCAATTACACACAAAGTCACAGAATAAGCTTCTCACAAATCAGGCTTCCTAGCTCTTGAATTATGGAAAAGTAGAGAACATGGACACTATTTCATTTGTGCTTGAAATACTTAAGCCTCTTTTGGAAAGAAAAGGTTTCATGAAAGACAGAGGATTAGTCATAAAACTGACATTGTCTCTGTTTATTCTCTACAGCGTAGGTCAGCCATAGGTGTTTGCCAGACTGACTGAATTTGACTGAGTTTTGATTCATGGAAACAGAAATCAGCCTGACTTGGGGAACATTTTTGCAAATTTGGGTTGATTTGGAGAGTTATTTATATTTGTTTTGGTAGGTTTTTTGATATTCAGATATTTTTTTTCAATTTTGGTATTTTTTGTTGTCGTTCCTTTGGTTTTATTATTATAAAAGAAAGAAATCCTCTCTTCAGGAAAAAAAATATTCAAGAAGTCACAGAGATGTGCTGTTATTCCATGGGACAGGGAAAATCTGTAAATGAAAATCTTTACTGTCATCACTGTCTTACCTTTAATCATATACACTCAGATCTTCAAATATTTAAGGTTTTAAAGTAGAATTTAATATTAAAAATAAAGAACACCAAACAAACACAAAAACAACAACAAAAAACTAATAATAACATACTAACAGATCTACAACACTTTCTGCAATCCTGCAAAAGGAACAAAATTGAAATATTCAATCTCCACATTTGCATAACATTTGATCTCTTATTATGGTATCTGACTCTTACACTATTAGAAAAATAAATTGGTTTGGTGGGAAGAAAATCCAGAAATTTTCAGCCTTCTACTGTGAAGACAAGACTATAAATGCAGAGCACAAAGCTGGGATTAGAGGACACATAATATAGGAGTCCATGATATGTTATATCCATGATAAGTTATAGGTGAGTGAAATTCTCATATATGTCAGCATATGTATTGTTCTGCTTCCTCAATAAAAGTTTTCTGTCCTAAACACCAAACAATTTTACAGATTTGATTTTATTTTTCTCTCAAAACAGTTTTCTATAAAGCAAACATATAAGTACATATTTTAAGGTTCACTAGGTTGATTTTTTAAACCACAGCCTCTATGTTTAAATAGAAGATATACAAGGAAAAAAGATTTTGAAAACAATTTTTCCATCACAGGTTTCTCTTTATTTTATTCCTTTATTTCTTAGTGGACATGGACTAAGACTAAGATAGACTAAGACTATTTATCTAGTCTATGCTTCCCATAAAGCCCCTTCAAAATCATTCCAAATAAAAGAATATAAAAAATAAGTAGGCAGTCCTACAAATATAGGAAGATGAAATTTTCCTATCTGTCCCACTGTCTTAAAAATGCACTGCTTTTGATGAAGATGATGAGGAAGGCAGAGACCATAAGTTTTACTTGGCAAAGTTATGCACAATTATTAAATAATTAAAGACGTTACCAGAATCTAGAGTGCTGAATTATTAAAAAGGAGAATTTCTTAGTTACAAAGAAAATTCTAGAATTAAGGAAGGATAAAAATTACAGAACTCCAACTGTTCTTTTCTATAAGAAAAGTCTTGTTCAAATACTAGGCCTTTCCTTTGGGAGACAAAACAAATACCTAGGGATTTATGTTACAGGAAAAAAAAATCTGGATTTTCTTTTTGCATGAGATCTTTACTTTCCCTGCTCCAGATTACAGGCTTAGAATGCCTTAAACATGGGATGTACATTACAACCTATCACAACTGCACCTCACTCAGTAGCCAGATTGTCTAATTACTGAGCCAGACACTCAGTGAGAGCATATGCCTCCTGGATTTGCAATTTTTTCTTATTAATCTAAGGATGAACTGTAAGCTGTTGGTTGTATCCTATAACACCTGTATTGTAAATAATCAAACTGTCCTCTCTATAGGTTTTATAAAAGTTTGAAGTAAATCTCGATTTTGTTAGAAATGGGAAAGATAGCAAAATGTTTTGTTCAGAGATTCAAGGACTCTGAGACATGCCCTTGGTTGGTCCAGATTAGCATGGCTTTAATGATGTCTGAAAATGTGAAAAAAATTACCAGCTCAGTGAGGATTTCAGAAAGGCTGAAGATTAATTCCCTAGAATGATAAAGATTAAAAAAAAAGAAGTACTAACATTTCTAGACATGCTCTTCCTCAATTGCTTCCCTTATTTATGACTATACTGTATAATTTAGGATTTATTTTCTATGTTATCACTTTGAAAATTGAGTATAAATATTACAGATTAAGTATTTGAATTCTTTGTGTTCTGATTTCTTACAGTACACAACTTCAGAATTATGTCCAATTATTCTGACATTCCATAATCCAAAAATATGGTTTCTGATTTGAAACCCTTCTATTACCTGTGAATGCTGCAATCTCAAAATGGAAGACATGATCTACCACGTTTTGATTTACATAGAAGTAGTCAGGGAATGTACTTTCAGACAACTTGCAATTTAGACTTCAAGTGCTAGGTATCTTTAAAAAAACGTTTTAAAGCATTCTTGAAAGTCTGAAGAGTCCTTTTGACTTTTATTAATGCCAAACTTGCTATAGTATTTGCTGACCTTTTGTAAAGGACCTTTCTGTATGTGATTACATGTTGTATATACAATAGCATTCTGCACAAAACTCCTACATTCCCACAGTGTACATGCGAAGAAAGTCACTGAAGTTGGTAAGAGCTACACATTTTATTATGCGAAAAGAAACCTTCTCAAGAATACTCAGGATAAAATTACTAATTGAAAAGATCATTAGCAGTAATAGAAAAATGTTCACTATTTTAACTCTCAGTAAAGGCAAAATACATTTTATGACTTTAGGTTTAGGGGCATTTTCTGACCATCTATTACCCTGAATTTATCAAGCTCATAGTGATAAATGCATGTTGTCATAATCCTTCACTGTCACTGGATATTGCTGCCCTAACAGCATTCACTCGTGTAAAACAGAATTGCAATCAAAAAGTTCAAAATTAATAGCTGTGAAATCTCAAGCACTCATAAGCATGTGTTTTTATCACTTCCATGCTCTGCAGATCGAGTGCTCTTGTTATTTATTATTTGTGACAGTGAACAATTCCCACTTGCTTTAGTGAAAAAAGGGAAGAGCTCTTTGCATAGCTAGCAAGGTGAAAAAAAAAAGATTTGAAACTGTTGGAATCATTTCACAAGAACAATGTACACAGCCCAGAAGACAGTTTTTTTCCAGAATGCTATAATGTGCTGACTACAGACAGTATTTGCTATTCTACTCTCTATGTATGCTGTATTTAAAAGCAGCTTTTACAGTGCATTCTGTATTTGTGAAGCACCTGAAATGAAGGAGTCTTGGTACAGCACTGAGGCTGCTGTGCATTTAATCACCCTCATCAACTTCACACTGGAAAAATGTGAATATTAATGATATCTTAATGATTTAATCTGTATATATGCTATACATGGTTAGTATGTGATCTGCAATTGATCCAGAGAGAACTCTGGCACCCACACCCCCAACAGCTAGTCCACACAAACAAGAGAGAGTGAAGCACTACATCATGCTGCAGTTTGTAAAACATGTTCCTCAGTCCCTGAGATAAGCCATAGAATATGTAATATTACATGTAAATACTTCTGTAAGTATCAACAGTACCATATCTTCTAAAGAAGCAACTTTTTTAGGAGGAGAAGCTACAGGGAAAAGCATGGCTATAATGTTTCCCTTGAGATTTCTCTTCTTCTCAGAAATTAAATATGAAGGTAGTATCTCCAAACAACACATATTTCCAATTAAAAAGGGAAGGTTAAATATGGCAACTGCAACAAAATGATTCCATCTGATGTAATATTAACATGCAGGAAAATCTATCATAGATCAGGACAGCGAGTAAGATTTGCCTGTGGGCAGTGCTATTATCAGCGCACAATTAGTTGCAGATTGGAGACACCAGCCTTAGATCTGTTCTCAGGTCTGTAATCTGTTTCCTAGCTGATTGAAAACCAACAGCTCTTGATGAAATGCTATTTATTTAGCTACTGACAATTTGATTAAATGTAAGGGTAATAATAAAACTAGTAATGTCCAACACAATATAAAATGGTGCAGGTCATATTTTAATTGAGACATTTCAGTGAAGGATAGGAAATTATGAGATGAGACAGGATATGTTACATGAGAAGCTTTTATGGCAAAGTCATTTTCTTTGGTTTAAAAAAAATAACCCACATTGTAAATGCTAAAAGGAAGTCCTTTCTACTGTCAATTACTATAAACCCATCACAAAGTATGAATACTTAGTCCTTAATGCTAAGTCTTTCAAATCCTTGGACTTATTTAATTTATTTTTTTCTTTGATAACAGATGGATTTTCTTTTATCCTTAGTAATTTGCATCAATAGTAGATCATGAAGTCTTATAAATATATAAAGCCTTTTAGAAACATTTGGTAGATTGATGCTTTAGCCAACCCTTTCATATTTCTGTAACATTAATTTTCCAGGAAGTTTACCATATAATTTAAAGAGTTCAGTCCCTTCATATATTTAATTAAGAACTACTATAGAAAAAATACACAAATTTAGTATTCAAGATTCCTAGAAAGGTGCACTAATGTCCAGTATTAGAAAGTAGAAGACAAATTTTCAATTCATTTAGCAGCTTCTGAAGCAACAACTGAATAAAGCATCACACAGTCTCCTCGAATATGAGACCATAAGTGATAAAACATTTTGCAATATAATGAAAACAAAATCTTCCTAATTTATGCTGCACAGAAGAATTTCACACTATTGCTTTTCTTTTCATCTACATTAAAGAACAAACAGAAATATCCAGAGCACTAGCAATACTATAAATGATTATTTAAAGAACCAATGTTGCACAAAAAAGGATAAATTATATAAAAGTCCAATGACCTCTGCAAAACACAGGATGGCAAATGCAGAACCATTTTGTAAACACTTGCACAAGTTTCCTTTCCTTCTGAACTAAAGCTGTCCTTTGTATTTTTTTTTTTTTAATTTTTGTATAAAAGCACAGAAAACCACTACAAGTAGCAAGTATTTTAGTAGCATACCTATCATTTCTACCTATTAAGCTGGTGAATTTAAAGAAAATGAATGACTGTGGTGCCCCAAGCCCTAGAGATTTCGTGTCTGCTCAAGGATCTGCCAGTGCCAGGACTGAAGCTATTGACAGAACCCACCCATTACACAAACCCACATGCTGGTGAAACACACTGTGCCTAGGTGGGAATTCTCTGTCAGTCTGTAAAGTACCACTCACATCTGCACTGCAGTTAGTTCAGCTATGTCATAATATTCTGTTTCATATGCATATAGCAACAAATTGATCAATACCCTTGACCCAGTCTTTTTGTTTCAATTCCTTGCAAAAACACTCCTATTTTAAAGACTCCATGAAAACAAGTACTGATCTGTTTTACCCTGCTGTCACTTTTACTCATCAGAATTAACACCTGCTCTAGAAATAGCTGAACTTTACTCGTATACAGAAAAATTCCACTAAAATAAAATGGAATTTTATTTTAATGGAATTTTTCTGAATATGAGTAAAATTCATGCCCTTAAGTAGCAGGAAGAAAAGTAAAACATTTAGTATATAGTCAGAGGAGCTGTCAGAGTGAATTTTCTAAATTCACTAAAATGTGACAGAACTTACCCAAGATCTGGGCTGAGGTTAAGAGGCTGAGCATGTAGTGCCCTGCTAAGTAGATATTTCTAGTTTCCAGTGCAATTATTCCCTCTATATAAAAACTCAAAACATTAGTTGAAAATCCAACAAATATTTCTCTCTCAAGTAAATCAATTACTGTCCTTCTGTAAACTTGTACTGCAATTGGAATATAATTACATGCTCACTGAAAATAGCACTTTTCTAACCCAGCAGAATGATGGATATCCTCTCTCACCATCACACAAGGCACACGATACGTCATTATAACCAATTTGGAATACATGGATGCAGATAAGGAAACTGATTAACTATTTCATTACTCAAATTTTTTGACAATGTAGCTTCACTTTGAGCAGGTGTGACATGATGACATCAGATATATTCTAAAACCAGCAAAACCATAAAAGTTGTAAGTAACAAAGGTGTAAAATAGGGCTTAAAATATCACTGTAAAATATTAGGAGCAGATGAACTAATGATTTTGTTTTCTGTTGTTTTTTTACCTATATTTCCATTCTTGTCTTTCACCTTTAGAAAGACTGCAAAGTACAGACATATTTCTCTTGTTAAATATAGTGTTTTAAAAAGGACTTGCAATAAACTAAGCAGATTTTCCTAAGCAAATGGCCAGATTTCATCTGAAGCAAAGTCTTGTTTTGAAGTTGATAGGAACTTTTAGGCCAAGCCTTTCTTCTAAATATTACGGGGATAACACACAGCTCCATGAACAAACATCATGACCTATCTGGGGACCAACAAAGGTAACTTGTCATATGTAGTCTTGCTGTGCCATTAGTTTGAGTAAGAATGTGTTCAATACTAAGATCTTACTTTTTTGAAGTTTCATTTAAGCCACATCATTTTCACAACCTTTTAGAAAGATAATTTTACATTTGGATGTAATACATGATGAAAACATACTCTGTTATTTTGCAAATTATGCTTATACTCATGTTGATAGCTTAATTGTGGAGGATTAATATCCAAACTGATAAATTGGTGTTCTCTATCTATATTTTATTTTAATATGAAGCATTTTCTGAATATTACAACACCTGATACAATTTACTGCAATTAATACTAGTTAAATTTGATTGACTTTAGTGGAATTACCTGTAGTTTCACCTGAGATAAACATCAACCTTAGAGGCCTGATGATGAATGGAAATTCAGTTAATTGCTTATATGTGATCAGGTGTCTGAACGTGCAGATTCTGTTCCTTCAATTGGCCTGTGTATTGCACATACTTTTGAAAATTGTGCTGAAGTTCTCAGGAAAAATAATTTTCAGCCCTGCCAAAGTGCACTACACAGACAGATTATTTAATTTTATTTTAAATATTGTTCTTTTAAGTAAACCAAAGGATTTAATGATTGCTTTTCTATTTGGCTGTGAGCTGCAGCTACAGCAGAGTGTCGCAGGAGACACTCAGGTCGTTCACCTTGTGTGTGCAGATAGCACAGGAACTTTCAGCTACCTAAACTGACATTATGATGCACATTCTTAGGGAGCTGAATTGTAACCAGAATGCCATGACAATCTCCATAACTTCCTTTAGTTCATTTTCCAGCACAACACTGAAGCCAGAAACATAATTCTACCCAAAACTGTATCCCTTTAAAAGCATTGTCCTGGGGAAGGGTCTTTGTTTACCCAAGTATAAGTCTGTGTTAAAGTAATTCTGCCTCTCAGGACTCAGTATCCAAAGGAAGTAGGGGCTGCTTCTCATATTTTACACTGCTCCAAGGCTGAAGGGACCTTGACATCTATACATGGATAGAGAGAATAAATTACAGTAGCCCACCCCATTTCTCTTTGAGAAGTGCTGCAACAAACACAACATTTGACACATAACAGTCGATACATTTCCTGGCCACACCACCAGTCAAGGATCTAAGTTTGATGGAGTTTATGGCAGATTATTCATAATCATCACGTGACCATGTAATTCAGAAAATTTTATGCTATCAGGTGGGAATTTTTTTATTTATAAGGAGGTACCATAAAGGAATTCATTCAGATACGACTGCAAGATAATATAGTCTCTGCATTTTTGGCAGGTGGAATTGTTATTTCTGTATTCTGGTGGTTCTATCTATAAGCAATTTTCAGCATCAGCTAATACCTACTTTCTGTACCTAGCCTTAAAAAACTAACTTTACATTATCCATAATTATCAGTAGATAATAAAAGACCTTACATTGAACACTTTAACAAATACCAATTTTATTGCTTCCTAATACTTCAAGAATGCTATTTGCAAGCACACATTCCTTTCATTCAGTTACAAACTCAGACATTAGAACACTAAATCTGTACCAAAATCTCATCTGACAGAAAAATGTTTGCCTTTAAAAAACATACTTACTCTTGTCAGTAGTTTATAAGGTAAATTAGGTTTTGAAAGACAAAGATAATGCTTTTCTTCAGCTTCTAATAAATGTGCTGTTTGTGATCCACTCTGAGTAAAACTGAACTTTTGGGGCTATTCTGTACCATTTTACAAACCAGTGGTTTCAAAACAACTTTTTGCCTAAAAGAGAGGATTTTTTTTTTTGACTGGCAAAAGCAAAAAAAAAAAAAATATCCCGTCACTTTTGCCTTCCTTACAGTTTTAAATGGGGTCGGAACATTGTTTTTGTTCAAACTTCTAAATACCAAAATCTACTCTAAAGTTTTTCTATATTCTCCTTTCACAAAAAAATAATAAGTGGTTTCTCCACACTGCTTATATGTGCTGTATATACAGCTAATCCCTTGTTTTTTTCATTCTTCAAGAGTTGTTCTTAATTTTAATTTTAGATCTCGTCAGTGAAAATTACTTCCTAAGAGTGAGCAAATGACTCATGCTAAGCACATCTCCACAAAGTTGGACAACATCAGTGTGTATCACTGACATAATTCAGGAACTCAACTAACTGGTGCTCCAGTATAATCACATTTTGAGATTTTAACTTGTGTTCATGACCTGCTCTCAGTTAAATGTTTATAGAGGAAATTGCATTAAAATAAGAAATTAAAAAGTGTATTATTATTGTCTTGTTCCATTCCTATTCTTGTCATCCATTTCAGGTGCTCCACTAATCTTAATTACTCCAGCATTACTGTGATATTTTGTCATCCATAGCAACAAAATGCAAGTGACCTTGGGAAGTCTGTTTCCTGAAATATATGGAAGACAATAAGTCAGTCCTAGCTTGAAACATACCTTTATGCATGTTAGCATTTTCTTTTAGAAACCTAATTAAAAATTAAAATAATGCAACTTTATATACAAAAAATAACAATAATTAAAAAGGTTTTTATGGTCCTTGAGAGTAACTGTTGGTCTATTTTTGTCATTTCAATCATTGATTAAAATGAATGCATAGTATATGATAGAAAAGTCCAAAATCTGATAACAGAAAACTCTTTCAGGAAAGAAAATAAAAAATACCATCTTCTCAGCACATGCTGAGATAAAATCATCTAAAATGGTTGTTTGCTTGTTTTTTTTAAATGGAGAGATGTAGAAGATAAATTATATGGAACATATTACATGTTATATGGCCTAAGACTGAAAAAGTATATTTTGCAGTTTTAATAGTTTCTAAATACCTGTTGGAAGCATACTTGCCTAGAAAATCTGCCTGCTAAATGCTGTACTGGATTGCTCATATGCTTCTATCAGTATTTCCTATGTATATAGTCAAAATTATGTTAATCTTGTTAAGATTAGTAATTAAGTACTGAAACATTTTGAAATTATAGTGAAGAGTTCACAGTGCTTGTCAAGGATTTAGTTGACTTATAATGCTAACTACTTCTAAGGTTTGTTGATTTTCTTTTATATTTTAATGCAAAACCAAATTGATTAGTTTTATATCTCAAAGTAGCCCAGCATATTACTAAGTACATAAACCTTCTAAAACTTTAAAAAAAAAATACTTAAAGGAAAATGAGTCTGAAGCTGCAGATATGAAACAAAGCTGTACTGATGGTTGAACTAGCAACTCTCCCAAATACTAGAAAACCAGACAGCTAAACAAAAACTAAGATTAAAAAATAAAAAGAAAAGAAAAATATATAAAGAGGAAGAAACACTCAGAAATATAAAGACTGACAGCAGTAGTAAAGCTGCTAACCATGGTTATAACCCAAGTTTGCTATGTACAACGCCAGAGAGCTGTCTGAGTTGATAAATCAGATTCTATCCTTTTAAAGATGTTTCTTGCTACCTCTTGCCTATAATAGTACTGTTCTTTACTTATTCAGAGCATGTATCCTCCTTTACTCAGATCCTGTCCCTTTTGGCTCTGTACATCTCCTGGGAGTGCAGAATGATTCAGTGGTAACTTAGTCATTTGCACATTGTACAAGATGATTTTACGGGAGAGGAAAAAAATAAAAGCTTCACTTATCATTGGAACACTTTCTGTTAAATAAAGATAATTAAAGCATCAACGATACATCCATTTCATGTTTAATTAGCCCCTCTCTCATCATAATTTGCTACTGAAGGTCAAATGTGGGTAACTTTTAAAAACTAATTGGAAAATATTTAACATAATGCAAAATGAGAATAGAAAATTGAAAATGTTTCTGTGCAATTTTCACTGAACAAAATGACAGTTAAATGTATGAGAGAGGTCATCAAACGTTTATACCCAATAACAATGTTCACTTTTTTTTTGACATGGCAGTTAGTGCCACCATGATATTATTATTTTTATGATTATTATACTGTAGTATATTTGCCTAGCTTAAAGTTGTGAAAAATTTTATTCTTTAGAGACGTTTGGGAATATAAAAAATAATCATTGTGATAAGCCTTTCTGTGTATGCATGTGTCTGTACATACACAAGAGGAAAGATGATACTTTCCTGTATGGTTAAACTGATTGCCTTCTTAATGGATGAATTTGGTGTCCTATTAAGGCTGCTGGGTATATGTGCATGATTATGAGGAAATTGATCCATTTAGTTTATAGATACAATTGACATACATGATAACCAACTTGTCAAAATGCTTCTGCAGTATTGCAGCAGACTGATAAATGTTTGAAATTTTATGAAATAAATTAACTGGCTACTGAACAAGGATTATTTTTCAGAAATTAATTTCTATGTATTTCACTTTCAGGGATGTAAGTCTACAAGAAATGCATATAATTTTGATTAGAGTGTCAGCAACTGGTTTCATAAACATTTTTCTTCATGAAACTACATTTTCAATGAGAAAAGACACTGGGATTTTTCATAAAGAATACAGAGTTGACTAAGAAGCCAACATCTGAAGTACAGAAATAATTCTGCTCAGAAATTCCTATACTGCTTCTGCAAGTTCCACTGATAGTGACCAATATCTATTAAAAAAATAACATACACAAAAACCTCAGCATCATAACTGAAGTGTTTTAAAGAGCTAATAATCATTGCTTAGTAGAGCAAGTAAAAAAAAAAACCAAGATAAGATGGCCAAGAAATATAAAAAGAGTGTTTAAAAGGCCTGTTCTTCAAACAGTGGTTGGTAACGTGCTGATTCGTGATTAAGTTTCACTGAAATAAAACTGCTTATATGCCACTATTTTGCACTGTGAGACAAAGAGGTGGAGAAGTATATATTATAAAAATATATCTGTAACTAGATGATAAAACAAACATTTACAATTAAAATTCATCATGAGATCTATGATTAAGTATGTAACTCTCCAAGCTGTTAAGTGATTCCCCTTAGGCACTGAGCTTTCATTATCTTTGGCTATCTTTGCTGGAAATTCCAATATCCAGGCTCCTCACAGGCAATGTGCAGCACCTGGAGGTTTCAAATTTTAAATCCATGATCCCAAAAAACTCTTATTTAAACTCATCCCCATCCAGTAAAACACTTCTGTACAGCTTTAACTTTTGACAGGTGGTTAAGACCAGTAGAATACTAAGTGTTTTAAACATGTGTAGTGCTCTACTGAAAAGGAGAAAATTGATAAGTGAGAGACTAAAAGAGTATTTCAGAGTAATACCATGTTGAGTAAGACAAGGATAAAAGTCAAACTTGTTAAAGATCTCCTAAGAAAATAGTGACTGTGAAATGTCAGAAGTCTACTGAATATAGAATTTTGTTTTAAACTTTATATAAAAGACATGATATCAGAAGGAGGAGAGTGTTTGCAGTTTTCTCTATTTAAGTTCTCTTATAAAGTCCTGTGTCAAACACAATGTATTTTGAAACTCATATAAGAATTCAATTCATCACCTTAAGATGAAGTATCAAATCATTGGAATAAAAACAACTTGTGCTCCCTGGGGTACACCAGTCGGTCATGTAAGTAGAGACTTTATTTCCTGACTGCTGTATTGTAGATATAGGAAAGTATCAGTTACCAATTCTAATTACACTAATGGGAAACTAGCATCACTCTCATCTCCAGTAACTTAGAGCAGGTATGTTCTGCTGCATCCACTTATTTGTTCTAAAATTTTATACACTGTCTAATGTCTCCTCAGAACAAAGGGAGCTGACAATGAGTAAATGAAGACAGTCTGAGAGATTTCAGGTAGTCTCCCTACCACAGTCACTCCATTATGCTACTGGTTCTGTTCCACAGGTACAGTAGAACTATGAAAAAATCTGAAATGCACCCCATCAGAACCCTTTATCTGCATCTGCTTCACAATTCTATCTAAACCATTGTGCTGAACTAGAGCTCCAGAGGATTTGAGTGTTAAAAGTCCTCAGGTGTTTTGCCTGCTAAACTGAGAAATACTGCACTGTCAATGTTTGAGATGTGAAAAGTGTACATATTGTTTATGCAAGTCTTAAGGTACTCACTACTATGTAAAATGAACAAAAGTATACAAATGTCACTCAGCAACAAGCTGGCAAGTACAGATAGGGAAGTGGTAACAGAGGGTTTGTGACTGATAGATTCTCCCATAAAGTCTGTTATTTAATACTACCTTTACTGTTTTCTTGGACAATTTCCAATTTATATGCTTGCTTTAAAAGTGTGAATATGTTCTCTACATATTTAAAAATAGATAGATAAGACATTAGAATACTGGATATAAACTACTTGAATAAATGAACATTCATAAGAGGCTAAATATTTTACACAAGAGGACTGTAAACACTGAGAAACTGGTTTGCAGCAAACAACATAAGTAATGAAGCAATTCAAGGTGCATTTCCTTGTAAAAGTGCAATAAAGCCACTTTCTTCTACTAAGTTTTCTCATATGTTTTGTATCAAAATAAATACTTGGAAAATATTAAGTAATTCCAAATATATTTCTGTATTATAATCTTAAATAAATGTGGGAGTTTTTTATCAAGCAAAACAGTAACTTGCAATGTGTATTCCTTTACAATTCCTACCCTTAGAATGTAAATCACTCTTTTACACTGAAATTAAATTACACTTTAACAGATTATAATCCATATGTTTAGGTGAATTGCAGCACCAAGAAGTGGTATCTGATTAGCATATATTCCACTGTTAATTTTATTCCAGTGTTTGCTAAAACAGCATCATCTAGTCAGTGCCTAATAAGCCTTAGGACATGAAAGATAAAGAATTCAGTCATTTGTATTTTACACAGACTATTCTCACACTGAAATTGTGATTACTTTCTAGGAGAACGTTAATGAAATGTATCTGACAGAAACTACTGTGTCAAACGTTCTGTAAGTCTGTGTCACTTGCAAAACCACATTCACAAAAAAAAGCACTGCTGGATAGTACAATTACACTATTTTGGTGACCTGAAAGATTGGGGGGGGTAGCTCATACAATTAGTTTTATGCTACTATATTTTAAGTATTTCTGAGCAGAATGCAAATACCAGCAACACTTACAAAACTTCAATTTTAGTAAGCTAGCAAACATTTCAAAGTATAAAAACATGTCATCGTGTACCATATTTGCATGTTAATAAGCGGAAGAGAAAGCATTTTTGTGAAACTAGTCAGAATTTCCCTGTTCCAGGCTTGGAATCAGCATTCATTTGCCTCTAGCTTTCTGTGTAACGTGCATTGTAGTTGAGAAAATGTCCAGGATATTATCTTATATGTACTATCACCCATAAAGTATTCCCACAAGAAAAGAGGGACCTATGTTCAGGGTATATGTGTCTTATAAAATAAATGGAAGCCTTCACATAGAAGCTTGATTCCTCTCTCTTATTTCAAGGACTACCCTTGATGTCCCTACCATCACCAGTTTCAGGTTTTCGGAGCTTCACTGAACCGAGTCCCGCCAATACAATCGAGACCAGAGCCAGCCACTCGTGGCACCCCTGAAGGCACATTTCGCTCCGAGAGGTCTCATGGCAGTCACACTACAACCAGAGCTATGCGGCAGCTGGGAGAGCAAATTAGGGCCTCTCAGCATGAATGAAATTTTCTGAGATAGGCAAGAGGGGCATCAAAAAAAAAAAAAAAAAGCAATGAAATGAAAACATTACATACTAAGGTGCTATTCTAAGCTCGCTAACGCTTATGTGTATTCAGAGCAACTGCTGCAATGAGTGCAAATCTCTGTGGTGTAAATTAGAGCGCAGATAGGCTGTGTGGACTATTTAAGCATTTTGGTCCTAATGAAAGACCCGGTAATTACAGCCATAAACGCTTCTGTGTGGCGGCTGCACATCCACTCTCACCCACAGCTTTAGGAAGCGCCAGACAGGCAGCAACCCCCTTGCCCCGAAACAACTGGCTACCGAGGCGAAACTTTCTTCCTCAGCCGGAGCTGACACGTCCCAAAGGTTGGGAAAGCATCACGGTGGGGAAAGCGCCGGGACAGGCTGATGGAGGCGGGGCCCGGGGGTGGGAGAGAGAAGGCTGCTCCGCCCGGTGGGGGAGCCCGATCTCCCCTCTACCCCCCCCAAAACCGCCGGGTTTGGCCTGCGGGCGCGCGGCTGATAAAGGCATCTCAGGCTGCCTTACAGTCACTGTGGGGTCTGGCGACAGAACCCCCGGCCACCGCGGCCGGCTGCCGCTGCGCCTGCGGCGGGGCAATGCGGTCCGGCTGCACGGACGGGCTGGTTGGCTGCCGAATCTGATAAGCAGAGGGAATGATAAAATTACAGTAATAGCAATAAAGATGTCTGACTGTCCTTCCTTCGTGCTGCGTGTTGGTCTCTGCACCTGACTGCCTGGAGGGAGGGGGGCGGGGGCGCCAGACTGAACGGGTCACTGAACCTGACGGAGTGTGTGCCTGTGCCGGTGTGGGAGGAGGGGGGACGGGCATCCCGGCTCCCTCACCCACTGTGTGTGCGTGTGTGTGCGTGTTGGGGCCCGCGGGGCGCAGCGCTCTTACCTGCTTGCTGTACTTGCTGCTGGCCTGGCAGCTGTACTCGGAGCAATGGTCCGAGCCGATGGAGATGTTGTCGCCAGCGCCCACGAAGGTGTTGGCTGGGGGCAGGTCCTGCACGGCCTGGTGCTTTTTGCCAGAGGTGGGGGACTGTGGGTGCAGCTGGACGGTGGGCAGTGGTGAGCTTGACTTGTAGTGCCTGGCCAGGTCGGGGCTGCCTGGGCCACCATTGACCGAACGATATCGGCCCATGCCGGGGCTGTCCGAGAGCTTCTCGTTGACACTGTCATAGCGCTGCCCATTGGGCTTGGAAGCCTCAACGGTAACAATGCTGCTATAGAGCGGCTGCTTGCCCTTCTTGCCTTTCTTGTCCTTCTTGGGCTTCTTGGCCTTGTCGTGCTGCTGGGGAGTGAAGAAATCCTCATGGTCCTTCTTGCCGGCCTCATAGCCATGCTTGCCCTTGGATCGGCAGTAGCGAGCCATGACCACCACCAGGATTAGAAGGATGACGGTCATGATGCCAGCCACCACACCAATGACTATGCTAAGTCGCTGTTTGCTCAGCTCGTAGCTGGGATCACCAGCAATGTCCTGGGCCAGTGGGGTGTGAAGGCTACGGGCCACCTGGCCCTCCACCACAGTAGCATTGGACAGGCTCTCATTGACAAACACATGGAGCAGGGCAGTGGTGGACTGGGGTGGCTGCCCACTGTCATTCACTTGCACAACCAGGCGGTGCAGGCCGTAATGCTTGGGGGCCAACTTGCCCACCAGTGACACCACACCACTGGCTGGGTCTATTTCAAAGAGTTTGAAGGGGTTGCCCCCAACAATGCTGTAGTTAAGGTCAGCGTTGAGACCAGTGTCAGCATCGGTGGCAACCACTGTGGCCACCACAGTGCGCATGTTGCTGGAGGGTGGCAGCACGGTGTAGGAGCTGTTGCTGGGGAAGGTAACAGTGGGTGCATTGTCGTTCTCATCCATAACAAAGAGAGACACCGTTGCTGTGGCAGAGCATGGTGGCTCACCCCCGTCCACTGCCTTCACCTTAAAGGTGTAGCTGGTCTGCTGCTCACGGTCAAAAGACACAGTCGAGAAAATGGTTCCAGTGTCATTCTCGATGGAGAAGATGCCAGCTGCCTGGTCGTGGTCTCCGGGCTGGATGGAGAGGCTGAGCTCAGCATTGCGGCCCTTGTCGAAGTCCATCACAGTCACCATGCCCACGGGGCTGTTGGGCTGCAGGTTTTCCTTTACATAGAAGGTGAACACATCCTGCATGAAGCGCGGCTCATTGTCATTACGGTCTGACACTCGCACCACCACTGTGGTGGAGCCCTGCAGCGATGGTACCCCTTTGTCCCGGGCCGTCACCTGAAATTCATAGGTGTCACGTTGCTCACGGTCCAGCACTGCCTGCACCGACACATCTCCAGAGTCAGGGTCGATGCTGAAGATGTTGCCCAGTGCCTCTGAGGAGAGGGGCGAAGCCTCCAAGGAATAGGTGATCTCAGCATTTTTGCCACTGTCTGCATCTGTGGCAACCACTGTGGCCACCCTCTCACCAGGCAAATTGTTCTCTGGAAAGGAGACCTCTAGCACGGCCTGGCTGAACATAGGAGGGTTGTCATTAGTGTCCCCAACCCGCACCAGCAAGGAGTTGTTGCTGGACAGACTGGGGCTGCCTGAGTCCACAGCCACAATCACCACATTGTAGTCACGGACAGCTTCATAATCCAGAGGGGCCGAGGTGTGGAGGAAATACTTGCGCTTATTCTGTGGCTCCCCTTCACCCTCACTGGCTGGTTTGAGCTGGAAGGGCACATCACCCACCACGGTGCAGGTCACCACACCATTTTCGCCTTGGTCCCGGTCTGACACCTGCACCAAGGCAATGGGGGTGTCCACCAGCACATCCTCGGCCACGCTCGCCACCCCGTCCCGGAGCGGGATGCGCCCGATTTTCCGGATGTCAATGGTGGGCACATTGTCATTTTCATCTCGAATGTTCAGCACAACAGTGGCCTTGTCTGTCTTGGGGGGCTGACCCCGGTCTCGGGCCATGACAGTGAAGCGAAGCTGGTTCACTTCCTCCCGGTCGATGCGGTGCAAGACGCTGAGCCAGCCCGAGGTCTCGTCCAGCCGCAGTAGGCGCCTGACGGACTCAGTGGCCGCCCCGAAGACGTACTCGATCTGCCCATTCACTCCCACGTCCAGGTCGGTGGCTCGCAGCTGCAGGATCGGGGTCCCAGGGCTGCTGTTCTCCGCCAGGTCTGCCTCATAGACGCTCTTCTCGAAGCGGGGGCTGTTGTCGTTCACGTCGGTGATCAGCACCCTCAGGATGGCCTGCGAGGACCGTGCCGGGTCGCCGCCGTCCCGCACTCGGAGGCTGAGCTCGTAGGAGTCCCGCTGCTCCCGGTCCAGCGCCCCCTTGACGATCAGCTGCGGCTGCTTCTCGCCGTCCAGGGTGTCGGCCACCTGCAGCTCGAAGACGCTGCTGCGGGCTGCCGCCTCCGCCTCCTGCCGCCGCTTGCTGCCGCCGGGGAAGGGGGCGCTCTCGGGGGCCGCGGCGGCCGAGCCCCCCCCGCCGCCGCGCCGGCCGCCGTCCCCGCCGGGCTCCTGCAGCAGCTCGTAGCGCTCAATGCCGTTGCGGCCGAAGTCCCGGTCGGTGGCGGTGGGGAGCAGGTAGAGGGTCCCCACGGGCCGGTTCTCCTCCACGGTGAGAGTGAGGACAGGGGAGGGGAAGGTGGGGGTGTTGTCGTTGATGTCCAGGATGATGACCCGGCCCTCGAAGAGGTCCACCCAGCTCTGCGAGGGGCCGATGACCGACACCTCGAAGTCCAAGAAGCACTCGTTCTCGTCGAAAATCATCTGGCACTGCGGCAGCTTTTCGCGGTCGATGCGCCGCTCTGTGGTGCTGAGCTCCCCGGTCATGTTATCGATCTTGAGATAGTCGGAGCCCGACTCCAGGCTGAATGTCACCTCTCCGGAGCCCGTCACGATACCCAGGTCGGAAGCCACGTTGCCGATGCGGATGTCGGCGGGTCCCTCCTCGGCCAGCCGGTACTTTAGGAGCTGCTTAGCCGCTGCCAGGCTGACCCAGAGCGGCGGAGGCAGGAGGAGCAAGAAGCAGCAGCAGCAGCAATGCACAAAGCGAAGGAGGGTCCGCATCTTCCTCATCTTCCTCGTATTGAAACCCCCCGCCCTCCTCACACTCCCTCCTGCCCCCCAACAAACTCCCCTGGTAAGCCAACAGAGTGGCTGAGTCCAGGTGATCAGTTATAAAATCCTTCTATTTCTGGAAACTTATTGTCTCATGACTGGTGCAATTGGTGGTCAAAACCCTGCTGCTGGCTCCTCTGCTGCTCTCCCTCTCTCGCTGCCTTCCAGTTGCTTATATACTTACAGTTCACGGGACAGTGTATTTTGCTTTTTAAAGATTCATCTCAGTAGATAGGATGGGATTTTCCTCCTCCTCCCCCTTCTCCTCCTCCTCTGTTTTTACTGTAATCACTTTGCAAGGTTTGCAATAAAAGCAGAAGCAGTACTGTATGATTCGAAGCCCCCCAGGTCGTCGTCTTCAACACTAGAGTTAACTACAATTCACACTCTCTCTTTTCTCTCTCTCTCTCTCTCTCTCTCTCTCTCTCTCTCTCTCCTCTCTCTCCCTCTCGCTCAGCCCTTTACGACCAAAGCATTAGCTTTATTCTTCCCCCTCTCTGCACACACAGGGTAAAAAACTGTGATTCGCTTTATTCAATGGGCTTGGGTCCGGGAAAACTCCAAATCCTCTTAGCAATGGGTAGTTCTTAGAAAAGAAAATAGTAAAAAAAAAAAAAAAAAAAAAATCCCAATAATGTCGGCCGCTGCACAGCTGATAGGAGAAGAACCCCGAGTATTACAGTGCAGTCCACAGAATATCCCCTTTGGTTGGCAGAAAAGCACCCAAATCCATCTTCAGAGATCGCCTAAAATGTTCAGCTCTTTCTCCGGAGCGGATTTTTTTTTTAACAACTCTGCGCAAGGTCATTAGTCACAAAGCAACGATACAGAAACTGCAGAAGCCTTTTGCCCGGAATTTGCAAGGCTGGAGATAAGAATATAGACACACAACAGTCCCAAGTTTGTTTTTGCATCCGCAGTTTGAGTGTGTGCCTTACCTGCATTTGCACTGCATGTGTTATAGCAATCTGGATCTGCAGCACTGAGAGCGATTCACAAATGAGATTGCAGTCTCTCTCTCTCTCTCTCCTCTTCCTTCCCGTCCCAATGCAGGTAACCAGATCTGAACTTGATCCTTTCAGTTCAAAGGTTAGCAACAAAACTATGTGTCCAAAGGCGATTATTGGTCTCTCGTAATTATACCCGGAGTGGAACAAGATGTAACCGGATCCCCCATGTGAATTAACACAGATTCTGAATTACATCCATATAAAGCGGAATGGCATAGGGGAGGGGAAAAGAGCCGCGACGCGATTAAAAAAAAAACAAAACCAAAAAACCAAACCAGAGTTCTATTTGCAAATCAAATTGTATCAGTCAGTTGTTTCCTGTGATCTGCACCGCCACAGTGGGTGAAATCTGCAATTGTGTATTCCCTCCTGTGTCTTTCAGAGAAGTGTGGATCAGGCGCTTTCACGGCAGAGCGGCTTGCGCTTTAAAATGTTGAATGGCAATTGAGAAGCTTCACACTGGTAAGAAAAAAAAAAAAAAAGAAAAAAAAAAAAAAAAAAAGAAGAAGCGGTAAACCGGCAAGTTTGCCCAAAGTGGAGGGAGCTGCTGAAGCCTCTCTCGGTAGCTCTTCCTTGACGATGCAGCAGCAGAGCCGCCTGCGCTACATACACACAGAAAGAGAGAGGGAGAGAGAGAAAGAGGGAGAGAAGAGAGAGAGAGAGAGAGAGAGAGAGAGAGAGAGAGAGAGAGAGCGAGAGAGAGAGGGAGGGCGGGAGG
>JAWWMU010000180.1:51574245-51585103 GCA_035048155.1 Cinnycerthia olivascens
AAAGAAAGAAAGAAAGAAAGAAAGAAAGAAAGAAAGAAAGAAAGAAAGAAAGAAAGAAAGAAAGAAAGAAAGAGAATGCAAATGAAAAAATTCAAGTAAATAAAGGAAATCATTGAATACATTAATAGCTATTTTCATTTAATTACATAGAAAAAAAATACAAGGTTGGACTTATTAAGAAATTTTTTCTTTGTGTTCAGTGTTTGTCTCATGGCCTTATTGTCCACTGTTTGAACAGCATCCTGCACACAGAAATATTAAATGGAATTTTTTATGGTGTATATCACTTCATTGTGTAAAAAAATTAAAAAAATTTATATAATTTGTGGAAAATGGTATCATGATTCCAGTATTAAAAATAGGGAGATACTATTACAACATACAGAGATTGAGGTAAAAAATATCCATAGATTTAGGATATCTAATTCAAGTCTTTAAGATCCATATTTTTGAGGAGTGTTTAGAATTACATACTTTTACATATCCAAGCCAAACTCTTACTGACATAAGGTGTGTCTGGAAATGTTCACTTCTCAGCCAGTCTCATGATTTCAAGTAAGAACTCAGATATGGTGAAACCACAATCAAAATGTTTTCTTCTGCGATGTCATGAGGGAATTCTATGTTGGAAGTGAACATCAGTCTCCAGCTTTAAAACAAAACATTCTAACATTATGAAACCTTGGATTTTGCCTTGATTTAACATCACAGAAGGTCACCTCTGTACAAGGCAGCAAGGGATCTTGAGGAGAATAATATGGCTCTAATGAAGGACTGTGTCAGGCTTCACAAGTACCAGTACTTGTACAGGAACTGTGGTTGCACCTATAGCTTCATTTCATAATTTTCTAAATATGAAATGAACACTTAAGTTTTTGACCCTAAAAATGTCCTTTTAATATAATTTTGTGGCATATAGTAATTTCTGTTGCAGACAGAGGTCAAGACAGATCCCTATCTCTACAAATGGAAATGTACTTAGGTATGCAACACTTTGAAGAAAGAACTGGGGTGTGGGGAAGAACTCTTGAATAAGCATAAGTGGGAGATGCACAGATGGTAGAAGTTCCCAAATGTTCTATGATTCTCTCTGGGCATCTTTTGCTATATAAGTGTGATAACATTTGTTAGAAGGCATGATTAAGGCTTTGTAGGCTTCACAGATGGAATGTAATTTAGTGGAAAGACTTGAAAGAAAGAAGATTCAGACATAAAACGTATTCCATGAAAGGAAGGGGTCAGGTCCATAGAGGCAACATAGATACAATAACTATTGTTCTGTAAACTTTTCTGAAAGAAAAGACAGGAATAAGTTCCCTTTACTCAGGGATATCTCTGCTTTTCTCAAATGAACATATAACATAAAACATATTAGCAGTTCAGAAAAATAATTTAAAGTCATATATTCAATTAAATAGTGTATTAAGTTACAGTAAAACTTCCACCCTTTCCGCTTCCAGCGAGTCTCATATGCACTATATTGTATATGTCTGGAAAGAAAGCACCTAGATGAAATAGATCAGTAAACTTCAGAATGGAAATAAAATTCTATTTCTCTTGACTTCCACTTGAGAGAAATGGAAGAAAGCCATACCAGAAAAATTAATTTACCTGGACTCCATTTCAGAGATTCCTGCATAACATATATATATATATATATGCTTGTATGTGTATATTTGAGTATATTTCTATGTATATGTAGTCACCTGATTATAGCAAGAAAATATTTTACAAATAACTGCTGCTTTAAAATTTCAGAAAACACAAGAGTTGTCAATAGGACATCGGAATTATTTATCAACAATACACAAAATATGATAAATTTTCTCAGATTCATCAATAGAAAGACTTGGAGTAAATAATTTATGTTGATTTTTTTCCTCTTATATGTACTTCAAAACTGAAATAGCATTTAGAAAATAGTTCTGATCTTAATAAAAAAGGATTAGATGCCAACTAAATGAATGTAGAAGAATGCAAACATCATTACTGATCCCCATTCATACTGGAAATTTACACTCTGAGACAGAGAACAGCCCATGTTGTGCTTGCTCACTACACATGCTCTCATCAAAACCAATCAAGGGTCCTGTCGCTTTGACTTGATAATTCAAAAAAATATAAAGAACTCTAGGCCAAAGTGAGGATTAATCAATCATGAAATACTGTTTTCAAAATCACATTTTTCTCTCCATAAAGGGAAAAATTCTAAATATTCAGCTCGTGCCTTATAATTACAATAGTAATATTTTTAAGTGATTCTTCATTAAATCTTGTTGTAAGCTGGGCAAAGACAAAAATATTCCAATCTTGTGTCTGGCTTTTTTGAACTTGAGGTGTAATTTTGAAGAAAAGAACATATCTTTCTAAAACAGAGGGTATATTCCCATTTCAAAGAAGAAAGCCAGAGAGCCAGCCTCTCATATTTGATGTACAAGTATATTGTGGCCAAAATCTCACTTGCTGATAGCCTGTTCTTGATAAGGTGTTTAGTTTTACTGGCTGGCTTTCTTCAGAGTTTTGTTTCCCAGAGCTGTCTCTCCTTCATAAAAATACTTACATGCCAATTTGTGGCATTCTAAAGTCAATCAGTTGCAAATGTAAGCTTGTATTATGGGACTTTCCTCTACTTTAGTGTGGTTAATGACTATGTTCCCATGACTTTTAAAAGGATTGGTGCCTCAGCACTTTTTCAAAATTATGCCATTTGAAGACATTTCCATTTGTAATGCAGCTTAAATCTCATTTCCCTCAATATGTGCCTTCACTTAGTCTATTTTAAGGCTTCTCTGAAAAAAAAAAATTATATCTCAGCTGCTGCTCCTGCTCTTAATGCCTTCCTAGTCTCAGTAAGAGCAGAAACCAACTGATGCCTTGTTCTGATACTCATACAGAGACAATATGCAGACACTGCACTATCCTCCATTCCTGGCTGAAGAGCTCTGTCCTACCATTTCATATTATCTACACACACAGCTGCTGCTTTGTGTGTCTGCTAAAGCTTCATGCCTCTCTGTAGTCTCTATGACTTCACACTGTCCCTGTTGGAACTTAGAGTAAGACTGGTAAAGACTCCCTTAATTGCGAGATACTGCAGATCCTAATTGGGAAAAAAAGCACATCACCTGTAATAGTAGTACAGGCACAGTCCTGGATGAGTGGAAGAAGGAAAAATAGAAGGGGTTCTAAAGAAAGGGAGAAAAGAGGTGGAAGTCATACAATTTGATTGTGTCCTTAACTTGCTGAGTCAGCAGGAGCCAAGAACTCTGCAGGGGCACACTTAGCCTTCACATTTCTCCATAGAAACCCCATCTGGCCAACTAAATTGCCAGCAATTGAGAAGCCATGCAGGAAGCTGTATCCAGCTATTCTCATTCAGTGTGAAGGTTACTGTGTTGTGGAGGCAGTGGTAGAGGAAATAAGGAAAATACTGCAAGACTATGCCTCTCACAGACTATAAAGGAAAGCATCAAATATGAATCAAATTTGGGCTGCTCATTGCTGTTAGACAAATAAAGAATTAGACATTGCGAAGAAATGTAGCTTCTATTTTAGAAAGATCCAGCATCAGGCAAATTTTTGAAGAAGAAACAAACGTCCTAGAGAAAAATGATGAAGGAAATCAATAAC
This sequence comes from Cinnycerthia olivascens, assembly GCA_035048155.1. Lineage (NCBI taxonomy): Eukaryota > Metazoa > Chordata > Aves > Passeriformes > Certhiidae > Cinnycerthia > Cinnycerthia olivascens. Next base: position 51,577,876 of record JAWWMU010000180.1, read on the forward strand.
CATATTTTACTATAGTATTTGTGTTTGAATTTCAAAAGCAAAAGCTTTTACTTGTATCTTTCTATCAGGTGATCTGAAAGAAATTTCATGGAGCCCTACTTGGCCACTGCAAGGACATCTAAATTTACCTTCCATTTAAAAGGTCTAGAAAAATGAAAAGCCTTCACTAGGCCTGTTAACTTGCAATGTTCATTCAGATGCAAAAACGTAATGAGAAATTAGCCAGAGATAAGTGTACCAACACTGCATAAAAGAATCCACTATGTTATATGGGGAAAGCTCCAGAAGAATGCATCAGCCCCTGGTTTACGTGCTATAAAATAATAATTGCACTTTATCCCTGCAGTTCAGTGCTTTCCAATGAGTAAGGTTGCTCTCGCTAGAGAGATGTGCAGTATTGAAAGTAAAGCACAGAGCAGAGTACAGTCCAATGAAAGTATTAACTGAGGCTCTGTGCCCAGAGTGACATTGCCAGCAGTAGCAAACTGAAGGAAAGATGGTCAAGTACAGGAGTGTGAAAAAAAGAGAAACAGCAGAGCAAAAGACAACACATTTCCAGGAAAGCTTGGTACCAGTGGTTTGTCTCTCTGCTCACAGTAAAATAGGTTAAATATGCCAACATCCCTTGCCATATAACTCATTTTCCTGATGTGTTGGTGTTGGTATGTTGTATTATCCTGGAGACCTGAGTTGCACTTAGGTGACTAGGTCTTTTGATAGCGTGTTATTAATCAAGTCTTCACATGGTCTAAACAGTTTACAACAGTATCGGTATTCAGCTTGCAGTGCAGAATGAGTGATCATTCAGATTCAAAATTATCAGTCCTCTGTGTTTTATGTGAAGTATTTGACTTTCAGGAAGAGAATTTAAATTTTAATTTCAGATTAATTTTTTCTTTAACTGATTAAACCTAGTTTTCTATAAGCCTTGCAAAGCTTTGACAACTGGGCATGAAAAAATTTCCCAGGAGCAAATTAGCTAGTTGTTTATAAGAACACTTACCACCCCATGAGTTTTCTAAATCATCAGTTCCCAGCCAATAAGTCTGGAGATATGTGTCACATCACCAGTGAAGCAGAGAGCAGAACAGAAACTAATAAACTTCCCTCAAGAATAACACAATATACTTCATTCTGTTAATGAGCAGTTGAAGGTAGATATCAACTTTTTCTACTATCTTACATCTATTAAACTGGTATTTGGGGCGGATTTCTACTAGCTTCAGTTAATTTAAAAATTTTAAAAATATTTACATACAGCTTTTTTTTTTTTTTTTTTTTTTAACCCAGAAAAGCTAAAGAAATGGACTACTAATAATACTTCCTAGCAATGTAAAAGTACCAATGAATGTTAAGGCAAGTTACAATGAGTACTGAAGAAAGTATTACAGACAGTGACTTGCTGCTAAAACCAAGCAGTAAAAGTAGATTTATTAGACTTCTTCTAGAAAGTATTCTGTCTCATAAATCACATTTTAATACAGAAAGCATTTCTGTAATTCTCTACAAAAATCACATATTAAGGATATATGTTTATAAAAATACTCCTCCTCTCCATGGCTGCAGCAGTAATCTTAATCTTACTATTATTTCTGTCCAGAATTGGTAACGAATACAAACGAAGACAGTCTGTGTGCTTCGCAAAAGCTATCTACCAAACAACGTTCTTAATCCACTGGAATCACTGTCCTTTAAGTATTGGATTTGAATATATATGGCTGCTTTATCTTTTTGCAATGTACTAACTATGAGAACTATGCATGTTTGAAACAGTGTTTCAATCCAGTGCACCTTTAGGTTACCTTCTGAAGTCTTCAGGACAGTCAGAATGGATTTTAACAGCCATAATTAGGTTTTCTGTTGCTGCCTTCTGCCAGTTCAACACAGTGCTCTTTTATTGCATATATGGCTTCCTACAGTCACATCTGTATCATTTCCTCACAAAATTCTTGGTGCCAGGATGGGATCAATCACATGACCTTTGAGCCCTAACCACAAAACAGCACCTTTTCTTTCTTTCTTTGCCATTAGGAGTTTGCATGGTGTTCTGATGAGTGCTGGAGGGCTTCCCAGGGAAATGGGAATGCAAACTGACTTTTTTCTAAGCTTCAATTCCTGTTGCTCACCAAAGAATGGCAGAAAAAAGCTTGTTCTCCAGTGGACTCCTATTCCTAATTCATCAACAGGTGGCAGTAGAAAACTCTTACTTTTCTGTCATAAGACCAAAGGCCTTACAAATGACCTTAATAATGTCAAAGAAAGAAAAAACATCCAAATCATTGCTGTATAAGTTTTATGTATATATATAAAGTGCACTCTAAGATTTTCCGGGTAGTGTGAAATTCTTCTAAGGATTAATTTTATGCTGAGCCTGAATGACCAGAAGGAGCTACTGTTTTGGGAATGACTATCTTTTCTGTAACCTGTTTTTAAAGGTTTTTTTTATAAATAGACTTTATTTTTCTATTCGTGAAAGAATATGTTGAATATAGATTATAGCAAATAGTTTACTTTCCCTACAGATAGATTTCTGTGATAAGAAAAATCTCTTATCTCAGTAAAGACTTTTTCAAATGTTATTGTTGCAGTGACAGAACAAATAATTTAAACAGTAAGTTTTTGAGACATGCCTTACTAGATTTTGTCATTTCATTAATTCCTCCCCCTTCAAATCAAGTAGATGTGATAATAAACTTAGTGAATTCCTTATATAGATAGAAACACTAAGATGCATATGTAGATGAATATACAGTAGTTTCTTATTTCGTTTTTTAAATTATGCTGATGTCTTGGCATTGCCAATCAAGGAAAAAGGATTACCATAAAAATTTCTTAGAGGCATACTTTTCTGTAATGTATAATAGTGGGTGTCTGATATAGGAAAACTCATATTATGTAATTCTCTTTTAGCCTCAAGACAGATGAATAAGGCCTAGAATTCCTGATTTCTATTCTCACCTCTTTCACTAACTTATCTTAATAATTCTTTGCAGAGCACAATTTTCCATCATGCTTCTTATGGCAAAAGAAACTGATTTCAAAGGGAAGGAAGAAAAGAAGAAGACATGTCTCTTTCAAGCATTGCTGGAAGGAGTGGCTTAATGTTCTAAACATAATGGAATTGTCTGAATTTGCTGAGCCAATGATTCAAATTGAGGTAGGTTCGAGTGAAATCTTCTTTGAGATGTGAACACTGCTTTTCCTTCAATTTGGTGAGTGGATCTGTTTAGAGTAAATTTTAACCACTGACCATATGTTGGCTGTGTGAGGGTGCTGCTGAGCCCCAGTGCAGCTGGCAAAGGAGCACGCAGAGCAGAGCATTCTGCCTTTGCACACTTCTGCAGAAATGTTGGGGGAAAGCCAACATTGTGTCAAAACCATGAAGACTGAAACCTCAGTTGTAAAGCATTTTTGCTTTTTGCTTTCTCACCACATTTCTCATTTGGTTTGGGTTTCTGTGTTTTCCTTTTGTTCACCCCCTCCTCTAAGGAAACAGAAAATCTGCCACAGTAGAATATGTTTCAGTCCTATTACCAGAAATATTTATTGATTTGTAGTCCTCCCCTCATCTGCTTTTACCATGTAAGTCTTTTAAAGTTTTCCTATAAGTAGGGAAAGGAAATAAATAGACATGTGGTAAGTATACAAATTATTTAAAATATATTTTGGCAATATTTTAGTTATATAACTAGTGTCAGGTTATCATTTTCATATGAAAAAAATGTTGAAAAAAATGAAAGTAACACTAGCTCTTTGGCTATAGGTGTAAATAGTGGTGTTGAGCCTGATACTATCTTATTCCTATGAAAAATACAACCTGTATAATAAAAATGAAGTTTTAGTTCAGGTATATCTATTTGAGTGAGGACACTGATAACAAGTTTGTTATGTGTCAGCTAAAAGTATATATAAAACAATAATAGAAGATATAATTTAAGAGATAAGTACTCATACATGAAATAGTTGTAGAATCTTCATTTAGTCCTATCATGTTGTATTTAACATATTATCATGTACTTTTATTTCCAGTGGACCCTGGATATTAAATATACACCCTGATTTTTTAAGAAATTCATTCCATGAATGAACTATGTATTCAGACTCTTCAGTCTGAGTCCTCCAGCTCCCAGTGCTGTGAATAGGAAAATAAGTTAGAGAATGAAAAACTCATCATAGGGTTTTTTATGGTAGTGTTAGTATTCGGAAGATAGTAGCTTCCTTTGTAAATAACTTTGAGGTATGTTTTAATAAAATCTTATACAATATTATATGTATGACACTGGCAGTATGAAGTTTTTATATTCTGAACTGAACAAAATTAAACAACCCACCAACAAGTGCATCTGCACTGGGAGCATGTTCTCGATGAATATTGAACTTCTACGCCTTTAAATTTACATCTTAGTTTTGAGGAAGTGCCAGCGTTTGTGCAGTATGGAGCAGGCCCGAATGCAGCACTCTGTGTTCTACTGTGAGCCCTGCTGTATTGCTTCGGGCACAGGAGTGGATATTCTAAACATGAATGCGTTCAGTGCAATAGAACAGCCAGTAAGGGTGTTTCTGTCTGGACTAAGTGCCTCACTAATGGTAGCTGCATTGTTTCTGGTATGGCTGGTGATCTGGGTGGCTGTGGCCATCCATCCCCAAAGGTCTGAGGGTGCCTGAGGAAGGCTAAGACCCTGTTTATGCCACAAGCGGTAATTTTATAAAATGACACCAAATGTGTCAGTAAATATATATATATATCTGTTGGCAGTATAATGTGAGAACTCTTGGGCAGCAAAGGCCTGGCTTTGCAGTGGAGGGCTCTGTGTGTACCATGCAGATGTGTGTGTGTGTGTGATTGTGGTGGTGCAGATGTGCAGATAGACCTGTCTTGTTCGTACTGCCTATGGGTTTACTTTGGAGTAAATTATCCCCACCTGAAGTTTCCCTGAGAGAAAATTAGCTGTGACAGTTCAAAAGAGAGCCCAGGAGCAAACTGACACACAAGCAATGTGAACTGTCAATGAACTGCAGAGTGAAGTGAAATGGAGTGCTAAGTTGTTTGACAGCATGCAAAGGTGACTTAGATCAATGTGGCTTGTCAACTGCATCTGTATGGCATCGATGTCCTGAGGAGACATACACTGAAACACCATCCTCATATCTTGAGTTAACTCTGTAAAGATCCCTGCACAAAGATGTGCATACCATAACTAGTTATTTTTTGTATGCCTTCTCATTTTTGAAGATATTTTGGTGTCAATGTCTTTCACGTCTTATGTATTTACTCAGCTTCTTATGCTCAAAATATTTTACTTTTCAATTTTCAGTGCAAGTCTGATACAACACAGAAAAATTAAATGACAATTTACTTCTATTTTGAATTATTATTTCCAGAAAGTGGCCTTATTTTCAAAGACCACTCTTTCTGTGTATAATAAATGTCAAAGTGACTATTTCCATTATCTTTACCATGTTTTTAACTTCCCAGTTAATTTTTTTCATAGTTTTTATCCTTAAATCCTACTTTTGTCTGACTTTGACCGGTTATTAGAAAACAGTATTTCTTTCTTTACCTTCCCCTTATCTAAAATTCTGTAAAAAAATTAATTTCAATAAAAGTATCTTCAGTAAGAGTGGTAAATTTTACCAGTATCCATCTTGGATTGTATAATTCATAGCTGTCTTTTAAAGAGAAATACTTTCCTCATTCACTTTGTGGGGATTAGACAGAAAAAAAAAATTAACTTTTGGGCATGCAGCTGTAAGCCATAAACATTTATTTTTCAAGGTCTTTGACTGTAAGAAATTGCATATCTGTAACAAATTTGAAGTGTTTTTATGTTTTTGAAAGTCCTGTTATTTCAAACTCCACTTTCTTAAAATACTGTTGAAAGAATATGTCTTGCAGTAGAATCTGAATTTTCAGACACTGGACTAAAGTATCCATGATCAGATTTGTATTGGACAATCAAAGTGAACTTAAAAGCTGAAATTAAACTCCTACATTCAAAAAACCACTTCAGAATATCTCTGCTAGCAACAGTTCATAATGTAGAAACTCTAATTTTGGATTACCAAATCTCTGTTACACTGTTTAAGAGGGTGAAAGAGGGCTTTGGCCAGGAGAACAGGCAGGAGAGAATTCGACTGCTAAACTTCCAAACTGCCCTTTTTTCAAATTTGTTTTTAGTTCAGCGTATCTCTGGTATGAAATGATCTCAAAATTCACACCATATGCAAAATGTTTTGTCTGCTATGCTACAGGAATTGCATGCTCCTGTTTAGGTCAGGAAAGACCTGTATATGTGGGTGAACAACACTTATAGGAAGTGTAGGTCTGAGATGTATGTTTTAATATCTCTTGGCTAGTTGATCCCTCTTCTGAATTTCTATGTAATTTGTTGTGCAAAACAGGACAACTAGCCATTATTAAAGAAGGAGTATTTTGTTCTGTTCACTAGATTGTCTCAAGAGATGAGTGCTCTGGTTGAGCAAAACACCTGACATCTCAGAAAAGGATTGCAAGCTCAACCTCAGTTGTACTAAGTGTTGTTTTTTTTTTAGAGAGCTTTAGAGAGTTTTTTTTGTGCGTGGCCTGTGTTTAACTTTTTATTTTAAAGAGGTGTTAAATATTTTTAAAAATTGTGAGGTAACAGTCATTTCCTTTTATATACTGGGACTCCTAAAACTCATACTCATGCTTGAATATGGTTTTGCAATACATTCTATTTTTGGTGTCTTTTATGTAAAGAACTGCAGTCAAGAATGGAATTATAACACCCTTCTACTGGAACATGGAAACACAGCCATCTGGCATGTATGTGTTTCATCATTTCGCCAATTTTTTCCGGCAGCCTATTTTAGTACTTGGGAGAACCTTCTTTTACTTGGTGTTTTGTCAGAGGGAAAAATGTGCAGCAAGGCATACAGCCTATATCTGTAAGATCTGTAAGATCTCATTTTCACAATCTGCACCGTGCTGAATGATTGGTAAAGATTCAAAATCGCCTATGCTAACTGATCATTATATAAATAGGAAGTTTTTATAGAATTGCTGAATTTGTTGTCACCTGCATAATTTAATCAATTTCTCAGTACATGTTTTTCCACTGTATTTTAAAATGAAAACAGCTTGTTGTCTCTCAGTGTATTTACTCAGTATCTATACAACCATGTTTTTGAAGGAAATACAAAGAGGAAGCAATTCAGGGGTCAAGAAGAATAATCCTATATTGCAATT
>JAWWMU010000180.1:51587605-51630536 GCA_035048155.1 Cinnycerthia olivascens
TTCTCCTTCTCCTTCTCCTTCTCCTTCTCCTTCTCCTTCTCCTTCTCCTTCTCCTTCTCCTTCTCCTTCTCCTTCCTCTTCTTTTCTTCTCCTGGGGTCTTGGTCACTTATACTGATGGAACTGCAAAAGTTACAATGTGCTTCAACAAATTATTGTGACATTTTCTTTCTTTTTTTAATGTTTCATCATTGTTCTTACTAAATCAATAACCTTAAGCCTAAAGAGGTAATTATAATATCTGGAACTACTGTGTAAAATAATCAGGACTAACAATAAGGCTTTGATTAGCTGTAAGGGTTACTGTACCAAAGTTCTGTTTTCACTTTTTAAAATATTGTTTTTCATGTACTTCTGTGTTTGCTTGTATGCAAGATATATACTGCACTTTGCAATCAAGAGAATAAAGGATAATCAAAGAAATGCCCACCTTAGTGTCGCTAAAAAATACTGCACTTATCATCCACTGCATTTCTGATTGACAGTCCTTGAAACTAAGATTGACAACATGTAGGATGTAATGAGTGGGAAGACGACTGGAGTGTTCAGCTTATAAAGAGAGGTCTGCCTTCACAATAGCACTAGAAGTTGTTACAGTCATCTGTTACTGCATTTGAAGAAGCATATGATAAACAGTGTCTAAAAAATCCCAAAATGATGTAAATGCCTACTTTTTAAAATTATGGATTGTATTTATGGATCCCCATATTGCTTCCTCAGGGCAGTGCTGTACTAATGATATCTTTCTTAAGAAGTTAATAGACAAAGAACAGGGGGAAGACAGATAGTAATGGCCAGTGAATGGACAGTAACTTGAGACTATGCTCACAGTACTATGTAAAAAACAGTCAAGGAATGAAAGTTTCTGAGAACTGAGTGTTTCTGAGGTCAAGTGAAAATTTGACCTCATTTCCACACTGGTTAGAGATAGCCAGTCTTGCACAGCTTTACCTGATCCACACTACACAGCACTCGATTTTGTCTTTTAGCCAAACTTTGAAGGCCCTCAGAGATTATCTTTAATTTACATGTCTAGGGGATAGTGGCAGGTGGATTTGTCCCACCTTCACCCAGATTAAAATTCCAGAACTAATGTGAAAATTATCTTGCGGTTTCCTAGAGCAGCAATTTATATGAAGAAACTCAGAGAATCTTGTTATTGGAAGTTTTGGGGTGTGACATGCAGATCTGTGATGAGCGACTGTGTGATAAGTTTGTGAGGACCATATTCGAGGATAAGTTCTATCAGTATGTGTGTAAAATATATGGAGGGAAAACTGGTGGAAATCTAAGTTTTATCTGCATCCACTTCTGAGATTTGCTCATGAAGAAAATTTTCTCTAAAAGTCTGTGCAAGGCTTGTCTTACAGAGAGGTATTTGGAACAGTCTGAAGCATCACTACGTAAAGAATTATCAAATAAGCAGGTGTAGATGTATAGAGGTCTAGTGCTTAAACAACATTCTTCTTTCATTTACGAGGACAGATGGATACCAGGAGTCAGAAGAGGGTTCTTTGCCCATAGTGCATAGAGTAAATTAGCATTGACTCATAGGCTGACAACAATGATAATGCACAAGTCTAAAAAAAAAAAGTCACATTATGACTCAAAGCCATGGAGTTCTGTGTTCTCACACTTCTATCCCACACTCTTTCTCAGGTAGAGAAATATGCCAGTGTGTATCAGTCTTGCAATTAGAGCGGATTACTTTTCAGGACTCCTATGGGTTGGAGAGTTCTATATCATTTAGGGTCAATTTTCTGGTTACACCTGCAAAGAGGGTAAACCAATGGTTCTACAGAAGCTCCTTGCCTCCATACTTGCTAGTAGTTATATAGGCAGCAAATGTAGGCAGTATGAATGCTGAACAGCCTCACAAATCCTGGTATGGGCACAAAGCCAGGATCACAATCTGGCTCTTCAAGACTTGACACATTCTCAGAACACTGTAATACAGTATTGTTATTTATAGAATTTTAGGCCTGTTTGAACTTTCCTACTTTTATACCAGAGGATAAAACCTGAAGATATCTTCTATAATCCATAAAACATGGTGTATCTTTCTGCAAACTCTGATAATAATTAGACAGTACAAATTACTCTAGACCTTTCAGACTCCTGTGCTATAGCAATGACATTTTATCCTATCTATTTTGCTGGTTCTCAGCAATAAAGGAAACTAATTTGATCATTATCTCAGGATTCTTTTTCTATTTCTTTTTATTATACAAAGCCAATATGTCCCTAAGTTTAGATATAACACAAATATATGTAAATGGGGTAAAATCAAACAGAGGGTATAGTTAAAAAAAGCTAGAGTAGTATTTGTGCTTGTGTTGGTGTGAAATTGGTTCTTGGGAATTAAAGGATTAATTTCCCATACATAACAGAAATTTAATTGGAACAATTGTCCTGACACTTTTTAGAATCTTAAAACATGGTTTACTCCAAGTTGTGGCAGTAATTATCACACCTTATGTAAGACTGGACTGTGATGTCTTTATGTTACATGGAGCTTTAAAAGCCATATTTTACGTGTGAATATTTGTTTTTAAAATATGGTGAAATAGCCAATTGAAAAGATTCTGACAAAAACTTGCATGTAGTGGGTCCTGGAAAAGCTTGTAGGCAGTGTGCACCTGTTTCTACTTGCTAGCAAGAATCAAATATATTTATAAAACCATCTTGCTATTGTTCATTGTTGAAATAAACATGCAGGGTTAGGAAACACGGCTCTAATAACAGTTTCTATCTTGTTTGAATTGAATTAAATTTGACAAGATGTGCAGGCATTGGGGCAAGCAGACAACAGAGAGGAAGACATGAGCTGAGACTGACTGTCCTTTGGTCACCATTCTTGAGAGAACTCATAATGTTTAGTGGAAGTACAATAGAAAGAATGATTCTACCTTCAAGGTACCAGCTAGCCATTAACATTTGCAATACCACACTATAATTTTAATGGGGGCAAGTTTCTTTGAAACTTTTACACCTTGCTGTCTTGAGTACAGTAACAGAAACAGGGTGCATGAAGGAACACTTCACATTCTTTACTCCCTTGCCAGTAATTCAGGGAAAGAGGTTTTGGTGCTTATTTATTTCTGAAGAAAGGTTTTTGAGGGGAAAAAAAAGGATTCTTTTTCTTTGACAACTTTATCAGTTGATCCAACGAACAAAATGACTTTTCTTCATAACTTTTGCCTTCTTCTTATATTTCAGAGTCCAGAAAAGGAAAGGGGAGAAAGATTATCTCCTTTATTTGCTTTTCCTTATTAATGCAGGTAAACAGCATACAACCTCAGTTTATCGCAAGTGTTCTCAGCTAATTCCATACATTTTTCTTCTAAAGTATGAAAGATATATTTATATTTTTTCATAATAACAGGTGTTAATGAAGACATGTAACGTGTAAATATTGTCATTGCTCACAGAAAAGGCAAACCCCTAAAATTCATGCCTGTTTGCTTTATTGTGTGCCAATACAGGAAACAAGGGAACACATGAAACCATTTTCCTCTAAAAAAACAACTGATCTTGCTTACTTACCTGTGAGCAGGCAGACATAGAAAGATAGTATTAGCACAGAGCAAAATAAACTGTAAAGCAGAAGTGGGGAAGAAGCTGATCACGATGTAGTCATGATCTCATTTCTCCTTTGGAATGGTGCTGGGCATTACAGGTCGGTTTTAAGTTTGTGCTCTAATCCCAGATTTATTACAAAAATCTGTATCTTATAGATTCTATCCAAAACAATCCCCTAAAAAGCTACTATATTGCCTTTTGGACAAGTTTACGTATTGGGGGATGGGGGCATTTGTCAGGTATTTACTAACAAGTAATGGAGATTAATACCTTAGCTGAGAATGGGCTAGATTCCATAATTTTTCATTTTCTGACATTCTAGAATTTGGGAATTTTTCAAGAGGTCATTAATTTTTGCAAAGGAAGAATAGTATTGATAATCAGAGTTAGATAAGTCCTATCAAAACATGTCAATCCTGCATAGATTTGAACAAGGTTTATGCTTTAGGAATATTTGAATATACTAGTGCTTGGTAACTTTGGAGAATGTCTCCATGTATCAGTGCAGTGACCCTCGGATACACTCAGAAATGGTATAAAATTGCAATAATTTTAAAAATTATGACTCAGATACAAACATATTGAATAAGACTACTATTTGGTAGACTTAATAATGTATGATTTCTACTTTTAAACTTTTGTCCTTCATTCCGTTGCCTAACAATTAAATATAAGTGATTGAGGACTATGTTCCATTTTCCCTTGCCTTATGTATTAGTGCTATTTTTTAATCAAATGCAAGATGAAAGAATTACAAAAATTCACTCATAGTATAGTCATAGGCTGATGAAAAAGTAGCTATCCAAAATCCATTTTAATATGCATAAAATCATTCTTTTCTCCTAGGAGTGCATTATTCCTTCTTTCCCTCTGTTCTTGTATGCCTAACTTTTCACTGTACAATATGATTTAGATATACTTGATCTGAAAGATAACCTAATCTCCAGCTCCAAATTACTTGCTTGGTTCTAAAAATATCTTTGAAACAAATCAGTAGATTTCTGAATGGTGTTTGTTCTGCTGAAATCTTATCAAGGAGACCTGAAGTCCTACCTAATTTCTAAACAGCTGTTCCATATGTCTGTATCATTTTACAGACTAACTTTGTAGGCTTCTAAAGGATTAGTTGACATCTTTGTTGCTTTCACACATTTTAGTGGTATTTATTTTGGGGATACATAATTATCTATTTCATACTTATGTCCCCACCTGACTAGGGCACAGCAAAATAAACACTGAGATGTATAAGAATGTTCTGAAAAAAAGGCCATGATCCTGATCTTTTAGCTTCTAGCGTTGTTCAGCTTCTTCACAATCACTGTCTGTTTTTAACATTTTTTAGAGAGATCTGAAGGTTTCCTTCATTTTAATCATCTTGAGGCAGAAAAAAATTTCTTCTAAATTCTGGGAAATCACCTTTTCATCTCTACTGAACTGTAAATAAACATAGTACTGAAAGAAACAGAGGCTATTAGACTCCAAATGGCTAAAAAGGATCTTAGCAAACAGTTCCTTTTTTTTTTTCCCCATTGTTGATCTAATATAATACAAATAAGCATTACAATTAATGGCATATTGACTTTTTTTTTCAGTTTTAATCCTCCCAAGATAGAAGCCTAGTTCCTTCTTCAAGTGTCAGGTTTCTTTCCTTTACAGCTGTTTCAGTACTGTCTTAAGACATAAATTTAATTCCCCTGTTGTTGAAGCAGACACAGAACACACCTCTCCCAGTTGCTAGGAAGGTGCTGTAATGTGAAGTATTAGGCAATAGGTAAAAAAGCACTGGTACACCTCCTTTGAAAGAGCCATCACCCATCTCAGAAGAAGCTGAGACAGATCAGGTCCTGAGCAGAAGGAATTGCCAAATGTGAAAACCAGATAGACACCTATCTTAGATATAGTGTGTTACTCAATGGAGGGGTTTTTGAGTTAATATAGGTGTGATAGTGATTTTCAGAAATACCACCTCTTCTTCACTGATGAACTAGAGATTTTGAACCTTGTCTTCTGAGAACTAAATTTTTCCTTACCTCCTCCAAAGAGATAACCACCTAAAATTTAGATTGATCTGTTTAAAACAGTCATCTTGACCTCCAGCCTCTTTTAAAATTTTCTTTATTCTTACTTTTCCTTTAGAAACTAACTTGAGCTTGAGTTTTGAGAACAATGATCTTTTCAATTTTCATCGCTACAGGATAAAGACTTTAATAATAACATAAAAAATAATTTCTTAATTTTCTTTAAAATGACAGGAAATATTTTGGTGTCCTATAAGAATTCTGCAATATCAGACACTTTCCTGTTGTTCATATGCTTTCCTTAAGATAAAGAGTAACAAGTGCAGCTGTCATTCATCTGAAACGAAAGCCAGTTCTCATCTAGGAGAAGGAAAAAGTAGCATTTCCTAAAACTTATCTGCATTGACTTTTAGAATATCTCAAAGATTAGCAAAAACCAGTTAACTTTCTTTTTAAAAATAACATATGGTATTTAAGTGCATTTTAGTCAACAAAAGTACCATTGACTAGATCAAATGTCAGAAAATGCTCCATGAAATTTGAATAATTTTTTCCCCTTAACAGTCAGTATTTCACTCAGCACTAATCTGTAGAGAGCAAAAGAAAATTGTTCAACATTTTTGGTTATCAGTTCTCTATGGAACAAGAAAGAAAATGATGTAATTTTTGCCTTTATTTATTTTTTAGCATAAGAAAAAAATCATAGTATCAGTTAAACCTGAAGTCTGAGCTTTCCTTCTCTGTTTTATATTCTCTAGTGACTTTTTGCTATTATGCTTCATGTATAAGTGTAAAGGAACATCTTATATTCAGGTACACTACCTACATGGATGGTATGCACACACTGAACAATTTCATAGGGAATTTACATGATTTTTTCCTTTGTTTTTCTTCTTTAAATATTAATAAGTTCATCTTTTATAAATAGAGTACACAACTGCTCTCTAAGTACCGCAAAGGATTACACTTACTGTCTAAAGGTATAGACTTTCAAAATCACTGTCCCTTGAACCAGTTAGAGATGGTTGTTTTCTGCAAAGTAGCTGGCTACCTTTCTGTTTGTTATGAACAAATTGCTTTCAATAAATTGTACATTTGTCCTATTTTCTGCTGTTCTAATGCTGACAACCAGTCATCTTAAAACTCAATGAGACCTCTATTTATGGCTTGAGTTTAGGAATATAACTTACATGCTGGCATGCTTATAGTGTGAGAAAGCTTACTGCTTGACTGTCTGAAAAGACAGAGTTTCTTCTGTTCAATTGGCTTTCAGCAGCCTAAGATAGCATTTTGTTTATCTAATTCTATGCATAAAAATCTTTCCAAAAAATCTGGATATTACCTGAGCATTGTTCTACATAATCTTAAATCAAGAAGTAACAGCACATTTCTTTATGGCAGAACAGATAATTGAATGGCACTATTTGAGTCGACTGTGATGTTATCATTTTTTAGGTCATTATCTTCAGCAAGAGCTTTGCTACTTTATCAGCTGCAATTTAAAATACAGGTGCTTTTAATGTTCTTTCAAAGGCTTAGATGATAATATCAAGAAAAGTGAATTTGAGGTTTAGTACAAATAATTCCTCTTACTTGAACAATCATTCTTTGAAAGATGCAAATCAAAATGAGAGTTAGAAATTATGTTCAGTTTTATAGTAATGTTACTCCAGAATAAAGCTGATATTTTTCTATTAGTGCCATTGCACAATTTCACTGATGGCACCATTAGTAATATACTAAAACATGACACTGACTTGAGAAGGAGAAAGACACTAATTCAGGAACTCATATTTTTTTGATGGTGAAAAAACCCCCGACATTATGAGGTTGTGTCTATAGTGCAAAGCAGATATATGGGTGGGTAATGTTTTTGGCAGCACTTCATAGCTTTCATGGGAACATCTTGGCCAGGTCAACTGTCCCATGTCCATCCTACTGGGATGGCAGCTTTTATTCTTTTCAGCTCCAAAGACAAAACGTCTTCTTTCATGGGGTACTGTCTGAATCTTTCTACTTCAAAAAGAAAAACCACTGCAGCATCCCTCATGCTTTGGGATTGAGTGATCATCTATGGGACATTCATAAGTTTTACATTCACATTTCTCATGTTTTATATTTTTAAATGAAGCTGGATTATTTCATTTCAAGATATCAAAAATGAGGAAAAAAAAAATCAGACATTTTCTTAGACTATTGGAATTACATCTTTTGTCTTTGGCATGGTATTTCTTCAATTGTCCTAGGAAAGCACCTAAACTAAATTTTTTAGTAATAGAATAAGTGGAAATCTTGAAATATGAACTCAGCTGCAAATGAAATAAGATCTGTTTTGAACATGTGAAATATGATATAATACAAAGCACTCTAAAATTCGTGCAAAGAATATCAGATTTGATTACCTAAAATTTATAGATATTTCTTAAATATTGAGCTTCTTTTCACTACCTGACACCTATTCCTAATCTTTCATTTCCACATACAGATGTTGTGAATTAACTAAAATATAATTGTGAAACATTCAATTAATTCAGAAAATCCAATAAGCAAATAATTCTCATTCTGTAAAAAATAAGCAAAAAAAAATTATTAGCCTGCAGTAAATAATTTTTTAGATCATTCACTTGGGAGACAAAAGTGAGCTAAATTCAGGCTGCTTATTGGAAGAGCCTCCTTTTTCAATGTGTTATAGTTTTTGTTCCTTGATTCTGATTTTCCTACTTAGCAGTTTCCAGTCAAGTACAATACAATTGTCTGCTAGGCCAGGTTAGGATTAGTCAAAGTTTTTCGTAGTATCCTATATGGTACTGCATTTTAGTTTTATGTCCAAAGCTGTGTTGATTAATACACCAATGTTTTAGCAATTACTGATTTGTGCTTACAGAATGTCAAGAACCTCTCTGTTTCTCACCCAGCCAGTGGCCAGAGAGTGGATTGAGGGTAGGCAAGAGGCTGGGAAAGGACAAAATCAGGGCAGCTGACCCCAGGTAACCAAAGGAATATTGATGGCATATGACATGGTGCTCAGCAATAAAACTACCTTGTGGGGGTGTAATTTTTCAAAGATACCTGGAGGACTGTCTAGGAATGGATCATCTGATGGGTAAATGCCTTTAAACCACTTGTGTTTTGGTCCTTCTTTTCTCCAGTTATCAAATTGTCTTTATCATGATGTATGAGGTTTTTTCATTTTTTTTCCCCTTCTGATTCTCTCTTGTATCCTGCTGGGGTGGAAGAGTTAGACGGCAACTGCCATGTGGACTTTGCTGTTGGCCAACAAGGAGTCAACATAATGTGAACTCTAAGTAATTTGTTTCTGACTTTATTTTAATAATTCTGTAAGGCTTTGTAGGAGTCTAATGTCTTCTCCAGGCCAAATCCCCACATATTTGAATCAAAGGTCTTAATCTTTCATAATTTCTTTTTATCAGTGATGTGGATGGTTCAGGAGAAACAGATTCTCATCTTTTAATTCAAGCACTGGAGCTTAATCCAGAGCAGATGAGAGCAGGAAAAATCCCCCTGTTCTCTTTTACCTCTGAGCTAGATGTTAATTTCCTGCATATTTTGGTGATCACACTTGGAACTGTGATAAGCGCATATTTGTTGAGGAGAAAAATAGTCATGAACTTATTAGGTAAACACTATCAAGTACTCAGCAGCATGAAGAGTAATTCTTGCATGTTTATGTCTTTTCCAGACTTGGCAGAATTTGTTTTCAGATCTCTGTCTTTGCCTAAAGCCTAGGACCTCCTGCCAAATTTCCAAGTGGCCTGACTCTGATTTCATGTTCTGTGTATTTTTTTCTGATGCTTGAGGAATGACAGGAGTCCCTTGTTCATTCATGCAGATCTTCTGCCCCCTTCTAGGGGATTTCCTGCCAGCCCAATCAGAAACCACTTCCACTCCCTTCCCTCTGAGGTCCTTTCCTTTTGCCTGGTGGTGAGAGGGTGGGACATCCATTGATTCTCTTGAAGTGGATGGTGGGGGCGTTTGTCTGAGGTATGGTAGAGTGCAGTTCCTCCAGAAAATCTCTTCCTCAGAGAGACACTTGAGCTCTTCCAACAAGGAGGATGACCAGCACCTGAGGTAACCATTTGAGTAGACAAATAAATAATTATTATTAAAAAAATCCCCAAAAAACCAAACAAAAAACCCAAACCAACAAAAATCCAAACAAGCAAATAATCAAACAAACAAACAAACAACCCACACAAAACTTGCTTCCCTTTATTTTCTAACAAAATTTTGGATTTAAATGTAGCAGACTAATAAGTATCATAAAATACCTTAAGCCAGGAAGTAGCTAAAATCATCAGCTGGAAAATGCTAGCAATCCTGTCAGTTTTGAAGAGGACTTCTTATGAAATATAATCAACTAATGTTGCAATATCTATCATTCCGGAGACCCTCCTGATGGCATGGAGCTTCCCTAGTTCAAGCATAGTAGTGAAGAATTATGCCTTACAATTTGCATCTTTCATACTGAATTTAAATTTTTCTGCCTCACTTGCTCTTCCAAGCATAGATTATTATCTAGTTTTCTATTATGTAAAATAATAAAAATAAGTAAGTACTGTTCTATTCAAGATTAAAGATATCTTCCTTGTCTGAGAAATATTGAGGTGTCAAGGATCATGTAACTTCCTTAGGGTGAGCACAAACATTCAACTATGGATAATTTTCAGTTTTCTTGTACTTTTTTTGCACAGACAGGTAAATAGAAAATAAAGATTTTAAAATGTTCAAGGCTGAATTAAGTATGTTCTTCATTAGTACTGGATCTTAGAATTAGATCCATGAAGAAATTGTGGCGCAGCAACGATAAATTTCAGTGTCTAATATACAGATATATGATTTAAAAGATTAATTGACCATGATTCTTTAAATTATACTGTCTTACTAGTGCCAATAACAGTCACAGAATATTTCCAACATAACATGAAATTATGTTATGGATAGAAAAAGTAATTTCTACAAATACATAATAAATTTAAATTTTAGTCTTGCAAGGAGAGCTACTAGTGTGGATCCATATTCCAATTAAAAGTTAGTAAAAAATTTGATGAAAAATATGAAAAATTATTGTTACATCTATTTACTATTTTAACACTGTAGAAACATGTACTTTGAAGTCTCATTACAAAGCAATTAAAAGATGAAAATAGAATTTCATTTGCAAGGTATTAGCTTACAATGAATTTTTTGTCAGGCCAAAACTATAATTACATAGAAATTAATTTTTCTCTTCAGGATATTGTTGATAAGTGACAATGTGTGCATTTGGATGGAAAGGATGGGAATAAGTTCTAAAATCAATGCTCTGAACAACAAGCAGCTGCAACTCAATATACGTAAAAAATAATGAAACCAAGCTGAGTAGTGTAAACTTCAGTGAAAAAGTCATCTCTTGAGATGCAATCTTCTTGCAAAGCTCTTGAATGATTAATGGAAATGGTATTTCACTCGTGGTTGTTTTTTGAAGTGGGTCAAGAACACATATGTTTATAACACACAGAGAAATGATGTTAAATTTTAAAGCTATGAGAAATTCACAAGAGCCAGACATATTTAGGATTAAAACTTTGACTATGTCCACAGAACATTCCCCCTGTGCCTTCATAATTGCAATGTTGTTAAGGCTTGAAATCAGTGCTTTTATGTTACAAGTTAAAGATTAATTGGAAGCCATATTTTTGAATTTTCTTTCTTTCTTGGGTTAAAGGCAAATCATTAAAACAGCATGAATACATTTCCTTTTCCTATATTAGTTTCCTTTTATTAGTTGGGGGGGGGGGGGAAGGGGGAAAGAGGAAGGGGGAGGCGAAGGGACTTTGAAGGAGAAATCTGAAACAAATATATGCTGTATGCATTTAAGTAGGAGATATATTTATTTTCTCACTGAGAAAAATTTGATTTTAGAATTTGCAAAAATGCAGTAGTCTTATAATTTGGTTAGGAAAAGGCACTCTCACTCTACAAGTAAATAGTCCAGGGCTTAGCCACACTGATTCTAACAATACACAGATAACTGCTTTGCCTGCATATCAACTCAATAGAAATAGTTTTAATCTATAACTAGTTTATCTTTTAATAGTTTAATCTTTAATTCTTACTTTTGACTTTGTTTTTAGTGCCCTTTCTTACTTGTCAATAACTACTATAATTATTGTCAAGCAAGAAGATAAAACTAAGAGTGTAGTAAAATGTGACATTTTTGAACTAATTCAGTATTTTGTTTAATTTGCTTTTAAATATGAAATATCTAGATCCTCTGCTTTTTACTTAATATTTTAAGTTATTTTATTCAAGTCAGATAGCAATAAAATCTCCTAAAAGAGTCATTCCCTTCAAGAAGGAAACTGTTTGGATCTGTATCTTATCTTGGTGAGGCAATGTTTCATGCTTAGAGAATCTCAAAATAATATTTATTCTCAAAATAATATTTATTCCCACCACATTAGTTTAACTATTTTTTTTAAATATTTATCCATATGTAAAACTATCTTCTGCTTATATTGAATTGTCACTGTTTAGCTACAGTTGAGATTAATTAATTGCTCCAATTCATGCTGTATTTCTCTTTCTTGAGAAAAACTTCTGAATAAAATAAATTATATAATATTTTAGCTCAGGAACAATGTAGTCTGTTGTTAATTGTATCAGCAGTCAGAAAACACTTGTTGATGGTAAATAATATTTTATCTTTGGTCTATGAAGAAAAACATTGCTTGTTTTTCCTATGACATTTGCCTCACAATGTGGAAAATCTGGAAGTACGTAAAGCATTATAAGGTTTGACTGAGGAGTAGATTGAAAATCATCTGCACACAAAAGCCACTGTAACAGATGTTGAAAGCTGACCCTATGACTTAATCACTTTAATAGCAGTTAAAAATCCCACCCAAACCCTCAGGTAACGGTTCTATCCTGCAGAATGGGACATGTCAGTGACTAGTCTGAATCAGTCAGGTGAATGACAGATATGGTTGAGAAACATAGCAAGAAAATGGCTCTAATAGCAGACAAAAATAGAGGCAGGACTGCCTGTGTCTTTATCTAAATGTGAAGGAAATGTTAAGCATAGGCAGGAGAGTATACACAATTTTTCCTTTTTACGTCAGTGAATACCCCCTCTGCATGCAAATAAATCACATTTTGTTTTCAGAAAGGTGCACATTCTAATTTTGGGACACTTGTATTGTCTGCAGCCTTACAGGTGTCGGGTCCTGAAGTCAGCTGATTCTGTTTGGAAACATAAGAGGTATATATTGGAAGCGCAATAAGAGTTTGTTCTTTTGACCCAAAAATAACCAGTGGAGGCCCAGTCTTTTGAAAAGGATGCTTTCACAAAAGTCTGAATGAAGTTTTGCTTAGCTTAGTCAGAGATCACGACAAAAAATTTACTTTCAATTTATCTCCTCATGAAGTTACAAGAATGACTTGAAAAACAGAACAATTTGGTTCTGTGTTTGAGTTGAGCAACAGTTGGTTGCTCTTTGGTATGTGCAAACCAAGGGACAGCCATCTTTTGTCAAAGAAAGGTACCTGGCTTTCTGATAGGGCACCTTCTGTCAGACCAAGATCAATTTCTGCAGCTGCCTGCTGCAGAGGAAGAGAAAATCCTTTAGGCATTGCATCTGAACACCCAGGCTATTTCTGACAACAGATATTGCTCTTTCCCCCGCTTTTCAGAACTTCCCAAAGTACAGGTTTTCTGGAAAGTTTTCTATAGACTAGAGTGGGACAAGAGAAAGGCAGAAAATGCAAGCTTTAAGAGAAAAGAGAAAAAGATCTTTTAAAACTGATAGAAGCTTAGACATTACACAGCTCAGTGCCTAGTCTGTGAGTTAATCAACATATAAAACTCTTCCTAATTAGCTGACAAGTGAGATCAGATTATGCATTTAAAAGTACAAAGGATGGATGTTTGTAACAAGAATAGGGACAAGACCCATCAAGGCCTTCTTGCCACTTTTGAAGTCAAATATGAAAAATATATTTTAATCATTTTGCAACAGTTAAAATGCATCTTTAAAACTAACCAGATCCGACTAGCCCTGAAATAAAATAAGGAACTACTAAATAAGGACTGCCAATGTATGTCTTTCTCACAGATCATTATTTTCTCCTATTCTGAAGCAGATGTGATCCATAAATCTTGTGAAGTTAATGAGATTTATGAGTGCTCATCAGCCTTAAAATTAGGCTACTTAGCTTTTCATATGCCTATAAGCCCTCTTTTTAACCTAAATTTTGAAATTTCCGTTTCAAAATTAGCCTGAAAATCATATTTGCTGCGAGTTTTAACTCCTATCTCTTTTATGCTTTCAAAATTTACATTTGTAATATTAAATATCAGTTTCAGAAGATGTTGGATCAAAGCCGAATATATTTTTTTGTTTTGCATTTAGTGTTATCTTGAATCTTAGAAGCTTATTCAACGTGAAGCCCCAAATGATTTATAACAAACAAATACTAACACCCCCCCTCCAGTATCAGAATGATCAGCTAGCTTGACACTAGGTGGCAGACAAGACAACTAGGAAGGCCCTCGAGCAAAGTACCTCTGTAATTCTGGTGAGCTTCCTTCCAGTTTAACACCTCCTAACATATAGGCAGCAAAATCAAGGAGTTAGTACTGCAAACATGCTAATTGCAGCACAGACTTCCTGCACACACTATTGACTGACTATATCTTTTAGTGCTCATGCTAGTGTTTTGAAGAATGAGTAACACTGAGAATCCTTTGTCTTTGAAGCCATGAAAAAGTACTTTGTGATTAAAAAATTGTTTTGTTAGTAGTTTAATTATGAATATTATGTAGATACATGTGAAAGAATATGTATTTCATAATGTATGAGAAACAATGCCCAGCTAAAACTTCTTGTTATATAAGTATAACCCTTGTTATACAAAAGTGTCTGTTTCTCTCTCTGTATGTATGTTATATCAGCCTATAGTCAATCTACTGGTTGATATTCTAGGATCTGCTCCCCAATGCATTCAGGAGCAATGCATTCCAACTAAGAAAAAGTCAGGCAAAAACACAGGAGGTCTGTCTGGATGAACAGGGTCAAACTCAATCACAAAAATGAAGACTAGAGAGGGTGGAATCAAGGACAGATAGCCTGGGATGAATACAGAGAGATTAACTAAGCAGCCAGGGATCAGTATAAAAACGCTAAAGACCTGATGGAATTAACCCAACCCGTGAACATCAAGGGCAACAAGAAAAGCTTCTATAGCCATGTTAGTGATAAAAGGAAGATTAGGGAAAATGTGAACCCCCTCTGTAAGGAAATGGAAGACCTGATTACTCAGGAGATGAAGAAGACTGAGTTACCCAGTGACTTTTCTGCTTTCATCTTCAATGGTAAATGAACCAGCCATGCTGCCCGAGTCACAGGATATAAAGTCAAAATCTGGGAGAATGAAAAATCTCCCACTGTAGGAGAAGACTGAGTTTGAGACCACCTAATGAACCTAAAGGTGCACAAAACCATGGAACCTTACGAGATGCATCTGCAGGTATTGAGGCAGCAGGCAGATGAAGTGGCTAAGCTGATATCTGTCATATTTGAGACAGATTTTTTTTCTATATATCAATTTTTACTGCTCTAGTGAAGCTCCCACTGACTGGAAAAGGGGAAATTTTACAGGGAAATTTTAAAAAGGGATAAAAGGAAGACCCAGAGAACTACAGGTGCCAGTCTCATCTTCGTGCCTGGAGAGATCATGAAGCAGATCCTCCTGGAAAGTATGGTAAGGCATGGGTAAAATAAGGAGATGATTGATGACAGTCAAGATGGCTTCACTAAGGGCAAATTGTGCCTGATGAATTTGATGGTCTTCTGTGACATGGTTA
Source organism: Cinnycerthia olivascens (assembly GCA_035048155.1). Taxonomy (NCBI): domain Eukaryota; kingdom Metazoa; phylum Chordata; class Aves; order Passeriformes; family Certhiidae; genus Cinnycerthia; species Cinnycerthia olivascens. The sequence goes on from JAWWMU010000180.1 coordinate 51,603,072, forward strand.
GGCATTGGTGAATATGGGAAGAACAACTGATGTAATCTACCTGGACTTCTACAAAATATTTAACACTGTCTTACATGACAACCTTGTCTCTAAACTGGAAACATGGATTTGACAGAGGGAATATGAGGTGAATAAGAAATTGGTTGCATGGATGCACTCAAAGGTTTGCTGTCAATGGCTTGATGTCCAAACAGAGACCAGGCATGGGTGGTATTCCTCAGGAATTAGCATTGGGCTGGCACTGTTTAATATCTTTGTTGTTGACATGGGCTGGGGGATTGAGCACACTCTCAGTGCTCAACTACACCAAGCAGACTTGTGCAGTCAACATGCAGGAGGGAAGGGATATGCCATCCGGAGAAACCTTGACAGGTTTGAGAGGTGAGCTTGTGCATTTTTCATGCATTTCAAGAAGGTCAAGTGCAAGGTCCTGCAGCTGGGTCAGGGTAATCCCAAGTACAAGTAATGGGCTGGGTGAAGAAGGGATCAAGAGCAGCGCTGAGGAGAAGGACGTGGGGGTATTAGTGGATGAGAAGTTCAGCGTGACCTGGAAATGTGCTCTTGATATATGGATATACATGGAGATACATTGAAAAGTTTTAGCTGGGCTTTCTACCATGTTTTTATTGAATGGTTATACAATATTTTTTCTCTATGGCAGTGAAAATATCTGTCTATTACTTCCTTTTTTATTCTTTTTCAAATTCTGAACCATCTGTTGAATATTATGAAAGACCTTCCATGAGCAATGCATAAATTACATAATTATGTCCTATGAACAGAGCAAGAACTTTGCTATAAGCTCAGAGAAATTAAAAAATTGCTAATATAATTAAAAATCTAGCACAAACATTAGTGAACATATTAAAAATGTTGATCCAATTATAAAGTAAAAAATTTAAAGGAAATTATTTCCAGATTTTTTTTTTTTTCCACACCAGAAATGCAAAGCTCTTAGTCACAGGGGACTAAGTCCATAATCTGATTTCCAATTCTTAGCAAACTGTGTTGGGTAATAAACTTGTAATGAGAAAACAAACAAATTAAACTGTCTAAAAGGTCTGATCCTTCAATAGATTTTTTTATTTTAATGAAAATAACCTATTGAATGAAACTTGAATTTTCTTACTCTCTTAGTTTTGAAGATACCTAAACACACACATTATTGCATCTTTTTTAGCTGTCAGCAAAACCAGTTGAAAAAGCATCAATGATAATTGAATTTATATAAAAGATATCTATCCAAGTGATATAGGAACTTTTCAAAAAGATACATAAGCAAATAAAGAGCACTTTGACTGTGACTTTTTTTCAGATAGTTAAAACTGAAGGTATTTGAAAGTTATCTAAAAAATAATGTCTTCAATTTTCACTTTTAATTAACTGTTAAATATCAGTAGTACTGTGAATTCATAGATAAAATCACTGTGAAAGTTAAATGGAACATAAACCAAAGATAAACAGGACGTTTTCTCATTGTTTAGCATTATTAATTTCTGGACTTAACTCATTACCAGAGATATCAAACAAGCAAAGGTATTTATCCAGTGAAGCTGAATGTATTTGTTGCACTCTGACATTAAGTCATTTGAAAATATGTTGCATAAGGAAATGAGTAGAAGCTCAGAATATACAGTCTTGGGCTCCTGCTGCGCAGCTTGCAGGATTTGATGCCTCTGTGTGTATTTATAATACTAAACCAAGCTGCAGATGCAGCTCACTTTAATGAATTAGTTATCTCCCTGCCCAGGACAACTTTTCTCCATTTCCTTCTTTATGCTCCTTGTGCCAACAATGTCATTGTCTGCCACAGGCTTGTTTTATAACAGATTGTACTGTTTTGCTCTTATGTTGCCTTCATTTTGGCTTCCAAGTGGAAATGGTACTAATGCATTTCTTAGGCACTTACTATAAAAACAATTTGTCCTGTTGGCAGTTTCAGATACTCAGGAATTCTATGTACTTGTCTTCACTTTGCAGATCATCTTTTTTTGGCACTTAAATATCACAGGAGGAACTTCCTGACTGGAGATAGCACTTACCATATTACATGAGCTGTGCATTCTTTTTGGCTCTAGGGCTACATATAGAGACAAGCATTTGGCTCTAGCAGGCAAAACAAAAATGAATAAACTGCATCAGCAGAAAAATTCAGGTCAATATAATTTTCAGCTGCAGAAAATTCACATGATTTTTACTACACCTGATGAGTTCTATGGGTCCAGTGTTTTGATTTTTTTTTTTTTTATGTGCAGTCATTCAAGATCACATTTCTTTTCATTATAGATAATGTTTGCTTCCTCTTATGAATATAGTTCATCTTCAAGTTCTGTTTTAAATGTTTTTAATTATCCTTCTATTGTTAAATAGGGCTGATATAAAAAAGACAGTTATTTTCCAAATGCCATGTTTCCAATTAATATAAACCTAAAAGGATGTAATGAATGATTTTTACAGCCAAAGCTTTTAATACTGGTGATTCGTCTTTGATAGCATATATTTTGAACCTTTTTTTTTTCCTGTAATATATACTAGTTAATTAGGGTTGCTTCAGAAAGGAAATTAAGTACCAGCCTTATACTGAATACATAGATGAACATTCTTTCAAGATCCCTTGATTTGAGAGCACTCCTCAGTATTAATTGATCATGAGGAAAGGAAGAGAAAAAGTCATGAAATTGTATGCAATGCAGAGTAAAACTTTCAACTTTTCTGTATTCTATGCCCTTTTTGACATGCTGAATGTCTAATAAAGCAGAAAACAGTATTTGCAGTGACGTTGGTGATACAACACAACCTTCTCTTTAAAAAAGTATTCAAATGTTAGAGCTAGAGGACATGTAAAATCAAGCTGTAGGAGAAGAGAAACAATAACTTCCCCAGGGAATATGATGACATTAGATGAAAAATTCGCATGAAAATAAACCAGTACGTATTACTAAAGGGTAAGATAAATTTGTACAGAATCAAATTAATCATTTGCATCAGACTCAGAGGAAAAGATATTCCACTGTTTCTTTCACCTCCCTCTGTAAGTAAAACAATATAACATTTAGAGGCAGAAAGCAATATCAACAGCTGTAATAATAACAAAGGAAAAAATAAAGTATGATCTCATTATTTGAGTAGGATATTTAAGTAGCAGTACTGGACTGCAAGGAAGATATGCTGGAAAATAATTGCAGACATGTTGCAGACATGTGGCTGAATATCTAAGTCTGTACTAGTGCATGTATGTCATGATCTTTCTCCATTTGCTAAGATTTTGCTCCTTGGTAAACTCAGCCACTTGCTCGGAAAGCAATAGAAGGTGAAACAATCACTGACAAGTGTATTGTGGAAACATCTCACAAGGTCCTCCTCGAGAGCAGTTTTATAACACATCTGTTGGTATATACTTAAATTTGGCATATGCTTAAAGTTGGTATATACTTAAAATGCTGTCTCATATAATGAATTATTGATGCAGTAGTGCAGTGAATTACACACAGGTGAAAGTTAAGCTACTGTAGTACTGTAAAATATGAATCAAGCAAATAAATGAACATACTAATATTTCAGTTTCCCAGAAACTCTCTGCTATGCTTTAGGAAAGTTCCTATTTTCATTCTGTTTATTCATTCCCTCAGTCCCTTAGAGAAATGTAGAATGGATTGTCCATTCAATATCGTTGTGTGAACTCAGCTACTCTTTTAATCTCTGAATAAACAGTAATTCAGGACTTCTCTTTCAAGGGGTATGCAATCTTCATCCCTAGGATATATCATAGGCCAAAAGACACCTGACTTTGCTTATTCAATTTCAAGAACCTGGAAGAGACAGGAAATTTGGAAACCCTGTAAACCCTCTAATCTATTAGTTCATCTTATTACTGAATGATAACCACACTTCTCAAGGTTAATTCTGCTTTTCACTGTCCTTTTGCTTGGTGCTACATTTAAGTAATGTTTTGTGGAATGTTGCTATTTAGATCTGATAGTAGATTTTTGTTTTCATTACATATACTGGCATGTGACTACATAAAGAATAACTGCAACATCAGGTGCATGTAAGAGGGATTTGAAAATGGGGCTTCAGAGTTTATACTGCGAATGAGGTGGAAATTAAAAACAAGTTAATACTTTACAGTAGAGCTTTAAGTACCATTGTCCTTATAGCTGTAATAGCCTTTCCTTTAGAGACTCAGTCAGGGAGTTGAAGATATTAATGTTGATTTTGTCAGAAAATTTGAACCTGCAAACTTCAGAAAAAAGAGAGAAGTAAAAAAGTAATGAAATTTGACAGTCTTCTAAAAGTTAGATTAGACTTAGAGTGCCTTTTAAAACATAAAAATACCTGTTGTTATGTCTTCTGGTATGGATGGTGGCTACCAGGTCATCTAAAAAGTAAACAGAGTCATTATGGTTTAAATGGTTGGGTTTTGGTTTGGCATTTTGTTTTATTTGGGGTTTTTTTTAGGGGAAAAAGGCTGTTTCCACACGGAAAGTACCATTAAAAAGTGGCTTTTTTTGAAGTACAGAGTCATTAACAAGTATAACTTCCCTACTGAAAATATTTTTTTCCAATAGTTGTTATGCCCACTCCAAAATTTTCTAAGAAGATTAGACATAAAGCATATTTTAAAACATAAATTTTATTCATATTACTCAAATAAACTGTTCCTGTCAGATCTGCTTCTGTGCATCTCCCATATCCAGATGAATACATTAAATATTAAATACCTAGACATATTTTTACTTAATGTTTTACATCTACAAAGTGGAGATTTAAAGAAATTAGATGTCTTGGACAAGATCATGGACAAAATACTGACAGGTCAAGGAACAGAGTGTTCAGGAGGTACTTTGGTAAATCAAGAGCTGTGTTTGAAGTACTGTTTTAATGTATGTTTGAATGACATATGCATTTTACTGCATTTGTCGGTTATTACTGTTGCTATTTTATAAGTAGAACCTATATTTTATAGTAACTAATAAAGCATCACATGCATTCTTTATAATTCCAGGTGACTAAATAATAAAACCATGTCCTCCAAAAAGTCTTCCCAAGTCTCCATATCAAAGTAAAGAATTCAGCTGTTTCTCAAGTGCTGGGCCCTAAGCATTTGAGTGTTCTTATCCATTGATTAATTCCCTATTGCATTTATAGAAATTATTTTGTTTTGTTCAGGTTCTTTTTAGTAATTTATTCTTTTTGTTATATCTTTGTTAGAATAATCCAAGTATGCTTTAACTTCCTCCTTCTCTGAAATCTCTCCATCTCTCCTAAGGCTAACTTTTGTGGAACAGAAAATGTTTGCTAGCTAACTCTTCAGAGTCAATCAATCAATTGATCTTTTTTCAGTTCTATAGTTTTAATACTAAGATTTTCTATTATTGCATTATTCAATTCTAATCTATTAAATTCACTTTAATAATAAAAACACACTGTAAAAATATGTGAAGAGAAAATGTAGTATCACATAGTATTGAGTGGTTTTGCTCAATACACTGTGAATTTTAAGTCAGCTGCAGTGGTAGCTCAATATATTTCAATGAAAGTTATTGGAGCAAAATATTGAAACAAATTTACAAAGTACATAATACAAGTCAGGAATATTAACATATTTTTAGCTCTGCTACTGTTCACCCTATAATAGAAATATTTTATACTACGGCCTAAAATATTTAAAAGCAATGAAACAGCAGAAGAAGGCTGTCAATTGGCTCTGAATTTTCTTTTAATGTATTGAAGTTAGCCTGAAGATAGGACTTTGTTTATGTGATTTAATATTTATAAGGGTAAACTAACTTCACAAAGTAGTACATATTTACATCTCTAAGTAATTGCTCCCAGTAATTAGTTAATTGCATTACTAGAGATGGCAAAGCATTCATGAAAAATATTTTCTGTGCATCCAGTGATTTACAAACTAAACCTGGACTTCATACAGACATAGTACACCTATTATAAAATAATTATATATTATTAATACATACATATTGTCTGTGCAGAAAGCCTTACTGGTATCAAGTAGCTAAAACCTATTAGTTACCCAGGCTGTAGAGGTTTCCCCTGTGCCTGCAAAGTTAGCAATAGTGTAACAATATTGCCTCCACTTTTACTTCCATTTTAACATTATTTGAAATAATGTCATCTGCAAGTTTGATTCAATCTGAATGCCAGAAGCGCAGAACAAAAAATTTCTTGTATCAAGAAAATACAGAGAGAATCTTGTACCTCTCACATTTATTCTGGGGCTTACGCAACAGAACAAAGAGGTTAAAAATGAAAATATTTTCTAAATTTTATGTTCATCCATAGAATTAGTTTGATACTATATTTAAAAGCACTGGTTATAATTCATTATTTACAGCAGTTTAAGATGCTGCAAATTGTCAGATTATTTTAATTGTACTGTGACCTCTGTTTCAAAGGTCTGTATCTCTACAACTTGTGAGTGGTTATGATATTTCACTGACAAAAAGGCAGGTCACCACTGCAGGCACATGGAGTATGCACCTATGTGTGAATAAAATGATACAGTTCTTTCAGAAAACAGAAGGATTTAAGTTTTTCTAAGTAAGGCTCTGATGCTGTATGTTCTGTCACAATGTCAAAAAGGCATTTTGCTGAAGAAAGGAGAGTCAGGTGGTTTAGTAAGTCTACAGATCCAGATTCTAATCATGTATAGAGCTGGCTATACATATCTTCCAAATGCACTCTGATAAGCTCCAACAAGCTTCTTTCAGGGATTAAAGCAGATTTTAGAATTGCATATACAGCAACTGTTTGAGAAAGAATATTGTCACTATGAGCAAGATATGAAAAGAGTGACAAAGAACTTTTTTGAAAGCTATATTAGAATATTGTTTAAAATTCAGATAAATATTTACAAACAAAGTTCTGCTTAGGGGAAATCAAAGAGAAATTAAAGCAAGGAATGGCTACAATAAGAATATCATTCTCTAAAATATATGATGCTTTGTATAAATAAAAAACCTCTATATCTCCCTTGAAAATAGAATGCAAACATGAAATGAAGGTCACATATCACTCCCAATGTTTTTTTTAAAAAATACAAATATTTTTTTTTTCTAATTTTTACTGCTGGAAAGAGTTGATAGGAAAAGAAATCATAGAGATCATGTATAGTTTTGTTTTGTCTCACTTTGTCTTAAAATGTGCTAGCTGTCATAATTTACTGTATGTAGAAATGAATAACTATTGCTGAAAACATTCCATTCCCCATCCCTTTCAAGAGTGACATTCAATTCTTATTTGGGTCCATTCTGAAAAGCCTCTTTGTTTGACCAGGTCAGTATGTAATATCAACTGAACAGTAGAGAATTAACATTTCTGCTTTCTTTGTAATTCTGAAATGTATTAATGGAATAATATATTTTTGTTAATGAAATTTATCTGGAGCATAAAATTAAAGCTACAGCTCTAATTACTATATTTTAGCAACCATGGAGTACAGACTGAGTGTTAATATCTATTGATGGATGAAATTTTCAGGTAGTTGGCACTTGAAGCTAACTCTACACTTTGAATGTAAAATGTGTGGGTTTCATCTTATGATGAAAATTATCAGTTAGCAAGAAGGACACCCCTGTTTTACTTGTTCTGTTTTTCCTTGTGTTTTTGTCATCTTCATGGAAGTTCATATGCAATGCTTTGAGCAGAGCATTACTCAATGTAATGTCCATGTTTTATTCAATTCACAATAGCAAAAAAACTGCTCTAATTTGGTTTATTAACAGGCTTGGTAATCTTAGCATCATCTGTTACACTACCCATGACTTTATGGTATTTCACTGCCTCACACCAGAGTATTGAACTTATGTTCAAAATGAGTTGGAGAACTGCAGAGCTAGAATTATCCTCGTTTTTGTGACTGGAACACTGAGGTGCATTATCCACTGAATTAAAGACTGGTTTGAATATCTACAAACTTATTTTTAGACTACTTAGCCCTGCAGCTTGGGTTACTGCTCCCAGTACCTTCAACTGCAGCTGCAGGTGTCCTGTAGTTCTTGGCATTAACTGTACTCCCAGAAAAGGAGAAACTCAAAACCTGCTGCATGAAAAAAAATGGTGTAAATGGTGTAATTCAACTGTCCTACTTTGCCTCACGAAGTTTTTGCATGTCGGTACTCTGACAAACTCAGCTAAAGGAGATTCTTGAAGTAAGTAGCTCTCCATGTTTCTTTCTTTAAATGAACACACCAAAAGACATTAAAGGCCCACAATCTTTAAAAACTGATTATTTAGAAAATATATAAACTAAAACAAGATAATCCTTTTTTCTAAAAAACCCAGATGTCTGTTTCAAACATCAAAATTACCTGAGGAGTTTTTAAACAATTCTCCTTTTACTCCACCATTTCCTTTTTTCTTGCTTTGATTTTGAATCAAAGAATTCCCTATGTTCTGAATCTGAAAACCCCATAAATTCTCCCTAGGTCTTCAAAAAATGTTTTCTTGCACAAGTTTGGCTTTTGTTTCTAACTTACAGCAAGCCCTTTGTTCTGAACAAGGTCTCAATCTCCCTTATCCTGTAGGCTACCTCTCAGTGCCTCCCTCCCATGATATTTTTCAAGCTGACCAGATGCTCACCCTAAGATAGCAGTCTTCCCTTTCCTGTAAACGTTCCTTTTAACTAGCAAGACAGTAACCTGAACAAGTAACCTTTTCTCCTTTTGTTCAACCACCCCTTATAGACAGAATATATAATTCCAGAATCAATAAGATTGGAAAAGACTTTGAAGATCATCAGCTGCATCCAAGGATAGTGATTCCACCATTTCCATGGGGAGCCACTCTTCCAGTAAACCAATTTTTCCTAAAATCCGGCCTCAGTCTCTCAAGATGCAATGGCATACACATGCAATGGACTGCCAGATAATTCAGTTCATCATAGAATTGTAGAAATCACAGTCTTCCAAGACTTAGAGTGTTTCATCAACAAAATGTGAATAAAAATCTCTTCGGCTTTCACAGATAACTTAAAGGGTACAGAGTAAGAGTTTTTTGCTTTTGTGATTTGGTCATTAATCATTCTGTCTTCTGTCAGTTCTCCAGCTCATCTTATTTCACTCATTTCCTTTATTCTTTCATCTAGACTTTCTGTGTCATCACTTAGGCTTCATACAAATCACATTGACTCCTCACCAGGCAGCCATTTCAATTTCTTTTGTTCTGTTTATTCTCAGATCTTTCCTTGTCAATTCTATTTACTATCACAAGCTTTTGCTTTCTGTCCACTTACTGACCTTTTTCAGTTTTTAGTCTCATGTGCCTACTAATGAAAAAGAGCCTAAGAAAGTGAGTTTCCTGAATTTAGAACCAATATGGCTATCAGGAATTCCAGGCAATAATAGTTTTCTGAGGAAAGATTTGGTCAGTTCTGTACTGCTTATTGTTATCCATTCTGTAGTGAAAACTTTTTAGAGTATTATACCTTGAGCAGACTTGAAGATATTAATGGAATAACAACAGACGCATTCTTGATAAACTTTGTAAAAGTCTGTTTTCAAAAATGTTTATCATTGCAGATTTTTATAAAAGGAAATGATATTTAATTTTGCCTAATTTTCTTTAAACAATTTCTTGGGAACAGCAGATATATTTGATTAAACATCTATGGCAGAAACACCAAAAAAGGGTAAATTATTCCATCCTGAGTTGATCACTTAGCAACTGATTCAGTCTCCAAACTCATTTAGGAGGCTAGTAAAGCATGAAAGAAAAATGAAGACTCAAATCACCAAGTAAAAAGTTATCAATGTAACAAGTGATCAAATAAAATAAAATTCATTATAGTAACAAGCTTCTGTTCTGGTTCCAGTTACTCAACATTTCTTCCAGTGTCTGCAAAAATGAAACTCAGATAAGTATGTACTTAGTTTGTTGCAGCCTGCAGGTTTGCAGGCAGGAACTTGTGCTGAGTCCAGAGTTCTTTATGTTTCTCAAAGGTTCTCTTATAGGAATGCAATGAAGTAGACAGGCAAGCTGAGTACTAGTTGATTCCTGCTACGGAAGAGGATTAAAAGTTAGGGTGGCCTCAAAAGCTAGTGCCACCAGCAAAGTAAAACTGATAAAGGCGCAAAAAAAGCTACTGTACAAATTGAAAAATCCATTGGATAATATTACTTTTGATACTGAAGCATAGGTATCATACTTCATAAATTGCTCATTATCGCTGACTTCTAGTAGCAAGGTCACTGTAATGTACTCAGTGTCTGGCCACTTTATTCACTTCTAACAATGCTGGAAAAAACTCTCAAACAAGCTGCTTTTGCAGCTGGAAAGCAATTTACCACTTTCAGCTAAAAAAAAAAAAAAACAACCAACAAAAAACCCCAAAAAGTGAAGATTCAATTCATTGGTACTGCAGTTTTATACTCAAACAAATTTTGGGACTGAGGAACACTGTACATGAATTCAGAAATAATTTGAAAATAGACAGGGCAGATGTTACACTAACCTCTGTCCATTTGACTGTGATAGATAGTTTGCTTTATCTTTTTTTTTTTTACCAGATAATATTATCTCTAGGGAAATCATTATCAGCAGTGCATCTTTAAGCCATATGTTGTCACATATTGGACATCTATATTTCTTTAAGGAAAAAAAAAATTAGTTCAGTTGAAAACAAAACCTGGTTTTGATGCTGCTGCTGGAGTATAACAGTATAAAGTTAATTCATAAATGTATATACATAAATAAAGTTATGGTCCAACAATAACAAATTATTTAGTAGATGTTTTAATTGCTATTTTAAAAATAATTTACAATCCTCCTTTTCATAATACTTTTACTGACAGAAGCAAATCATACTTCTAATACCAAAAAGAGAAATAAAAATGGATTGTTGATCTATTGAAAAAATATCCTATAGATTCTTCCCCCAGAAACTCTTTGGACTTATGAATTTGCATCTGAATTGAGTTCTTGTTGGTGGTTCCTCTACAATTTTTTTTCTATTTTTTTTTTTTTAATCTTAAATAAAATAGTGATCAAATGTCTCATGAGGTTTTTTTGTCTGGCTGATGTCAAAGCAATGTGTCAAAGCATGTAGAACACACAATAACAAAGCACTAATGAAGACATATTTGCACAGCTTTGTTAAAGTCTTGAAAAAAAACTGTTCTATTGTTTCTTGCACAGTGATTTTCATCTCACCTATGTTCATTTCTGATGTATGAGGAGTGGAAGAATTTTATTTTCCCTTACTCTTAAAGAGCCTTTAATTATTTAAATCATTAATTTTCATTTTAATCTAAAGAAATAAAAGATAGAGACAAAAAGGCATCAGTAGGGAATATTTCATATTTTGTGAATAAGATGGGATTTAAGAGACTTTAACCTTCTACAAGGGGAAAAGTTTAACAAGAAGTCTAAGGAAAACTAAGGTTGTTTATGTAGAAGGGTGCCACTAATAAATGAAAACAAAAGCTCCCCAAATATACAATTTTTTTTCCTGAATGAAAAAAAATCTTTGAACTTTCAAACTGTTGATCTAAGCATAACATATACAGATCAATTACACACAAAAGAGGAACGAAATATAGTTGTCTAATTGAAGTTATTAATAATATTCTCTATTTTCTGATTCCATTTATCACTAATGGAAAAGGGGTTTTTGATACAATTTTGCATTATACCAATATGGTTGTCTAAGCAGAAAAATTAGGTTAATAAACTAAAATATTTGCTAACTAATAGAAAAATAATTGCACATATATTGTTGTATATATTAGAATATACTATTGTAATAGAATCTGCAATGTGAAGTTATAGAGTCATAAAATCACAGCTTAGTTTGTGTTGAAAGGAACCATGAAGATAAAACCCCCTTGCCATAGGCAAGGACACTGCCCACTAGATCGGGTTCCTCGGAGTCCCATTCAGCCTGGATTTGAACAATTCTGGACATGGAACATCCACAACTTCACAAGAAAATCTGTTCCAGTGCCTCATCACCCTCAGAGTAAATAATTTCTTCTTGTCCATGTTGCCTGTCCCAGAGCTGATGTCACCCTATTCTCCAGCCATCTCGTTTTGCCTGACATTGCCCCACATGGCTCAGTGGAGAGGTCATTGCTCCATTTAACAATCATTCAATTATATCTACTCATATTTAAATTTCCTCCACACACAAAAGTTAGATCAAACAGCTAAACACTCTTTCATTTAATTCACACTCATGTAATTGCCTGTTAAATGAACAGATCTCACATATAAGTCTATTTCATAAGTGTATGTAGGATTATTCATTTAAATTACTTCATATACAGTATTTTCTGTACATATGTATATACCATGTTCAAAGAAAGTGTCAGTGGTTACTACGAAGTCCATCATTTTGTTTAAGCATGTTTTAAAACTTCCATTTCACTGCTTGCTAAGTAAACCTAGTTCATAAATTGTCGTGAACAAGACAGAATTTCTCTGTTATAACTCTTGTGTTTTAAAATGATATTTTTTGTGGGTAAGAGGAAGATAAAATTTGAACAATAGATAAAAGAAATAGCTTGCTAAATTTGGTTAGCAAGTTTCATTTTTACACTCTACAGAAAATATTAGGACTTGAAAGTTTAATGTCTCCACACAAAACCAGACAAATAAATTTTGTAATGAAAAAAAATACATGTAAATATTTATAGATATATATCTATATGTTTATTATGCTATACAGTATGAAAATAGTCTATACCATCAACATGAATAGTGTATTTCTATTCTTGTTTCCATCTTGATCACACATACAAACCCAAACCTCAGTCTTACTCAAAAACTGCCTTTCATTTTTTCTGATAAACATTTGTTAGGAAATTGAAATTGCTATTTTACGTCATTGGCTCACAATATTTTATATTATTATTTATTATTTATTTTCACAATTTTATATTTTGCTGTAATCGAGAAGGATTTTCCAGTTAATAGATTCTAAAGATTTCAAACTTTTTAAGTGGAAAGAACTAATTTAAGATTGCAAGCTAATCATGTGTTTAGGAACTTCCATTTATAAGAATTAGATTTCTATTGTTATTATGGAAGTAAATTTAATTTTTTCTGGAAATATTATACAATTTCTTCAATCTTGACTAGTCTGAATAATGTTGTATTCCTAGAAAACATCATGATCTTCCTCCACAACATCTTTATTATCAGTATTGAGTATATGTGAGCATAACAACCACATTCCTCATACAACATTTTGGAAAATCCAGTTATTAGCTTTTTTCATCATGCTGAAAATTGGTAATTTTTCTTACACATTATTTTCAATATCTAAATCTGTTTAGAATATATCATAGTATTTTACCTTTCTTCACATGAGTAGGAAGTTTCCACAAAGGACTAGCTAAATATTTCTGGAAGGCCTAAAAAAATTACTTTAACATTTCCCATTTATCTACTATTTTAATAGATTAGAGGGTCTTGAATTTCCTTTTTAGTAGTCATGTTATCTCCATCCCTATTCTGATTTTCAGAGCAACAAAACATTGCTAATAGTGGATTTCCTTCTTCTACATTTACAGGAAAGCACCTTTGAATAAAATGTGTAGCGTCTGTTCAAAGACTAGCAATCTTACCCAGCCACTGATTTATTTGTATAGATTTGCTGTGTGTTACCTGACAGCTGGTGGTCATTTTGTGCAATGGAGATGACACAATAATTCTTAGATCTGGAAGCACTTTTCTTGCAAATAGTATGGGAGTTTTTTGGTTTGGGTTGGTTCGTTGGTTTTTCTCCCTGGGAGAGAGGGAGGAAACTCAACTGGATCAACAACGTGAATATAAAAAATTAAATTGGCTTCATGAATAAAACCCACAAAATCAGAACAAATGATATATCTATTATTATATCACAAGATAATTTTCAGAATTTAGGATGACTTTCAAATTGTTAAATAGGTATCTCCTTCTCTCCCTTTATTCAAAATTTGCTTTTTCATACCAGCCATTACCAGAAAATATAGCCTATAGAGGCATCCAGTATGATGTAGATTTGCTATATTATTGTTCCTCTTTAATTTGTTTCTCTTTGATGATATACATCTTTTTTACACTTATCTTCATGTGTGATTGAATTCCAAAGAAAGAAAAACCATCTGGGATTCAAAGTAAAATTAATTAATGAAGAAATTCTAATTTTAGCTTGATACTTGTCTAGTTTCTTCAATCATATTCAATAATATTAATTCTTCTTCATTAAGTGTGGTTTTATAGTTTTCCCAGGATCTATCTATGTTGCAAAAGAGATTATATTTGCACCCTGAAATCTAGCAGCTAGAGAACCATCTAAGAATATATTTGGTATTTGAACTTACAGTAAAAGAAGGCTACCTTCTAAATTAAACAGAATGCAAGAATTTTGTGTGACTCTTAGCACTTTCCAGGTGAAGGCTAACTTCTCATGATTTTGATGCATGTCACAGGATTTTCCTAGCTAATGAAGTAAGATCACTTGTAGAAAGTCTAGTAAATTAGAGTAAAGGGATACTTCCAGGCTCTGAAACTCTACTGTTCATAATTTAAAACTGCTAGAATAATGCCTGAAATATTTTTGAGTTGTGAAATGTAGCATTCCTAGGCACATTCTGGAAACTAATGTAAGTCAGAGAAAAATCCCTGAAAGGAAGACACTTGTTTTGGAGAGTAACAAGGTTGAAAGTAACACTATGAGACATTTCCCTCACTGGCTTCAATATCAGAAAATGATCCCAAATTTTTTGTCGTAGTGTGGACATAAATTCACCTCTGTGGCTTTTAAATACAAGGAAGCAGCTTATTTTTTTCCACTGTCAAAAATGTTCAATTTAACTAAGTTTTAGGATATTCTGCTCAAAGGAAAGGAATTTTTAAGAATTAACCAATGCACAGTTAGCCACATAAACCGGCTGAATAAATATGAATGCATAATATGCTTCCTCTCATGTGAGGAAGTTTATCACATGTTTCATGTGATAAATTGGTATGTATTTCATTGACTAGGAGAAGAAAACTATATGAGTCCTTCAACCTTTGTAAAAGTTTCCCAAGTTGGATGTCTTTGTAATCAGTTTCTCATTCTGGAAGTTATTTGGGTTAATAGTTTTTTCTCTTGCACTTTATTTATTATTCTTTTATCCAAATAAACTGTGTTTATCTATGTTTCCAGCAAGCCACATTTTTCTACTTTTTTTACTTGACAGTACTAATCGCAATTTTAGTTTGAGATTTATGACAGGTATTTAATAACTGTTTATCCCTAGCTGAGCTAGGATAACCAGGTAAAAAAGTCATTGTGAGAAATAGTGCTCTTCCTCGCAAGGAAATGCTCAAGGATTTTGTCACATGCGCACTTCCTAGTTCAGTGTTAACACATATCTGTTAATCATATTTCTAACAGTTGCATGAGTACAATATCCCTCAGAAAAGACCAGAGGTAATAATAATCATGATATTGGCACAAAAATGATTTAAAGAATTTAACTTGTTTTAAGTGTTATGATCAAAACTTAATACCTTGTTTAACTAACCATCTCTAGTAGAAGAGAATCTTTATCTTTCTTTACATGCTTCCTAGATATCTAGCTGCAATTAAATCTTTAATAAACAGTTTCTATATTTATATCTGCTTCTGTGCTTATGTACCATTCTGGTTAAATCAATCAAGCCATACAAAAAAATATATTTTTGCCTTTCTAATGTCTCCATGAAGTGAAACAAATGGTTCTTAATAATAGTAACTACTGAATATTTCCTTAATTTTCTCTCCTGAAAAAAAATCAAAGCCATTTACAAGGAAAAAGAAAATTCCTTTCTCTCTTTAATCTCTAATAGAGAAATCTGTATGTTATTAAATAAAATGTGACATATTTTCAGGAATAGGTTTGACACTACTTATCTGACCAAGTAAAACTTGCTGTCGATGGAGCTGGACATTACACATTTGGATCACAACAAGTTATTATATATATATATATATATATCTTTGATTACTTTCTGCTTTTATATAGAAATGAAATGTAAGAGACGAAATTTAATTTTACTAGCAGATTCTCTTAAAAGTATATGCCTAAACACCTGTTTTAAGTGGAGCTCAACCATTTTTTTCTGTCTTGCATTAAGTAATTAAACATTGATTTGCCCACAACAGAAGACTAAAAGTGAATTTGGTTCTCTAGACTTCTTTTTAAATGATTTGTGGGCTGAGAAAATGAGAAGTGGCTGGGAAAGTGAATAAATAGCACAAAAAGTCAAACAGTTGATACAGCTTTCTAACAATTGGTTTATCAAATAAGTGGGGATAAAGTAGCCACCAAAGCACTGATTAGCTTCCCCAAATGAGAGGAAACATACTTTACTTGATAGATAAATATGTAAGCATGGAACTTTGAAAAACAGTTTGCAGTTTGATGATCCAATTCTGTTTAAATTGCACTCTGTATAACTAAATCTCTAACATCATTTGTGTATCTAGATCTAATTTTTCAAAAATTCACTACTGATTACAGCTTATATATACACACCCACATTTACTTGTTAAGTTTTCTTGAAGGTATTTTCAAATTAACTAATTGGGACATTTTATAAGTTAAAAACCCAATACGTCAGTAAGAAAAACACAATATATGATGCTTATTATTTTAGTGTCTAATACACTCTATACTTCTATTTTACAATGAATTATACTGTATATGACAGTATTTTCATAAATTGTATTGATTAATGGCATATATATTTTACAGTCTCACTGACATTGTTTTCCATTTAAAATTCAGATAAACTACACCAGTTACTGCAAACATCTTCAAATAATAGTTGAACAGCTGATACTAATTTTTTATGCATGAACTGACCATTAATTAGACAGTTTCTTCATTCATGGGAGACAGGGCTAGTTAATTTGTAAGACTAATTATTCTGTCTTTGGACTGGGAGTTAATCTCTTTACTGATTTTTCAAATGTTATTATACTGTTACACAACTCAAAATTTAGCCATTGGTATACTGTGTGAAGTAGGACATCCATACCATTACATATATCTCTGTATGAGATGAAACATAAGTCTCTGAATTAATCAAATGAGCTAACAAATTACAGTGGATAATTACAGGCATCTAGAGATGTGAGACTGCTAGCAATCAGACACTTGTAATGCTAATAATTACATCTTGTGGTTTTGCCTTGGAAAGAATTAAAAGATATTCTACCAATATGTAGTTCTTCGAATTATTTTACTGCTCATTAATGATCATCTGGGGAGCAAGGGAAATAAAATATTTTATTAGCCTTTCTAGGAGACTACAAAGTACTTTCAAACAATGTATCACTTAGTGAATATGACAAAGAAATTAAAAACATGAAACTAGATGGAAATAAGAGAACACTCTCTTAGCTTCAACCTATATTTTAAATTTCTTATAAAGAGAGTTTGTGATAAAAATTAGCGACTTACAACTTAACCCACCTAGATGATCAAGGGAAACCAGCTAATAGAATCTTTTTGTATTTCAGTAAATATTTTTATTTCTCACAGGATCCTTTGGAACAAAATGTCCAGCACACAGCTGGATAAACACATCATGTGATGAGTGAG
The DNA here is from genome assembly GCA_035048155.1 of Cinnycerthia olivascens. Classification (NCBI taxonomy): domain Eukaryota; kingdom Metazoa; phylum Chordata; class Aves; order Passeriformes; family Certhiidae; genus Cinnycerthia; species Cinnycerthia olivascens. Next base: position 51,620,651 of record JAWWMU010000180.1, read on the forward strand.
CAGCTGGCTCATGGGTCAGGCACAAAGGGTTACAGTGAATGGGGTGACATCAGAGTGGTGACCTGTCACTAGTGGGGTTCCACAGGGCTCCATCCTTGGCCCTGTGCTCTTCAACATCTTCATAACAACTTAGACACAGGATTGGAAGGGATACTGAGCAAGTTTGCAGATGATGGAAGGATCTGTTGACTCCCTCAAAGGCAGGGAGGCCCTGCAGAGAGACTTTGACAAATCAAAGGGCTGGGCAATCACCAACCACAGAAAGCTCAACAAGAGGAAGTGGCTGTATCTGCATGTGGGGTGGGGCAATCCTAGCTGCATGGACAGATTGGGGATTGAGATGCTGGAAAGCAGTGCAGTGGAAGGGATGTGAGGGTCCTGGTTGACTGAAAGGTGAACATGAGTCAGCAGTGCCCTGGAAGCCACAAGGGCCAATCGTGTCCTGGGATGCATGGCCAGCCAGTCAAGGGAATACTAGCAGCGTCCCCCAGGGATCAGTCTTCGGTCCATTCTGATGATTTCAGGTGATTCCAGAAGACCCACAGCTAAGACCATCAGTCAAGCTGCTAGTGCTGCTAGAAAACACATTTAAGAGTGGGAAGAAAATTCCAAACAGGCAGAGAGAACACAAGGAGTGAGAAACAGCAGAGGCGACATCACAGTCACAGTACATAGGAGGAGTAAGACGTTTTCCAGGCACTGAAGAACTTATTTAACTTGCAGTCCATGAATGACTCACCTGAGATTAGAGGAAAAGTGTGAGACAGAAGGAGCAACAGAGATAACCCACTGTGCACTGATTTTAAACACTCCCCAAGTATTTTCTCCACTGTCTTATTGAAGGGCTGAAGGGACTGGGGCAACCTTTGGCAATTAGGAGGCAAGGGGTGAGAAAGCTTTGTGTCTTTTACATTTCTTTAATGACTAACCCAAAAATCAGTTAATTTGAAGAACTATTTAAATAAAAATATTCCTGATATTCTGATGGTATTTCCATAAACCTCACTTCAGGACTATGCCTGAAATATCTGCCAAATATTTTCTACTTCTGAACTCATGCCACTGAGGGAATTTCTAAAACTCTTTTGTTTATGTTTTACAGAGATAGTTTCAACTATATTTTCTTGAACGTGTAATTACCTTGTGATGGGCTTTCTTTGGAACCATCTACTTAACATTGCTGTGTAGTCTCATTTCGGATTTCTGCTGGCCTAAGATAGAAGACTGATAGTCAGACTGTCCCTCTGGGAAAAGAAAAGAATAAAAGAGTAATAAGCATCTAAAAAGAAGCTTATATATATCAAACAGACTGTGACATCTACAAAAGTTGCTGAGTGTAGGTTTCATTCATGGAGGAGTGATTCTGGTCTTGAACTGTCAGTAGGTTCTGCTGGCCACCTTTAGAAGAGTACGACTAGTTTTGGATTTTATGTCATCACCTAACATATGGGGTTTTTTAACTGTGTGTTTGTAAGTAAGATAGATTTTTGTGGCAGTGTGGTTGACAGAAAATGAGTACCTTGGGAAAATTTAGGACAGCAAAAATGGACACTTTGTATACTCACCCACAAATTCAAAGGTTTGACAGTCTTTTCAATCAAAATTGCCTAGTCATAATAAGATATTCAATGAACATTCCTCCTAAGGTAATCTTTTGTTGCATCACAAAGTTGAATTATTCTTGTAAATATGTGGTACCCTAAATTCAAATACAGCCTGGATGATGACATGTTTTTCTAATGAGAAAAAACAAAAATTAACAAAAATTGATACCAAACTCTCTGTAGAGTCTGTGAGAATCTAAAGAAAAGAAGACATCTGAGGATAGATGTTCTTCAGTCTAGTAAATACATGCATTTTAATTTTGTCTGTAAAAAACAGAATTGATGCCATTCCTTCTTTGTTTTTGGAGGACTGTAAATCTATGTCTGGTTTTTTTTGAAGTAAACACACTTATATTGATTTTAGACATATTTGCAAAGCTAAGTATTTTTATTGAGCTAATTTTGAAAGGAAATACACTTTGTTTAAAATGTTTTACCTTTCAGCGGTATTTATAGGCATCCAATTGTTTGTAAGTCAAGCAAAAAATGTATCTCAGGTGATTGTTGGGATACAGAATACATGGAGCTTGGTTTAGCTCTCTTACATCAAAATCAATTTTTGACTTTGAGCAGTAAATGAAAAAATGTGCGTCCTTACTCATTGGGCAAGGATTTGCCTTCTTATTTTGTGTGTAATAAATTAGTCAATTTTCTAGAGAGCATATATGAATATTGTTCTCCATGTAAATTCTGCCTTAACTCATCTAACTTTGAGCAAAGTATTCTGCCATGTAGTGGTGTATGGGAGCAAAAATATCAATGTTTAATTCCTATACTCTTTCATCTATTTTGAGGCGTTGCTAGAATGTTCTCTGCTAGTTGAATACACACCTACATATTGAGTTAATCAGTGATTCAGATTTCCATTTGTTTAAATCCTCTTAATGGCTCAGTGTAGGAAGTATTTTTATGTCTGTATTCTTCTTTGTCTGATAACAGAAAACATTAACTGTGGAAGTGTATTTGTGACTGTTCTCTTTAAAGATTTTATTTTTTTATTTTAGGAGATTATTTTATAATGTAGTTCCTTGGATAAAGACTGCCTTATTGCATGGATTGTTAGAAAACTGTCTTAAAATATGGTATTGACAGACCACTGATCTTTTCAGAATGAGGAAATTCAGACACTCAGATTCACTTTCATCCCAAACTTAATGCTTCCATCAACATCCTGCACTGTGGGGCAACTGTGAAAGGGAAGAAGAAAGATATATATGAAAAGGAGGGGGATTTCCAACTTTCCTGTTTAATCTATCACTACATAGTTAAGAATATAAGATTTATGGGAGAGAATGAGAGGGAAAGTTACAAAAATGAGAAGAAATGTAAAGAAGTATGATACTGAATGAAAACTACTGGCTGAATATTTTGACAGGATGGAAAACTGAGTTATTCTCTCTGCTTCTAAGATTCTTTCTGAATTTAATTTAATTACCTCTATTAAAAAATAATACCAGGATAAGATTTTTTTCACTAAATTCTGAGTAATATGACTGAATTTTAGAATAATAAAAAATAGCTCCATTCTGCTTTTTCAACATAATGTGGATGCTTTCTAATGCTTAGTTCATATTGATTCAGGAAACCTCTCTCTGTGAGGAATTCACAGACTTGTTTCTAGATCAACATGCTTTGAACCAGTACATTTTCCTGAATGCTATTTGCTAGTTGGAAGATGCCAGCTTTTTGTCATTCTAGTTAAGTAAAATACTCTGAAAAATTTTCATGCCAAACAAAATTAGGGTCTACCTCTACCAAAGATAGGTCAAAGAAGTTCACTGATTGTATGCTACTAAAGTACCAGTGCCTACAATTCTTTGGATTCAGGATTTGAACTGTATCTAATATTCTAGATGATAGATAGTCCTGATAGATAGATTTTCAGATTGAGATGAAGTTGCTAGATTTATGCCTCTGGCTAAATCCACAGAATGACCGTATTCTGGAAAGTAATTACTCAGACATCATGGGTAGAACAAATTTCTTCATTAGAAGAACAACTTTTTAGTAATAGCCCAGCTTTGTTACTGAGTTGGCCTTTACCCAATAAAGTGATTGCAGAGAGATGCTCTACTTAAGGAGAAAATTAGTCTGGCCTACCTTGTGCCCATTAGCAAAATAGGCTGCTCTCTTCTAATCAACTGTGTCTCTCTTTCACTCTGTTAAAGAGAAAACCTTACCTTACAAAACCAAATGAAATAGTGATAAAATTTATCCTCACTGGGGAAACACTCATATGTTAATAAAAAAGTTGAAAGAAAAATTACAATTGAAAAATAAACCAGGCTTGTCTTCAGGGATGTTACCTCTATTCCAAAAGAATGAGTAGGAAAAAATACTTGAGTAATACTGGAGTGAAAGGGAGTTATACTACACATACCACATTAATTTTGGAGGTTAATTGCTATTTAGTGGAAGACTGATACATTCACAAAAGCTGTTAGTGAACCATTTAATCCATACATCATTTACTTTGGTTTTCATAAGATCAGTTTAAAACAATTTGAAGAATTTTTAATTCATATGGTAATTTTTTTTTCTTATTTCTCCCTTGTTATTTTGCATTAGACTATTTAAAACCACTTGATGAAAAAGATGAATAGCCTTTGGGATTGTAGTATGACAGCAAGGTGCATAGGCCACTGCTGTGTTTAAATCTGATGTCTAGACCAAACGTTTAGTTGGTGGAAATCAAGGTATATACAGACGTACCACCTTGGATTAAACTGTAGCAGATGGTTTCTCCCATTAGCTACTGTCTTTTTGCTGAAACGTGTTAAGAAATTATTTGAAGGTTTTTCAGACCTTTTTCAAGCAAAATAAAAGCCTTTAGGGGGGACCCAACTTTCTATACAAGTTGATGTAACATGGGGTAAAAACAAGAGGAGATAGACGTAACTGCACAACTATGAGGCTATGACCTTATTGGCAGCATGGAGCAATGCATCCCATCAAAGACAGTCAGGAAAAAAAGACAGGATGCCTGCATGAGTGCTACATCCTTGTCTTTAAATTGAGGAGACATGGATTTGACAGTCAGAGAAGTCAGTGGATAAGGAATTGGGTGGATGGGTGGACACAAAAAGGCTACAGTCAATGACTTGATGTCCAAGTGGAGACTACCAATGAGAAGAGTGGACAGACACTTATGATAAAGGCATGCAGTGATAGGACAGGGGACTTTAAACTGAAAGAGGATGGGTTTAGATTGGATGTTAGGAGGAAATTCTTTGCTGTGAGAGTGGTGAGGCACTGGAACATGTTGCCTAGAGAAGTTGTGGATTCCCAATCCCTGGATGAGCAGGCTGAGTGGAGAAACCTGGTATCCTTGCCCATTTCAGGAGTATTAGAATTGCATAATATTTAAGGTCCCTTTCTACACAAACTATTATATGATTACAAGATTTTATGATATAACAGAAAATACAATCTGAGTATTTTTCAAAATAAAGAAACACTGAAGTAGAATAAATATGAGTGAAATTAAGAACAATATACCGGCTACACAATTCTGGCTAGTCTCAGAAGTTTAGTTGTCTTTACCCTGTTTTTTGTTCCCCAGAGATGAATATCTGTGTATTTGAGGATTCTACATATGAATGAAGAAACTGCGAGAGAACAAGTCATGCACTAAACAATTTGAACTTGACCAATGGACCCCACAACTGCATTACTGAGAGAATGAATGGAAATAAATAAAATAAGATACCATGCCCTATACATTATCAATATTGAAAAATCCACTTCTTACAGAAAAGTTATCAAAAAGATTATGATACCTTCATTTTGATTTTGACAAATAATAAATATGTAAGACAGAGGAAGATAGTATGCCTTTACTGAAGTATATTAAAGTGGTTTTTTTTAATCATGTAGAAAATAAGGATTCTTTTTAAATTATATAAAAGAATAAATACAAGTCTGGTTCTAGGATTCTCTTTAAAAAAAGAGGGATAAAATAGATTTGTGAATGTGGATAATTTATGAAATTTCTCTAGGTCAAAATTACAAATATATTTGGAGCTTACTCGTAAAGGAAAAAAACATCTTAATAGACAACACAAAAGTACAACAAGTGGCAATTTTTTTTTCAGCCAAATAATTTATGTATTATATTTTATTTATGTCAAAAAGTACAGAATAAAGAAAGAAAAACCAGACATTGATGGACTGAGCTGGTGTAGAATTAAAAATTACCTACTTTTGGCCTCAGAAACTTCATATTTTAAATGAAGATTTGGATGTGAATGCTGAGGATGAGATGGTTATGTTAGACAGAATTTTATGAGGTATTTTTCCCAGTTATTAGCCTTAGAACACAGGAATGTGTGAATGGCTGTAGTAGGTGTAAGAGATGCCCATGTCCTCATAAATGTGTCATTTCAACACTGACTCTGTATTTATCTAGGGTACAATGAGAATATAGAAAACATAAAATGCTTCATCCTAATGCTTACCCGTTCTCTGTCTTTTTAGCTTTGAACTTTCCAATTCAGATAGTCTGCTTTGTAGCTTTCAGAGAATCTCTAGCGTGTGGTCAGGTCTTGACACTTTCAGACTTAATAAGTTTTTGATCTTTTCTATATCCTGTGGCAAGTTCAGCTTCTTGCACTGAAGTTGATGAAGAAATACTTTTGTTAAAAATCTGACTATTAATACCTTACTGATACATTCCAAACATTTTTTTTTAAGATGTAGTGAATAAGCTCCATCCACTCTATTTTCTCTACCATTTTCTGATTGTTGAGTTTTCAGGTTGGCAAGAAAATGAGTTACATAGTCAGTCCTTATACTGTAACTCAATGAATATATTGTTTTTGTCATTCCTAGTAAAGGGTCAGATGATTTTTAAGGAGGTGGAAGAGCAATGTATCAGGGAGCTAGCCTCAGCTCATTTGGGCTTTCTTGTTTAGCAACTGACCACTCAACACAGCTGCTTTAACTTCAGTTCCTTGAATTCCTGGTATGGTAGAAGTCTTGCAATCTACATAGTGATTGCATAAACCCCATTTTGTTAGTATCATTGGATAGTGAAGACCATAGGCTGCCTAGGGTCTGGGAAAAGTAAGGTTTCATCACAGGACTGGCAGGATACAATCCTCACCTGCCAGTGCCTGTCCCATCAGCTAGGCAGAGGGCTGCCCTGATGCACTGGGCATAAAAACAGGGTTTCATAGCTGAGGCTGCAGGGTATCCTCTGTGGAAGGAGTGCATGAACTGTCCTGTGCTGTTCACAATGGATTCCAGACAGCTCTAGATGGGGGGAAATTGTCCTCACCACCCTTTGAGACACTCAAAACTTCAACCAAAGAGAGGTCACATGTCATTTCTTTTCAGATGTGCTTGAAGAAGGATGGCAGCTGTTGGGGATAGGAAATGGAAGAAGGACACAAGAGACACAGAAGGACACTCAAAATGAGACACATGAGAAAGTATGTGAAGAGGAGTATTTGGAGAAAAGGGAGCAAGAATGAGGGAAATGAGTGGAAAGAGAAATTTCTGGGAACATATAAAGAGATGAACCCCTGAAAGGAAGTGTTTTGTGATGGACAAGGGACCCCCTGAGGACTTGTATCCTTTGTGTTACCTGTCCTGGGGCAGGTACACCTCTGAAGGAACTGTGGCCCAGACACAACCCATGCCACAGCAGAGGAGCAGTATGAAACGAGTGGCAGCTGCAGAAAGAAATCTGTGTACTGTTCCCAACCTTCTGCACTGCCTGTTTCCTCATCAAAAGGGTTTGGAGGAACAGTGTAGTGTGTGGTGAAAACAAGAGTGGTTGAGACAAAGAAAGGGGAAGAGTTGGACTGAAGCTGAGTCTGGTCAAGAGAGAAGGAAGGCATTTCCCCAGATATTTCATTAATCGCTATTTTAACAAATAATTAAAAATTGATAATTGGCAATAAATTTATTTAAAAGAGATTTAATAAGATGAGATTTTTTTATCTTGTTTTAGTCAACCATAGTGACCAGGGGCAGAAACATGCTGATGTCCTCAGAGGCTGATGGTGCCAGGGAGGGATGACACAATGTTGAAGCATCATCCAGGATATGGGTCAGGATAGGCCCAGTGAGGGTAACTGGTGTCAGACATAGACCTGGGATGGCTGGACAGGGCAGAGGAGTGGAGGAAAAACCAAGGGCAGGCTGGTACATCAGTGTGCAGGTTGGACATGTCTCAGGTGGCAGGGTGGTAGTGGAACTGTCAGTTTTGTCAGTCCGTTTCGATGTGAGGGGAAACTTGCTGAAAACAATGAGAAGGAGAGGACTGTTATTAGAAAATACAGAAAATAATCCCTAAATGGATGTCAACATTGAAGAAGGGAGATTCCCTTCAGGATGTCGGTGATTTCCTGTTATTACAACTCTTCTCTGCTTGAGGAAGGCTTGTGACACAGACCATAGGACCTAGATGGACTTTATAGGGATGAGCATTAGAGAGGAAGAAAGATGTTTTAATTTTTCTTGTACAGCAACAAGTACTATTAATAATGAGATTTTCTGTATTCATTTTTATTCATGATTGCTGGTATAATTATTGCTTGCTTTGGCTCGATTATATTGCTCAGTTTTTATAAACAAAAATTCTTGGCTATATGCATTTGTATTTAAAATATTTATGATTCATTTCCTTTTACTCATACTAAGATTTTGATCTTTGGGATGTTTTTGCTATACTTTTGATCTTGTTTCCATCCTCTTTTCCATTGTTATTTTATTCTTACTGAGGAGAATGAAACAGAATTTTACATAGTACTGAAAAATGCAGGATAATATTGGATTTGTACATGGGAAAAGTACAACACTTTTTTTTTTTCACTAACTTCTAATATCCTGATTTGCTTTTATGGCCACTCCTGAATATCAAGCTAATGATTTTTGTGATAACTGCTTTTGTAACCCCTAACCATGCTTCTGAGGGGTTGATTGTCAGCTCAGAGCTGATCATTTTTTATGAGAAGTTAGACTGGTTTATTAAATTTTTTATTAGAATTATAAAGACAATTATTATTGCCTTTAATCTTATCTTTATTCATATTGAAGTTCATCTGCCATTTTAGCAGCTAGTTTCTGCTAGTTCTCAGTTCCTTCTGCAATTACTAACAACCAGAATTTATCCTTACTATCTAGAATAAACTCCTGTCACCAGCAACTTTATCATGTCACATTTGCTAAACAGTATATCAATATTTTCACAAGTTATGTCAGTGTAACTCATCTTCAATTACTCAGTGATTGGTGGTCACCAGTAGTTGACCTCTCTTTCCTATGGGAACTGAATTTTCCTACCTTCATTTCTTGTCTTTCTCTAAATAACTTAACCTTGCAAATCTTTTTATGTCATTGCTGATCAGTTTCTTTAAAAGCATTTGGCAAGAACCTTTTCAAACCTTTGGAAAGCCAAGATTTTATCCATTAGATTACCTTTATCTTATTGGATATTTGAGAAAGCAATTTGATTTTCATTGATGTTCACAAAAAAAATAAGGTACTCATGAAATTTTCTGATGACAGAAAATTGGAAATTAATATCAATACAGAAGTAGTTCAGAATATCTCATAGAAAGAATTAAATGATCTTAGAAATGGGTTGAAATATGGGTAATCATCCATTTATATATTAAAAAAATATATAATTTCTACTATAAAATAAGATTTTTCTATTTCAAAAGATCCAAAGTCACAGAAATTAACATTCTGAGCAATTACAGAATTACTAGAGTATTAAGGGCAGAATAGGAAGAGGTGATGGGTGGGACATACCACAGGCTCTATCAGAAAATTATTTCTGTTACAGAAAAAGAAATGCCAATACCATTTTACAAGGTATTTCTAAAATCCTATATTGAATCTTTTATATTGTTCTGGACATAATTGATTTTTTTTTAAAGGTGAGGTGACCAGAAGGAGGAAAACTTTATTTTATTGAAGGCAACTTATGGAACACAGAAAGTTTTGTAAGGTAAAATCTGGGAGAGGATATGTTTTGCCTTCCAGAAATAAACACCAGAGAAAAGACTGATTCAAGGTAAAATATGTTTGCACAAGAGCAAAAAGGTATAAACTTTTTGTGATCAAATGTAGCTTATATGTTTCAGGAATATTTCTAAGCATGAGGGAAAATAATATTGAAAATACTGTGTATGGTATTATTTCATATTTGTGATAGCAGGGCACTTAGTCAAAAATTACAAAAAATGTCTGCAGTTGAAAGATATCTGTGATCTTTGAGTGAATGAGTGAAATAGAACTATATTTGCTTCTAGATCGGAAGAGCGTCG
>JAWWMU010000180.1:51630636-51651532 GCA_035048155.1 Cinnycerthia olivascens
TTCTCTTTCCACCCCCCCCCCCCCCCCCGTTTTTTTTTGTCTTCTTTTTTTCTGTCTTTGTCATAATGGTTTACATATATTTGCTTAAGGGTATACTTTTGGTTCAATGAAGCATAATGATATTAGAAACCTGGCGTGGCCCTGCTTTGGAGTTTGTTTTAGAACTCTGAAATCATAGTTTACTGAGATGCCCTAAAGTGACAGGAGAGAATGAGAAAGGAGCTCACCCCACTGACACGTGAAGGTAACTATCTAGCAGTGAAGAATATTCTCTATGATGTGTTAATTCATTCTTATTAATAAGATGATCAGAATTTGAATTAGACTATGGAAAATATAGAAAACTGAAATACTAAGGAATGAGGAAATACAAATATATTCATAATCAGGTGAAAAGCATAAAATCCACCAGGAATAGCATAGGTAAAGTTTATTTAAACTAGGGAAAGTAAGAATATTTGTGATCAGAAAAAAATATTTTCTTTTAATTGCTCATATGGGTATAATTATACTGTATTTGCAGAGAGATTTTCATTTAGGATAGCTTCTATAATAGTTACCAGTTATATAACATATTCATCATAATGTTAAAACCTTCAACTTTCTCAAGACAGTACTTTACTTCAGATTTTGCATGCATTTTGCTATATTTGCATGTTTATAGGGTTTAGTTACACATTGCTGAGGATATCACTTAGAAGTCACTCTCAAATCTGAGATTTTGTGTGGACAAAGACACGAAGTGGAATTTGACACAAAGTGGCACCTTGCCATCTACAAAATATACAGAGGAGAGAAGGAAGATGAGTCACATGAAGAAGGAAAGAGCGTTTGATCTTGTACCCTCTGCCATAAGTGTAGAAAAGAAAAAACGTAAACTGAAGAATGACTTTTCTCCTTGTTGCCCTTCACGTCATCTCTTTCTTGTGAACTTTGATTTTTAACCTTTTTCCGACAAGACTGTTATAAGGGTTTTCCAGAATTTTATGGACAACAGCAGAAACCTAAATAAACCTGAATGTTTCTGTCTCCTTCCTCTTCTAGCTTGAAGGTTGTTAGTCATGCTCTGCCTTTCAATGAGAGCAGTGGTAAGAAGATCATCATGCAGAACAGGAATGTAATAATTGGACAGTCAGTCTGACTGACACATTGCAACAGGATGTGCTGAACCCTTTGCCATTTTAATATATGTCCTGCATTGTTTTCCTTTTAGAATTGTTGCACTTTTAATTAAAAAATCCTCATCACCATTTTTCGACATTAACGTTTTCATTTCAAGGATGTGTTAGTGTTGATATCCAACAGATGTCTAATGCTTCTGAAATCCCTTAAAATTATTGAAACGTTAAAAATCCCACTGCACTTGAGAAAATATTTTAAACAGAATGATGATTGCTAAAGCACTAAAGAAAGTATGTCATTTAATATAATTTAGAAGAGAACAAAATGAGGGATGAGTATCTGTGAGTCCTACTGTTTCTTAATTGATGTGTACAATGACAAGGTTCAGGACACAGCTATCTTTTGTTAGTCTTAGAAAAGATTTTTAAAAGAGAGGTGAATGCTCTTGCACATAAAAGGGGAGGAAAAGGGTTTCCTGAGATCCAATTCTCCAGTAAATTATTGTTACATTGCTGTCATTAATAATTATCTGATGGTGCTACCATGAAATAGAGACCAGCTAGGTAAGAGATACATAGTATACATAGAGAGAAAAATTAGTCCCAAACTAAGTGCCTATAAATAAAATACGAAAAAGGATTTACTCACAAATCTTCTTTAGGTTGGAAAAGATCTAAGTATTTTCACAAATTCTCATGTAGCTGGGAGATAATATGTGAATATTGAGCATATATGCAGTCTGAGTCAGTCAACTCTTGCTTTTATACAACATAATTGACAGAGGGCTGTGAGGAGGAAAATTTTTGTATGATGATTGTTATAACTTTATGAACCTTGTGGGTTTGTAGTGCTTTGGCTAAAAAAGGGTGTATTTGAACTTGAAAAGGTGGGAAATCAAGTATGAGATTTTGAAATTTTCTAAGGTGTCTAAAAAGTTAATGTGTTTCTTCAGGCAAATGGTGAAGATGGCTATCTTTGGTCTAAGCAGAAAAAATGAGTTTTAACTTTCTCCAGTTTTATATTTTCATGTAGTATTTTGTGAGCTAAAGACAGCTGTAGCTCCTGTCTAAATATTAAAGTTTTTATAATTGTTTTGTTTTTATTTTCTTCTACAGAAAAGTCTTCTTTGACTCCTTTCTTGTCCAAATGGTTATCTGATACACTCTGATATTCTCAAGGAAATTGGCCCCTTCCATGTCTGTCCCTTGTCTACTTCTTTGGAAAACAGTGATAATAAATTGTATTTTTTATTTAGGAATTGAAATAAAAGAACTACAATCTGAACCTTTTATAATACTTGTATCAAAAGGACAATTCATTTCAAAAAAAATAGGTTGGGGATCAAAGCCTGCTCTTATTGCAACTATGCCTAAATGAACAGCTTCAAACTTCTGCCAGTCCTTACTTGGTGTATTACCAAGAAAGACTACTGAGGAGATCAGCAATGTATTTAGGTAATTTGGGCTCCCAGACTCAGAAAAAGCAATCATTTTACCTGCATGGGTCTACCCCCTTTCAACATTGCTTGTTTTCATTTGTAGGAGAGAATGTTCTCTTTTACACCCAGTAGAGTGCAGAAAATTCAGGCAGCAATCCTTTCCTGATCCCTGGAGCTCATGGCACACAGGAGGAGTAATCTGAAAATCCTGTTGCTACTAAAATTTATTTAAGTGAAAAATATTCAATAGCTTGTGGGATCATGACTTTTGTATAATATATTGTCAACAGCATCTTGAATAGGACTGTAGTGCATTTTCATGTGTAATTTGTATCTTGTCTCCCTTTTTCTGGGTAATCTGGATCTCATAGAAGAAAAAAAAATTTTTTTGAGAGGCAGGGAGTTGTAGTTCCTGCTGAGTTTACAACTAATAGGTGTTGTGAGATAGTGCGTTAGAGCATGATAGTGCTGATTAGAAATATTTTGCCTTTGAGAAGAGGAAGGACTCCAACATTCCACTGACTTTCAAATTCAACAGGAACATGGAGCCAGGAGCTATGGTTTCTTTCATATTTACTTCAGTCTTTGTCCTCATTTAATAACACTTTCATTCCATATAGAGAAGAATCCTTTTAGGTTTCCTGAGTTATTACCATAAAGATTGCAAAAAATCCTAGGAAGAGTTTGTGGGAAAAAAAAAATGGTCATGAAAACATCAAAGTGAAATGAATTACGAAAAAATCCAGCTATTAAAGTGAAAAGAAATAAAATGAGGATGAATCAGGACTTGAAAGACAAGAGGAAGTGTCATTAAAATAAAACTAGTGATTTTCTCACAGGGATATAGCACTTATGAATAGGATAGTTATGCTTTCCCCATTTCCACATTTTGCTTGTGGATCTCTTGTGTCTACACTCATAACCTTGTTTCTGTGCAGTAGGAGGGATAAGCCAACTGATGTATCCTAAAATTCATCTGTCAGTATGTTGGTTTAACAATTAGAACTCAAACAGTAGCTCAAGGGGTTCTAACAAAGCACATAAAGTAAGGAAGGCAGCAGCTCAAAATTAACGGTAGAAATTGAACAAAGAAGAAAAAAGAAGAAAAAAACTGCAAACATGATGAAAAGTTTTGACAATTGAGCCTGCAAGGATAGTTAAAACAAAGCTGTGTGTTTTCAGTCTGAAGAAAGGAATGGTAGGGACAGATGTAATGACTCTATGTAAATACAAAGGGACAAAATAAAGGTGAAAGGATCAATTATTTTCAATAGCCAACAAGTACAGGATGAACCGTAATTGAATGAAAAATAGTAGTAACATTTTATAACCTTTGATATGTTCAAAATCCAGGAAGAACTAATTTTCACAATATTTCTCAGTATTTAGTGAATGTTATCAATGCATTTTAAACAAGAAGATACTGAGGTAAGAAGGTTTTCTGACTTTCCCTATTTCAATTAAGGTAAAGCCTAGACTAATACTGGAAAATATTTGTATTTGTTTTCATTATGAATATATCAATGCTCAAGATTGGATTCAAAAAGGGACTGACCATTCTTGAATGTTGACTTGAGCAACTCCACTGCATGTACACTGAAAGGAAAACAAGCACTTCACAATGAATTCCACAGGAAAGAAAATAAAAAGCATATTTTCTACGGAAAAAAAAAAAAGTTACCTATAGTCCATAGAGAGAATATTAAAAATAAGGATTTATTCTCTCTTACAGACCCAGTAGCTTAACTGAGGCTGCTTAGAAACAGTGTCCGATGTTGACAGGACAGAGTCTTTCCCTAAAGGTGTATCCATGGGAATTTAATCTTAAGGACTCAAGTCCTTACATTTAAATTTGTTCTTAAAAAATTATAATATTTCTCAGGAGAACAAAAAAACAAAAAGTTTTTTTTGTGGAGATTTACATACAGGAAAAAAATGTAAAATACATTTTGGGATGTTCGTGTTATAAGGCATGTATGTTCATATGCAAATATATTTTTATATTTAGACTGAAAGTTTGCCTCAAAAGAGGTCAAAATCTTTTCATTGTCTTCAAAGATTCTAGGAGTTATTTTTCATATTTTATATTATTATCTTTATCAGTCTAAATAATGTCTTTTAAGCCCTCTTTTAGGGCATCTGTGCAGGGTCCACAGAAGTGTGTTAGATACTTTACAGTCATGGAAGAATATTAGCTGCTACTTTGAAGCTAAGTGGACAGTTTACATAAAGAAGGGAAGAAGAAATTTTAAAAAGTAGGATAGAATCATTTTCCATTTCCCCTATGGCTTAATAATTTACTCTCACTTGTTAGGTTTCACTTAGCTACCTTAGAATGATATAATACTCCAGAGTCTTTTTCTTCAGTTGATAAAAAATAACAATATATTTAGACATCGTCTCATTGTACATTTCAGGAGTCTTAAAGTCCATTAAAGTAACTCTATCTTCAGCTGATTATCATTCTCTCCACTTTATTATTTCCCCTATGCTTCTTTCTTCACCATGCTTCAATTTAAAGTTGATCTCATTATATCTGTCAGTATGTCTTGTCAGGGACTGTTTTGTCATGCCACCTGATTAGGATTTTTTAGAGATTAGACCAAAAAGAGGTTCCTTTTTTAACCCACTTGATGAAGAAACTGAGATTTTTCTCACATGTGTATCCCTTGGATGGAGTGCCAGTGCATTTAATAAGAATTAGGATATTGTGAAGATTAGGCTAATTTCCCATGCTCTTTAATCTCTGTTAATGCTTTTTGTACTTTTCACTGTAGCATCCATCCTCATGCCAAGGAGCTGAAACCTTGAAGCATAGGACTGCTAGCACCTTCAGGCAGCAGCTTATAGAGACCTGCAGACAACTGTATTTACCCAGTTATTAGTTCTAACTTGATTAAAAAAACAGAGGATGTAGCTTTTTAAATTTCTTATAAAGAATTGGAAGTTGTTTACTAGGCAAGAAAAAGAAAAGTTTTATTAGAGAAATAGGTACCTGACTTGAGCTGTTTGAAACGTTTTACTTAACACAAGTAACTTGGACACATATTGTGGTCACTTTCATACACCACTAAGCACAATCATTGATCCTGTAGGTTTAGTCAGGGTAGTTTGAGTGCTAAGCATAAATTCTGGAGAACCTGTAGTGGATAGACTCTTTCTTATCCCTGGAATAATATTGTAAGTGACTGAAATTCTGTCCAGTTAATATTTTCAAAGATACGGTCAGAAAATTTTCAGTTGTATGGCTTTAATTCCACAATACAGGAAGTCACAGCTAAAAGCCCATCTGCTGTAGCAGATAACAATGTAGTGATGCTGTCAAATCTCATGAGCAGAACAGGATTGCTGACCTGCAGAATACTAGAGGAAGACAGATGTACTAACTCTATCTGTGACCTTTACAATCCCTTGCCTGCTGAAGCAATTTCTTGAGAAGACACAAAAGTTGAATCTTCTGATGTCAAATCACTAGACCTCATTGTCATTATGCCATCTAGGGAGCATGGTCTTTTAATCCCAGAAACTTGATGTAATGAAGCTAAGTAGATACTCCTAATGCTTATTAGAAATACATCTTCCTGAACTTGTGTTCTCCTCTTCTCTTTGCAGTTGTACACTTACAATGTTCATTAACCAGTTCAAATTACTTTCAAACTGAGTTTCCAAGTTCCAATAATATTATCAACAAATCTTTACTTACAGAAAAGGTGTCTCCTATTGACCCTGGCAAACCATACCCTTTTCTTCTTCATATGATAAAGGTTGACTGCAGTAGTAATACTTCTAATTCACTTAAAACCCTTATAAGACAAATTTGTAAAAATTGCTTTTCCCCTTCTTTTTATAATGAGGTAGAATTATTGGACTGTAGTGGTTTTGCTTCTGTATTAGCTTCAGTTTTCAAAATGGTTTAAATAAAAAAAAAAAGTTAATAGCCTTCTGTCATGGTAAAAAAATAAGTATTTTTTTAAAAATAATTTCTACCAGGAGCCATTATATAAGCCGTTTTGAACTGTAAAAGTGCAAAAATTCCACATGTCCAAACATATCAACTGTGAAGTTTATTGCAATATTTAAAGAAGCAGTGTTTATTGAGAAAAAAAACAAACAGCTGAAGAATAAAGGAAAAACACTGGAGTATTTTCCTTGTCTTGGAAATTTCCCTTCGTATTTTACTTACTCGGTTTTGTTTTGGAATTAAGTTCTGCAGTGCTAAAGGTTTAGTTGCTTAGTCTTGTGGTTGATCCCCAGCCAACAACTAAACCTCACACAGCTGTTTGCTCATTTTCTCCTGATGGGATGAGCAAGAGAATTGGAACGGTAAAAGTAAGAAAACTTGTGAGTTGAGTTAAAGATTTTTTAATTGGTAAAGCAATAGCTGCATGCTCAGCAATAGCTGCATGCTCATGCAAAGCCAAATAACAAATTAATTCACCCCTTCCCATGAGCAGGCAGGTGTTCAGCCATCTTCAGGAAAGCAGGGCTCCGTCACATGTAACGGTGACTTGGGAAGACAAACATTGTCACTTCAAATCTCTCCCTCTCCCTTCTTTTTCCCTCTAGCTCTATATGATGAGCATGATGCCATGTGGTATGGAACATCCCTCTGGTTATCTGAGGTCAGTTGTCCTGGCTGTGTCCCCTTCCAAACTCTTCTGCACCCCCAGCCTCCTTGCTGCTGGCATGGTATAAGGAACAGAAAAGCTCAGAGCAGCTCAGCAGTGATGAAAGCAGCCCTGTGTTATCAACCCTGTTTACACTGCAAATCCAAAACACAGCCATAGGGGCTAATATGAAGAAAATAAACTCCATCCTTGACAAAACTAGCACACACAGCCACTAGTGGAATAAATTTAACACTGAAAGGCTGCAACAGTACTGCAGCCTTTCAGAAGACACACCATTTTTACTGCAGGTTCTTTTTCCATTCTGCTTAGAAATGTGATAAATTATCATAAGGGAAAATTAGGAAATTGTATATTGATAAGTCCTTCACAAGCTTCTCTAGGATTTTGTTTAGATTTGTTAAAATGAACTGTCGAAAGTAAATGGCTTTCATTAATAAATAATTTTTCACAGGACCAAAGTCATCAAAAGAAACATATAATATGTGTTTAATTTCACTATTCGTTGTATTCTGTTGATTGCAATCAGTTATGGTGAGTCATTTGTGATACCCTGGTCTATTTTACTGCTTCAAGAATTCATTTCTAAGACCACCACTCTCATGAAAATTACAGTCAGTTTATGGATTGCTGTGAATCTTGTGATGTCTAGATGTATATTCTAAAATTTGGAAATTTTCTTTAGGCTCAGCAGAAGGTATAATGCTGAAAAAAAGCACAAGGACCCTGTCCTGAGCAAGTCTGGCTGGCATGTATGCATTAGAATTCAATTTTCCAGAAAATATTGGATAAATTAAATTTCTATCGCATAATAATAAGACAAATAACCACACAAACCAATTCTATAGTGTTCTTAAACAAAATACATGATTTTGCAGGAAAAAGACTCTCTTGCTTTTTTGTATTCTTCATTTAGTGACTTATTATTGTGTTTGGATTAATGATAATATAAATGACAGTAAAGTATAACTAACAGTGGGGAAAAATGAATTAGTCTCATTGAAAAGACAAAGCTATTGCTCTGAGTGTGCTGCCTATCATGATGATGGGGGAAGAGAGTGCTCCTAGTAAATGGAATAAGTTTTATGAGCATATTTAAGACAACAGCAAAAGCCTGTACACTTTAGACAGGTCTATCCAGCCTCAGTGCCTATACAAATCATTGAGAATTTCCTTTTGAAAAACACTTCCACATGTCAAATAAAAGAAGATCACGAGGTAACCAGGTAAGACAAAGCCTGGTAACTAACAGTGCATTGAGTGGCAAAGGGTAGAATGAAAGAGCAATGAATAGAATACACTTTGCAGTAGGATTTCTGAGATTTTCTCTTTCAGTGTGCTCATTTGGAAGTAAAGGGATTGTGATCTGAAGAATTGGATGGACAGAGATTTGGATGCATCACAAGGGTCTAAGGAGAGAAATCAATGCCTTGATAGCCATTTGGCAGTTCATAACAGGGTGTTTCTGTGTTGATTACTGTGTCAATATTGTACTATATCAGGAATGGCCACCTTGATGGCAAATAAAATACGTCTTCAGCAAATTTGTGCATGATGCTAGAATTGGAAACACAGCAAACACAGCAAAATCTAGAGTTTCAATCCAAACAGATCTTGACAAATTTAAGACTGACAGAATTCTGCAGGGAGAGACTGTGAGAACTGGGTTTGTTTGCTACAGTGACAAAGGTGCAAGCCACAAGGCAGATCACAGCTTCTTGACAGAGAGTTAAAGACATGATGGAGGAAAGTGAAAGATGGCAAAGTCAGCATCTTGAAATTATTGCAAGGAGTTCAGAATGGACATTAGAAAAAAATTACATTTTCACTAAGTAATATAATGCTAGAACAGGTAAACCAAAGAACTTGTTGAATCTCCTTTCTTGGAATAGCTTAACAGAGCTCAAAAATCAGGTTTCTGAAAGAAATGAACAACTATTGAAAGAGCAAATATTTTCTTATCACTGGTAGAGACAAACATTATTAGAAGAGAATGATGTGATATAACACAGAGAATATAAGCAAAAAGAAATGGAATTGTATAAGAAAAAAAAGGTATATATATTTCCTAAGAAATCCACCTTGATGCAGTTTAATGTGTTTGGGGAAATAGTAAAAAGATGAGTGAGTGATATAAAAATGATGAAAAAAATTATCTTAGTGGTTATGTGAACTGTAGTGAGCTTAACATGTCACAGGCTGTGTAAGAGTTGAAAATATCTTACACATGTAGGACAAACAAAGGAAAGAAAACAGAAGGCAATCACAATCCTAGGGGCATATCGGGATTATTTCTTGTCATCATAGCTGATAAATGAAGAATACAGGAGCTCCTGTAGAACAAGAAAGAACAAGTTCCCTTTTGACATAAGAAAACAACCTTCTGATGGGCTACAGCTGACTGAAAAAAAAGATGAAAAAGATCGCAGATTTCTTAAAATAAAAAGAAAATTTTCATGGTTTGGATTTTGAAGTTTCTAATGACACTAAAACAAAAGAAATATTTTTAGGCCTTCAGAGGCCTAAAAGTTTTTTGCAAAAACCTTTTTTCTAATTATAGGCATGAAGCAAATTTATTAACTATGATGAAATCTTAAGTTCTTTGTCCTGCCGGCAAGTGTGTGGTACTGCAAAGTATACAGATTAATTAAAATGACTCTTAGACTTTTTTGTTTACAATAACACAGAAGAAATTGAGGCTAAGAGTAGCCAGATCATGTTATATACTGTCATTTTCTGACTACATGTGTATAGAGAATCTTCTAATCTGATTGAGTAGACATGTATGAGAATATTTCCAACTGCCACTGTGCAGCTTTAACAAGAGTAGTTTTAACAGAAAAAAACCCAGAATTTTGTAATTTAGAGATATTTTTCATTTCCTTATTAGCACATCTATTAAGATTTGTGCATGTTACCTCTACTAATATTTGCGCATATGCCTTTTTTAATAAGTAAACTGATGTTGAAAAATAAGAACAGCATGATTAATTACTTAGTTTTGGTACACTTCATAATTTTTTTTTTTGCATAGCAACTCTACTACCAATAACTTAATACTTGTTGCATGCCTCAGAGCTGACAATCTCTATTCTGGTTGGGTCCACCAGAAAAATCTCATAGAATCTGTACATTTTATTTCCATGTCTGCAAAGGAGAGGTAGCAGTTTTTATCCCTGTACACAGTATATTATTATAATTTGCAATGTAGAACAGAAAAGTTGAAAACTTTTGAGATAGACCTTGATAAACTCATAAACAAATTAACTTACAATAGAATTTATGGTAGCAGTAGAAATAAGATTGACCTTTTGGCTCCTTAGTAATCTTATGTTATTAACAACTGCAAGTAACATGTAAGATTTTGAAGAGAACGGCAAAACTTAGAAAGTCTGATAAAATTTTCAATGTAAAGATAACACAAGACAGGTAATGTGTTTACATGGCTTCTTTCAGTTGTGCTTTGCCCTTAATATTGGCCTTGTTTAGTTGTGAGAGATTTGTTCATTAATATTCCAAGTAACTTTGCCATTGTGTAAGTCTGGAAGGACAGGTAGGGAATAGATAGAAATACGCATCTGTTACGAATTACTTAAATGTTTCCTTTGGTTCCGGAGGTGGTATAATGAGCATAATGTGGTCAGAAAGTAGTAAAGAGTTTGGTACTGTTTCAGCAACCAAGGAAACAACTCTTTCTTTGTGATGTTTTGGAGTGAATATATCTTGAATATTGCATTTGGTATTAGAAGATACATTCCAAAAGAGATATTGAGAAACAGAATGAAGTTCTGCAGACAAGTTTAAAAAGCAACAATCTCCTCCCCACCCCCAACAAACCAAAAAACAACAACCAAAAAAAAAAAAAATCAAAAAAAACAACCAAACCCCAGATCAAGGAGACAAAGGGATTGATTTCTGAGGAAAGATAAAAGAAGGAAGTACGAACAGCTTGACTCAGCAATGAAAAGGGGCAGGGAGAATTAGCATGCTACAAATAGCCAATGTTTTGAAGTATTAAGTCAGAGAGAAATAATTTAGTGCAGGACAACATGACATAGCTAGAATATTGGCATTAAATTAAGGAAAAGAAACTGTAAACTGAATGCCAAAACAACCATTGTAGTGTAGCTATGTTGACTGTCTGATTGGATTGAAATCACAATGCAATGGCAGCTGTTACACTAAGGTTGATCTCTAACCATTTCTATTAAAAATATCATAGCTATACATAACACTGAGTCAGAAATTACGATTTTAGTGATACTGTTTTATTTTATAATCCAATAAATCATCCTGGCCTGTGGTATGGGGAGTGTTGCCAACAGGTAGAAGGAAGTGATCCTTTCCCTTTATGCTTTTTAATAAGTTAATTTCTTTGTTTGAATATTTTTTAGCAAATTGCCACCATGAACCTATGCACACTAAGGTATAATGAGGAAAAATGAAGAAGAAAATAGTAAAGGATAATAAGAGAGTTTTGAAACATTAAAAGACAGAGAGAAAATAGAAGCTGTGTGAATAGACCATTTGGATGTAAATGTAGAGGTTAATATTGTCAGGGCCCTAAGGATAATATCAGCCTCACCTGGGGCCTCTCTGTGCCCCTGTGTGGGGCTCTGGACCCCATTACACTTTACTGGGACCTTCAATCCCTGTCGCAGGGCTGGTGTCCAAGTCCCCACAGCCCTGACCATCCCTGGACCAAGCCCACACGCCAGTCCAGGCCCAGGTCCAGAGTCAGTCCTTCCCCCACCCCTGCAAGGTGCTCAGTGGGGCACCTGGGGCTTTCCCCAGTGACCCTACTCCCCTTCTGGCTTGGGCAGTGAGACAGGACTGTCTGCCCAGCCTGGGAATTCCCCAGGGCTCCCAGCTCCCAGCCCACAGAGAACTGCTAGCTCACACCTCCATAATAAAGAGTATACCCAAGAGAACAACTTGTAAGTGGGTGAGAAAGGATTCTTCTAAATCATAAGTCATTTGCCTCAGGGGAAATAAAAATACTCTCAGCTGTTATTCAGCTCAGCTTCACAGATAGCTCTCTCTTTTAGAGAGGTGACACATTGCATGGTATTTTTCCATGACAAGTTAAACTTTACTCTGCTTTTTATTCAGAACAGAATCGTATTTTCTGCTAACATGTTTTCTGTAAGCATGTAAGGTCTTCTTGGAACTACATTGCTTAAAAATGTGATGTTTTCATTCATATACATAAAATATACGTACACTTCAATAAGATATATGTACTTAGCGATAAGTTTACATTAGTATTGCATTTACATTTGCAATACTATTGTGCAAAAATTGCAAGTTACAAGACCTTGAAAAATTTCCACAGCATTGAGAATTCAAGTAAGTTTTGAAATTTGCTGTGGAATATACAGAAACCAGTCAGTGTTCTAACACTTGAATTTAAAATGGCCAAGATTATGAAAAACGAGTAAATCGTGCTTTAATATTATATTAATGTCACTTTTTTCCAGCTCTTTGAGAACTCTTCAATTTATTGCATTGAATCAGTGTCCTTTGAAAAAGACCTGATTATGTTGCCCTTGCAGTTTCAGAAGTCATATTTTAAAAAGGTCAAAATGTTTATCTTTGTAACAGAAAAAGTCGTAGCTACTTATTGGTCCTGAAGTTGTTTCCTGATCTGTTTCCTTGATGTTAATTTCAGCACTTTGGCTTTCTTATTCTCTTTTTCTTATAAACCCGAGGTATATGCTTTTGATGTGTACAATTCAAGACAAATAAAAATGTAACCAAATAGAAATTAGTTCTTTGATCTTCTAAATAAATTACTAAATTAATCTATTTTTCTTACCTGTAGTTTTTGAAAAGGACCATGGTGCTTTTGATGTACTGACAGAGCAAATTGCCCCTCAGTGCTCTTTTCGTCTGTTTGTCATCAAAAAAAAAAAAGTCAAACCTTGGTCTTCTAAATGATGATCATCTTTCCAATGACCATAAAGGAATCATAAGTATTCCTTTAAGAATTGTTGTAACCTCTTTGGTTTATTCTTGGACATTTCTATTGATAGCTCACATAAGAAATTTTTATCCCTGTAGAGCATGGCCCCATTCACAGCTGATAAATGTTCCAGCCCCTTGTAGATGCGTGGATGAATTATAACAATGCAATAGTGTCTTTTAAAGTTTTGGGTTTTTTTGTTTGTTTTTTTTTTTGTCTAATGGCATTGAAACCTATTATTTTAGTTAAAGATTTGTTATTGGAAATCCTTGGTCTCCTTTCTGATGCTTTTTCCCCTCACTAGTGCCACATGGTGAACTGGTTGTTGTATGCTCTTACTTGAAATGTGAGATTTTTCTGGGGAGGTGAAGATGCAAAGATAATTATATATTTATTTAAAATTAATTTCAGTTTCTGATTTACGAAGCATAAGGGAAAATTTTTGATGACAATAAATTTTGGGGTAATTTTTGTGATTAAAAAGAATGAATGAGAAAATCGTCTTGCTGAAAACTCTCTATATAGGCATAATAGAAAAAAGTTGCCTTTATAAGGATGAAAACATGTTTTATTATTTGAATGAAATATAGAAATTTAATCTCAGTTAATGAAACATAAAACACTAAAGACTTGTAATAAATTTTGGTAACTTTTGAGGAGGTTTTTTTATGTTTATCTATTTTTAAAAATTATTAATGAAGTTACTCTAATCCTAAATGAATTTGATAAAATATTTGTAAGATTCTTTTTTGTTATAGTCTTATAATTTTACAATTGGTGTAAATGTAAATACATTTGACATATAAATAATGTAACAGGACTTTTGAATTCTATAAGGAAAATATGCATAATGTCATTAATTGAAGTTATACTTAGGCACAACTAATGCTTCTTCATCTAGCAATCATTTTTTTCTGTCATGTCAGAAAGCTATATATTTTGATAGAAAAAGAATAAAATCTTGATGGGAAAATTTTGCTTTCATAAAAGTTTATTTTCATTATAAATGATGCTATTTTCCTTAGCTTCTTTTTATGTAAGCCTCTGTCTTTCACATAAATATTTTTTATTTAGACAGTGAAAAATAGAGTAGTCTGTGCTGGAAAAGTAAAATTATACCCCTCAATATTTTTTTTGAATGAAGTATCTCTGTCTTAAGTATGAAGATATTAGTTGTTGTAGAGACAAGGTAGCTTTTGACACAGCTCTTAAAGCAATATTTAGTCTAATGTTCTAAATATTAAATGTAGAGGATGACAATTAGACTTGGAAGTATGTGATAAAGGAATGGATAGGCCCTGTGTTGTCAAATCAAGAGCAGATTTTTATTCTTTTTCCTCTGTACTGCCTTCAGCAAAGTACTTTAATGGCAGCTTTCTCTATCCCATGACGGAATAAAACAGCAGATAATTCATAAGAGAATTAACTCTCTTTTATATAAACTCTTCTCTTTGTATTAACAAAAACGTGTCAGTCAACTGGATGTGAGAAGGAGTGAACCTCTTTGTACGGCATTTCCAAGTAACATTGCCTTTCATCCTGGACATCTTTCACAAGAGGAGAGCTCACATTTTGGCCATCTAAGCATTTGCTGTTCAAGCAAACACTGAAAATTATTTTGTTGTTTTTTGCCTACTGTCCAAATAGATAACTACAACATTTAAAAAAAAAATTCATAGATATTTGTTACTCATAATTCCTCTCCCTGTTATATGGACAAGCTTTGAACTGAGGACAATTGGTTAATTTTGCCTGTGAGAATTCCAGCAGAAGTGGTCATAAAATTATTTTGTGGACACTAACAAGATAATTTTGGACCTAATCTGAGTCCTTTGTTGTTCAACATTCCTTGGACTTGAAGAGTTCTCAGTATTATCAAAAACAGAATTCTGTTTAGTAAACAATACATTTGGAATTTCAAAATCTGAAAGTCATGTTTGTACCTACACAGTGTTATATTGATGCCTGAGCCAAGAAACCCTATAACACGGTTAGGCTGATTTTTTTTTCTCAGTCAAGCTTGACTAGAAACTTGCTTGGTTGTATTCCTAAGTTTTGGTGCCATGAAAAAGCTAAAAGGCTGTAGTTGTCAGGGCTCTTAAGATGCTCATTGGTCTTAACAACCATGACCAGCCTCACCTGGGGCTTCCAATCACACCATGTGCATTGGGTTCCAGAAGCCTCATGTGAGCTGAGGCCTGATTAACCAGCCCCCAACCTGGGCTATGGCTGAAACATTCCTGTCCTGTTTATGTTTGTATCATGTGGACCTGCACTGAAGGGACCTGAAAGTTCTCCTGAAAGGACTTCTCATATGGTAGTTATATCTTGTTTCCAGTCTTGTCTTTGGTCGTGTCTTCTGCTGCTCCTAACTGGATCCCTGGGTAAACTCTGTGCCTGGTTCATCTCCTTGCTTTGTCTGGGACTGATGCTGGACTCCATTACCAGCTCAGTGACTGGTCCACTCTGGTTGGGAAGGGCACTGTCCCCTGAGTGCCCTGAACATTCTTGATTGCTTTTCCCTGTGGGGTGGCCCTGCTTTCTGTGCTTCCCTGTACAATGATTCTAAATAGCAAGGAAGGGGGATGGTAATGGTAAAAGTCCAAACAAACTAACCAAGCCAAAACCAAAAATATTCACTGTTGGATAAGAGAATACAAAGTACTGATGAATCTCACCTTGCCTGAAAATGTGAGAGATTGCTGCACCAGCTGAGGGCTGAGCTGTCTTTAGTATTCCCTGCTTGTACCATTGTTCTTCTGTGTGGAAAAGAAAATCAAAGGGATCACACTAAGTATCTGGTATTTTTAAAGGAGGGGGTTTTAAACTGGGGGCCTCTTGTTATCACCGTTCTTATGGTTTGTCCAGCAACTACTGGTTATTCTGTTTTCATTCTCTTGTTTTCCTAGGGAAAATAAAATTTTATATGTACAATTTAATGAACTA
This sequence comes from Cinnycerthia olivascens, assembly GCA_035048155.1. Lineage (NCBI taxonomy): Eukaryota > Metazoa > Chordata > Aves > Passeriformes > Certhiidae > Cinnycerthia > Cinnycerthia olivascens. Next base: position 51,646,736 of record JAWWMU010000180.1, read on the forward strand.
GAGACTTAAGTCTTAAAAGTGGAATAATATTTTAAAAAATATGAATTCTTTAACCACTATAATAATATTTATTTTTACAGATAGACAATATTTTTTCTGAAAGAGAGTTTGAGAGACACATTTTATGAAACATTTTGTGAGTCTGTTGATTAAAGTGTTCATGTGTTTGCAAGATCATTTAAACCCTCAGCTTCCTAAATAAGGAGATCTAATTGGCTTCTTACCTGCTTGTGTACTTTTTGAATCTGACTGCTGTTCTGTAAAAAAATCTTTTCCTGTTTTTACTTAAAACTGTATCCTGCAGCAGCATAGAACAATTTACACTAAAAAATAAAAAATAGTAATAGCAAAAAATGCTTTCTGTCCTTTTCTTTTTTTTAAGCAAATTAACATTTTTCTAATTGAAAAGCTATTGGCAGGAAATGTTTTATTGGCCCTAATCACTCAAACTACATATTTGAAAAGGGAGATCAGTAGACAGCATTATACTTGGAACATTTATATATTTAGAAAAAGTAGAAAAGTAAACAACCATTGCTCTCTCAATAGTTCAACAAATATTGGCAAGATCTTAGATATACTTAGATATATCTTGAATAAGTTAATATATTGAGCTTTTGCCAAGATTTTTCAGTATCTTTTGTTGCTTTATTGTGGCAGGGCCTAGGAACAACTCCTCAGACCCAAGTAGCTTCTAAATTATAAACCTGTTAAGATCTTAAAATTAATCTCTAGAATGTATTTTTGCAACAAGTAGATATAGTTTTCAATGTATTTTTATAGTTTTCCTATAAATGTTTGTTTTTTATAAAACACTGATAGATATTCCATTAATTTATTAATCTCTCAACCTTCTGAAGTTGTTAAAAACAAGAACAGTGTATTTTTGGAACGCGTTATACATGTTCATTTTGATATATTTGTTCATAGTTTACATTCCCAACAAACATTATTAGCTTTAGCACAGACTTAAATCACATCTTAATTACATCTGAAATGATACAGTGCTCTGAAACATCCTCTGCTTGTAATTTTCATTTTTATATTATGATATTGTATTACATTAGAAGTGGATTTTGCCACTTGAAGGATATGTGTCATTTTCTGCCACATATGTCAAACTTTACAGAAACCATGATTATTGTATGAAAGTATTTTTAAGTATATTTCATAGTTTTTAAAATTATATATCATGGCGCATTTATAAACATCATTGTTAGCCCCAAAATTCTGGGGTCACTATGACATAATAGCCATACATTTTATTGGCTGTTAAGTTACTGTGTAATTTGGGAGCAAATAAACCCTACAGGAATCACCAATCATTTGGGGAGTGTTGTGTTATTAAAGATACTGCTGATTTTGAGACTATCAAAGCAATACTGTACAGCATGATAGCTAGGCATCTTCACTTAGTATGTGAAAAGAACAGGCCTAACACTTCTGCAGCTTTAATTTGGTCTTCCTGTATTAGGAATTAGGATAGTAGTTTTAATTACATAAATGCATACAAATTAAGGGATCGTTTCCTTGTTTGTTTGGGTATTTTAGATTAAGACTGTAACTTACTTTATATGTAGTATTTTAAATTTTTGTCTAATAACTGAAAGACTATAGTGTTTGGGTTCCTTTTACCTTTAAGGAAGCCATATAATTATGATTATTTTGTTAGATGACTCAGCTGTTTCTCAGTATTATCAGTTTTTAAAAAGCAAAATCATCTCCAGAATAATATTATAGATTTATTTTAAACACTCGATGACTTTCTAATTACTTCTCCAGAATTTGGTAGGATCGAATTTAAACTTGAATACATTATACTCAAATACTTCCTATTCAGAAAGTTGTAAAAAATAAAAAAAAGGATATTGTATGAAAACCCTTTTTCAAGTATATTCTGTTTTGCTTGTAGTAAAGCTTTAGTTATTTGGCTTTATAGCAATAGTGGTTGTACTCTAGCGATGTTATCAAGCTTGCAAAAGTGTCTGAACTCAGAAAATTCTAACAAGTACAAACTAGAGCTCATATTAGGGAAAAAAGTAAGTGTGAGAACATATTAATTAATAACTAAGGAGGTTAAAGTAAATTAAGTGCATAATTTCAGTCCTTGTATAGATTGAATGGGTGGTACAGAGGCTCTGAAGAAGTACATTGTCATTTAGAGTTTATTACATTTAAGCTTACTTACCTTGAATAAATCTTCCTGTGACTACAGTACAATGTTGCAGTTAAATGACATTGAAATATTCCAAAGAATTTCCAATCACGTCAGGTTAATCATGACAGAAATAGGCTGTACAAAGGCAGGTATTTTGTCTTGTCTTTTTTAGCAGATGTGATCAAGGTGAATGCTTCAGTTTCTCTTGCTATCGCATGAATATTAATCTATGTAGGTTAAAGGTAGTATTCTTTGGTCTGTCCAATATTTTTAGGGACAATTTCTTCAGATTTTTTGAGTGAAAAGCACTATTCTTTGTAATGCCTTTTGCAAATAAAATCATTCTGTGTCAATCTGCATTAGAATTTTTTGGAATCTAGTCACATTCCCCACAACGCCATCCGGAAGATTAGCTCAGGAAACATCCTCTGTAGATGTGGGATTTCTCTTTTGTTTTGATGATATAATTTTTTGGTTGTCCTAAAGTTGAGCAAGTCCCACAGCAGAACACTGTAAAATTACCATCTGAGGAACTAGTCTCTTTCTACTTTTGTGTTCCTTTCTCATAGTTTGCTCTGTAGCACTTAAAAGAACTCCACTGAGATGTCCTTTTAAAATAATTTATATAAATAGAGTGTATCAAGAATTATGCTATTCCTTGACTACTTTTGCAAATCTATATTTTCCTTTGATTCATATAATCACACAGAATTCTGAAAGTAGCAAAAGCACCCAAAATAAAAATCTCTTGATGTTCCATATCAGTCAGCCATGAGCAGCAATATAATTATTTGTGAGTTTAAGGATGTCATCTTAATTAATATGCTTGACACAAGAATAGTTTAATTGAGCTCTCTCAATTAAACTATTTAGATGAAGCCAAATGTCTAATTTAATTTTTTCCTGAGTACTAGATATTGAAAAATGGCTGTTAATGGAGACCACAGTTAATATCATACACAGTATATACCTCTGGTAAACATAAATTTTGGCAATGGTAAACATAATAGTTGTTAAATGATTTGCAATCTAGAATAAAATCAGATGTGATGAAATTTAAAATGTGAGATAGATCACAAAAATGAGAATGTTAACAGAATAATTAAAGTTATGCAAGTTATGACTTATTTATACTTATAAAATACCTTTTTTTTAACTTAAGAAAATAAAAAGCCTCATGTCTGTTCTATAAACTCTGCTGTAAGACAGATTCTGGAGGCTCGATTTGTGGTCCTTCATTCATAAAAAAAACCTGAATTCTTTCATAGCAAATTGTGGGGGAATGTCACTGACTATCAGGGGACTGATAGTTCTGGTATTTGATCAACATAGCCTCTATCTTCATTGCAAAGGCTTGTTCCAAAGGAAAGTTACACACATACCTGAACTTAAATCATCTGAGTGAGAAACTTCATTCTGAAAGCATCACTCAGTTTCTTCTGTTACCTTTCAGAGCAATCATCTTCACAAAATTTTAATTGGTTTTCTTGGCATCTATGGATACTGCCTATTTAGTTGGAAAAGAGATTTATATCTTATGTATTTATCATATTTACTATTACAACATATTGCTCCTCATCAGAACTTATGGACTATTCCACTTGAAGTGATTCTTGGATGTGTCTGATAAAGTTATACAAGCACAAGATTCAAGAAGCTAAACTGAATTTTGTCTCAGTAAAAATGTATCTTCAGACTTTCACATTTGTATTTAATACTTTTCTTCTACTGATTTGAATTAGATGGTAAATTTTAGAAAAATCAAGTAATGTGGCATAAATTTTTTTTTTCTCCTAGAGATAGAAAGATTTTCATGGCCTCTTTTCAGGAGAAAATTGAATTTTATTGATACTGAAAGGTCTGGCTTTCTTCATACTGAAGTGAAAGTCTTGTGACTATGTAACTCTGAGAGCTGATTTTTTTTTTTTTAAATCTGCTTAATTTGATCTATCTGAAAGAGACTACACATTAGGAAGTGAAAGATTGGCTATGTCATATAGTATAAAAATGTTATTAGTTCATTTGAAAATAAATGAAATTGAGAGCCTTTGCACCAAAGCATATGTCTGACTTCAGCTTATAGTATGATAAAAAGTATAAATCTGAAAATGAATGTCCAGCAAAGCCCACTGTTGGTTTGTTGACACTGTCTTATACAATTTAAAGACTAAATTAATGTAATTTGATACAAAACAATCACTGATTATTATTTTTATTCTTTATTTGCTTGAAACTTTTTGTGTTCCCGTCTACTTTCCTGTGGATACACTTATTGAAAACTTGATTCAAGGACTTCTGCATTAACAAAATCTTACACCTCAATCTGGTAGGTCTCTGCACCTATTGTGAGGGCCCAGAATGCCCTGTCAGGATCTGCAGAGTGCTGCAGGATGCAGCCCTTCAGAATGACCTCAACAGGAGAGAAGAACCATCTGAAATTCAGCAAAGGCAAATGCAGGGTCCTGCGCCTGGGGAAGAATAACCCCAGAGACCAGCACAGGTTGGGGGCTGAGCTGCTGGGGAGAGCAGCTCTGCTGGAAAGGACCTGGGGCTCCTGGTGGGCACCAAGTGTCCATGAGCCAGCAGTGCCCTTGAGAGGGCCAATGGTACCCTGGGGTGCCTTAGGGAGAGCATTGCCA
>JAWWMU010000180.1:51651638-51669674 GCA_035048155.1 Cinnycerthia olivascens
CTGGTGAAGCTCATCTGGAGTGCTGAGTCCAGTCCTGGGCTCCTCAGTGCAAGAGAGACATGGAGCTCCTGCAGCAGGTCCAGAGGAGATGACAAAGATGATGAAGGGACTGAAGCATGATCTTTTTGGGATTAGACTGAGAGAGTTAGACCTGTTTAACCTCAAGAAGAGACTACCAAGGGGAGACTCACCAATGTCTGTCAGTACCTGAAGGGAGGGTGACAGGAGGATGGAACCAGGCTCTTCCCAATGGTGCCAAGCAATAGGACAAGAGACAATAGGCAGAAACTGATGCCCAGGGAGCTGCAGCTGGGTATGAGGAAGAAATTCTTTGCTGTAGATGTACCTTACTCTAGACGCAATCTTGTACAATTAGTTCTGAAAATGAGTAGTTTAACAGTTACGCTGTGTTCTTCCTTTCAATATTTGTGCTCTTGGCAGAGGTGGAAAGTTTGGATTGATGTGAATTACAGTTGCTGGTTCTGATTTATGTTTGAAAAGATTTTTCTTAGATTAACCTCAGCCTTTTAATTTAGTTATTGGTTGCTGAATTGTCATTCAATAAATTAATATGTGTTAAGCTATTCAGAAGTGGGATATTCATTCTCAAGTGACCTCCTTTATGATCCTCCTGCAAACAGTGAGAAACCTCAGACTGTTTTAAAAAGCAGACAGAAAGGTAGCCTTCAGATCCTTAATGAGATTTTGAGAGAGTTTGGGTGATATTTTGTCTTTGTTTTGCAAGTCAAAGTTATGATTCTAAACTACTTAGAGAGCTGAAACTCTTGCTGATGCTAAATCACTGTATAATCCATATTAAAAATTTAGTCAATCAATTAAAACTGAGTGATCTGCCCTGTAGATCTCTGTTGAGGTACAAGACTAACCTTTTTATTCTAATAATTTAAGATTCACTATTCCCAAATCTAGCATGACAATCTTTAGAAATTTAGATGTTATGGGAATATTTCTATAAACTGGGGATTTTTTCAGTTCACATGTTATTGTTATTTTTCTAACAGGCAGATTTCTGTCAAGCGCAAAGGTGTAGTGGAAGTAAAACCACATAAACATCCAGGCTCGAAGAAATTGTTAAAAGCTCTTCCTGGGACACAAATCCCTACAGTGTGAACAAATCTGCCAGCAACAGGTACCGTGTTGCTCTTCTAGAGGCTTCTGTCTAGCAGATCAGGCTGCCAGCTGGAGAGATATTGTGGGAAACCCCTGGTGAGCAAGAGCAGTATTTTATAATATCCTTCCAGCTGGCAGACTGCCTAGGATGGTATTTCTGTGCACTCTTCAAAACACTTTAGGAAGTTTAAGATTGCAGACAGCAACCATGACAACTGGCAGGAACTGTATTTCTCAAGCGCACTAGAGAAACATATATACAAATAAAGCTATATTGTGGGAATATACAGGTCAACCCAATTCTCTGTTGTAATTTCAATATGTATTGAATAAGGTGATAGCTGGCATCTGAGCATTATAACTTAATCCAGGCAAGAAGGTTAAGGGAACAAAGCTTTACACTAACATTTTTGTGCCTGATTGTGTGTATCAGGTGATATGTTTAGTGGTGCTGGATCATTTTGATATGTTCCTAGTCACACATGCGAACCTGCAGGAGGATCAGTTAACAGTTATAAATTATAACAATGAAGTGCAATTAGCAAATGAGTAATTTTCTATTTACTAAAGACTAAGAGCTCAGATAAACCAGGTCTCTCGATGGATCTTGTGATCAGTAGCCTGCTCTGTGTGTTGTACAGCTGTGCCCTCCTAGAGAGAGCAGTGTCTGGGCTGTGGCCACCTTTTGTTCGTGGCTCATACTCTGTGGAGCAGCACTACTCCTGCTGCTCTCTCACACACAGACAAAAATCATCCTAACAAGAAGTGTGAGGAAAAACTAAGCAGACAGCGAAAGCAAACCCAAATAACAATTGAAAGAAATGAGTTTAACTAAAAAGGAGAAAATGAAAGTGTGATGAAGCCAAAGCAAAACTAAAAAAACAAAAGGAAAAGTAGGAATAAAGAGTAATATTTACATAAAAAAGTCTTTATCAAAAAACAGATGAAATCAAAATCTAACCAAATGCAGGCAAGGGAAATTGAAATGAAAACGTCTAACTTAAGCATGTAAAAATAGAAAAAAAATTTTCCCACATGAATCAGAACTTTAAAGTTAATAATTTCTATAATTTTTCTGCCAGTGATTTTAACCAAAGCAATTTTAAAACCTACTCTGTTGAAAAAAATTTTGAGTAGACAAAATCCTGGACAATGTTGGTTACATACAAAAAAATAATTGATTAATTTGAGGTAATGGGATTTTGATCCCATTATTGGAAAATTATCCACTTCTGGTAGAATTAGTTTTCACTTTTATATTTTTGTATAATAGTTGTAGCACACTGCAGTACATTAGTAAATATACAAGCCACGAAGAATTTGTTCCAAGGTATTACCTGTCCCCTTACTACATTAAAAAAACAAAAATCCCTATAATTTGATTTACTGACTATATGAAGAAGAGAGAAGAACAGGAAGAGTGATTTTAGCTATAGTCAAATATAACTAGACTGACAAATTCTAGGACTACCAATATTCTATTTTAGACTCAGATTGAGTACAAAACAGCATTAGTGCTTTCTCAGATTCATTCACTGCCTTGTACATCCTTGGAAAATAGGGTACATTTCTCTGTCATAGTCACACTCTGACTGTTAGCACAAGACCAAATCCAAATATTTTATCTTGTTTGGAAAGTTAAAGCTGAATACTTACCTTTTCTTCTCAAAAGGCCATTTCTGCCTGTATATAGATTTCTTCTGGGCTGTTTTGAATGTGTCACCTCAGAGTAGGGAAAAGGGTCTCTGTATAAGGACACTTAAGCTTCAAGAGTTTTATAATAGATACATCAAATGATTTAAATCTACTTTAAGGATCTTTCTTGCAAGAAAACAAATGTTCGATTTTCCTCTTTAGTCTTATTGCAGGAAAAACTGTTACAGAATACTATGAAAATGAATTGCTTCCCCAAGACAGATGGCTGAGAATTGAAAAAGGATTTACTTTTAAGACTTATTAAGTACACAGTTTGCTACCTGTTTCCTGCAAATAATTTAAAAAAAAAAAGGAAAACGCAAAATTTTTTGGTAACACCAAAACTATTTGGAGTCTGGTTTAGAATATGGTTGTGTTCCAATTAATGAAAATTGTTAATACTATAGAGTAAGCAGTGATCAAAGCAAGTGAACTAAAACACAGAGGAAATTAGATCTTATTTTAAAAATCAACAGAAATCGGTAAAGTGGTAAATGAGCAATGAAGTCTAACAAGTAAAAGAATTGAACAGTAGCAAGCCGATTACATAGGCCAATGGCTTTTCCTTGGATTGTTGGCTAAAGCATACAGACAACATTCTGCTCTTAGGTGTGTCTGTGTAACTCATTGGCTTCTGTCTCTGAGTTTTAGTTGCATAAGCATTTCTTATAATGATCTTACAGTCTTGTTGCAACTGAAGCAAGTATCACTTGGGGCCAGATTGATCATTGCTTTTTCTTGTGTACTCATTTAAAACATTGTAAAATGGGTTAAAAATGTTTGTTCTGATTTGTTGGGCAATGATGAGGCAGGTCTCTTACACTTGCTAGAATCAGGGAAGAGGAGGGAAAAATTTTGTAAACTATTGTATAAATAAACATTTCTGAAAGCTATTTTTATTCTTCTAGTAGATTTTTAAAGCCATTAAAACAGTAATTTTTCCCTACATATATATTTGCAAATAGTAATCAAATTTTATGGAAGTTTTGCTAGCCTTAATATACTAACATTGAACCCCTGCTTATAGATATCTGATAAAACCACTCTGAACTTCTAAAACAAAATAAGAATATCTCTCCAGGCAGCAGGAACATGAGTAGGGAGAACCATTTATTGAAACACATTTCCTTTGTAGTCTTGCATAAAAGTTTTATTTGATATCAGGATTTCTACAACAAAGTTATGTTTTGTTATGAAGAAAAGAGACAGATGATGACTAACTTAGAGTGAAAAAGAATTTAAATTACCAACCCAGAGTTTTAAGTAACTCATTAAAAATAGTTTAAAAAGATTTTTAGAATTCTGAAAAATATAGGAATGATTTTAACTTTGCTATATTCCTTATTTGTAGGTAAATATTCTGTATCTTGAACAGATGAAGCAGTCATGCAGTAGCTGAAGTACTCATATAAGGCCATGTAAGGAAAGTATGATTAAGCAAGTAAAGGGTATTGATATTTGTAATCTAGGCAATAAACAACCTTCCTGCTTGCTGAAAATGAAGTGAGCTATGTCCAACATTTTCTTGCTTCTTTAGACTTCCTTTCCACAAGTTTCTCCTACATATCTCATTGGGACCACAGTAAAAGTAAATCTGTGAATGCAAGAAAACTACAGGAAGGGAATTGTATGGGATATATTCCTCTTAGCAAATTTTGAAATTAATACCTTGAACCTTATGTGAATCAGGACCCTTCTCAGTACTGGCAGAACTCTGTTCTTGCACGTTGCAGTTCCATTGAAGCAATTGAGATTTAGCACTTGAGATTTCCTCTCAGGAACTCACAAGACTCTGGTACTCTGGGAGCCAAATAAACACTTAGCCAACCTTTGATGACAGTTTCCAGTCCTTCTTGATATGTTTGCAATTATAGCCAAGTCAATATTCAATATTAAGTGCTGGAATGTGTCAGCTAGGCATTATTAATGCCATTATTGTGCTCCAAAATGTCATAGTGAGTAAAGTCTTTTGCAGTTGATAATCATTCTGTCATGATTTTTTTTTCACATTTTTATATTCTAATATAAAAATTACAGCAGTACCAGATTATCTGCTCAGCAAAAACTTTGCATATGGTTTGTAGTAGAATATCACATCACTATATATGTCTTGAGAAGATGTCTTAAAGTTTGATAAGTATCATTACAGCAGCTTTAAGATTGTCATTATTGACAATATATTCCACACTCCTTATAGTAATATTTTAGAGACTTTAATATATTAAGGGTCAGATATAGCCACTGATTCAAAGAGAAAAGATATCTACAGGTAGATCCTCAGTACAAGAAATATTTCTGGCTCTTGGCAGGATTTTATGCAGTAAGCTACTGCAACAGCAGGGTTCCCTTTGCAGCTCCTGTGATCGTGTTTACTTGTTATCAGGTAGCAATTGCTGATAATGGACTCCTACATAGGCTCTGGGGTGAGATACAGTCCTCTTTAACTAACCCCATGCCTGAAGAAACAAGTAATTGCTGAGGCACGTCAGCTATGTACCTGATCATATGCTTATTAATCATCTAGCTAGTTTTCTGTCCAGTCAGGTGCATGACAAGATCCTCCATTTCCCCTGCTCTTTACAGAGCAATTAACCTAAAATGTTAAAATCTACACGGGAAACAATTATTTTGTCAACAGAGGAGATAATTTACAAGCTTAGCTGAAGCAAAGGCTCTATGTACTGAAGGAAAAGGCTTTGTACAAAGGTATGGAGGGCTAAAAAAGTACGGTTAAAACAGATGTAAGTGATTCGTTTAATCTAGAGAAAATATACAGTTCTCAGTTATAAGGAAATGTAACTGTAAAAATAAATCCTTACTTTTTGCTCTGCAGTCTGTGAAACAATAAGCTGGCAAAATTCAGTGAAACATTTAAAGCAATGTTAGCAAAAATGTCATAAAAATGAGCTGTAAGGAACATGTCTAGCTGCCTACAAGACAAGAAAAACTGAAAAAATAGATTGATGTGTGTACTGGCACAGAGACTAGACAGCATGACAGACTCCATACATAGTTAATACAACTACACAAAGAACAGATGTTCTGTCAGTAGAGTGCACAGCGGGACATGAGCAAAGGGTAAACCAAAAATTTGTTCTCACCAATCCATAGCCCTGAGACCATCCCAGCAATTCTCTTGTGAGAATTCCTAATCTGAGGTTCCTGGAAACATAATGCTAATGTTGGAGCTCATTCCCAGAGAATGACTTCTGCCTCCTCTCAAACTGCATATATACCTGGATCAAAAAACTCAAGAATCATAGGGTCAGAGAATGGCTTGGCCTTGAAGGGACCTTAAACTCCATCTGTCTCCAACCCCCCAGCCATAAGCAGGGAACTTTTCACTAGACTAGGATGTTCAAAGCTGCATCCAGCCTGGTCTTAAACACTTGCAGGGATAGGGAGGCCACAGCCTCTCTGGGCAACCTGTTCCTGTGCCTCGCCAACCTTGCAGCAAAGAATTTCTTCCTAATATCTGATCTAATCCTGCCATGCTTCAGTTTAAGGCCATTCCTTCTTATCCTATCTCTACAAGCCATTGCCAAAAGCCCCCCTCTGGTCTCCTCGTGGGCACCTTTGGGTACTGGAAGGCTGCTTTAATATCTCCCTGGAGCCTCTTCTCCAGGCTGAACCCTGATTCTCTCAGCTGGTCTGCATAGGAGAAGTTCTCCAGCCTTCTGATCAGCTTCGTGTCTCTTTTCTGGTCTTGTTTCAACAAATCCAGGTTTTTCTTGTGCTGGGGGCCCCAGATCTGGATGCAGTACCATAACAGGGAAGTCATACTATGCCTATAAATCAGTTAAATCCAGCTTTCTACATTGAGGAGTAATGAGGATTAAAACTTTTGGAAATAAAATATCCTCAGATTTCTGATAGTTATAATTATCAAGAGAAGAACTAACATTTCACTTTAAAACATGCACTTTTAAAATACCATAAACATATATTAATCACATTTATATATGTAGTAGTCATGGCATATGGAGTAGTGTAAGTAGTGAACCATTTTTAATGATTCTGCATAACACTCTAAAAATATTTCTTCTAGATTGTGACATGAAGCTGCATCAATAGGAGTTTGGTGAGGCTTACTACAGAAGACAGAATTGCTAATTAATGATGTGCTTCACAGTAAAAAAATACCAGACTTTTCTGAAAGATTTTCATACATGCAGACTTATGTTCTTGAGCACATATAATGTCTATGCCCAATTACGTGAATACTTATTATAAGTCTTGCAACAGATGGCTGTTGTTCTAAACTTGCAAAATGTGTATATCAACCTGAAACTTTAGTTGATCCTACTCTTTATTCCTAGGTTTACAATCTCTTTTCACCTGTGTAATTGTTAGACAAAAAAAATTAGTACAAGGAATACTTTTCCTAAGGAAAATGACAATACCAAAAAATTCAAACTCTTTCCTTATCTTCACGACTCTTAAACTTTTAAACATTCTTTCCTAATCTTTTTAGTACTGTGATCTGTGTTGATAATAGAAGTTGAACAATGTTCTGTAAAAGCTGCTGGAAATAATACCATTCAATTTGTTCTAACTAACTGCAATTACATTTATGTTGCTATTACAAAGCATCACATGAGTTTTTTTTCTTGTTTACTCCAATTTTTTTTGCCTTATATGAATGACCAAATGATCATTTAATTATTTTTAAAACCATGATTTGGCTGTAGAAATGTCGACATTTGAAGACAATTAAACACTTTTTGAGCCTAGATTTTATTTATCCAGTATGCTAAAGGCAATAACCAGAGCTGAGTGCTTCAGTCTTAACCTCATAAAGACCTTTCTTCACATTTACATGTGGAAATAAATTAAATTTAATCTAATAAATGGCAAAAGATTTTCAGAAAGGAAGGGGAATTTTTAGAAGTTTTATGTTTGTTAAATGCAACTACTCATGCAAAGCATGTACTCAAGCACTTTGGAAGTTATTCCTAGTAGTAGGGATATTCTGCTAATATCCTGCTATTTTCTCTGTGTTTTTTAAATTCTGTATTTGGATACAAATTTCCCATTTTCCTCTTCCCTTTTCATTCCTGCTTCATACCTTTTTTTATGGAATAAGACTTATGATATCTGTGAAATTAAATGGTCTCTAACACCAGCACAATCATAAGCATGAATGACTATAGTTTACTAAAATCTGAACTATTGCATGAAATGAATGGATAAATATTTTTAGTCTAATCTTTAAAATCATACCTGACCACTTTCATATGTATGATTCTATATTCAGTTTCTTAAGTGTAATTTTAAAATAACTATCTATATTGATTCTGAATAGCAAAGCAAATCAGAATTTCATTATTACCATAATTAATGAATAAAGGAAAGAAGTTGGAGAAGATAGAAGGAAACAGAGTGTAACTTGCTTCACTGGTTCACAGTCCCTTTGTGTTTCTTTGTGCTTGGAGGGATTTTTGTATGTGTTTACAACAAATTGTTCAGTATTTCATGTACTAGATATTTCTATGAAAAGAAAGAACAAAATAAATACCAGATTAGTAGTTAGGCCTAGATGAGAAAGTCATCTAAGTCATCTTACTGTATGTGTTTCTGAGCTTCAAGCAACAATAGCTTATACTTTTTTAGATTTGTTACACTGAATATTTTAAATGGATGTTTTAAAAATTATAATTCATTATTCTGGGTACTTATCAGCAATAACACTTCATCAGCTAATCCCTTAAGGTACTTAATTGTAGTCTGGATAAAACTATTAATGCCTAGGCTGACCTTTATGTAATTAAAACTATTTTCCATGAGATTTACATTATGCACTTGTATATACTAAAGCATGAGGTGTTCTGATGCATCTAACACATTAAAGCTTGATATACTTCAGAATTACTTAGAGATAATGCATATATATTCTTTCAAAACTTTTCCCAGGTAAAAATAACAATTACAAAATTAATTGAAATGTGAAGGATACTTCTATTATATATATTTTTACCTAAAAAAATAATTATACTGAAATTTTTAAATTCAAGGGCATTTTTATAATTTTGCATTAAAATTTCAGTATGTTATTTGTTGATTCTTGAAAATATAACACTCTTTCAATAACAATGTGAAATTGAGTCAACTCCTTTGACAGTCATGCACACAAAAATTTTATTGTAACTTTGCTGACTTTTTAACTTACTGTTTGGTTTATAGCCAGAGCTCTTTAAAATCAGCTGCTTTCTCCCTTTGAGAAGATCTTTATAAGAGAAAGCAATTTGCCTGCTTTGTTTTTTCACCCCAAAACCAGCAAATGGTAATGGAAATAGACACTTGCTACCAGAAATAAAAAACAGATAAAAGGCATTCAGCTCCCAGAAGTACTATTTTTAATGTAATCAGAAGTTTCCTTGGACATGTTTTGAACAAAAGCAAACTTCTGTAATATATGTTTTAAAATAACCAGGTATTTATAGACACAACAATAATAATAGATATAAAGTTAAAATTAGTAAATGTTTACCATTAAACTGTTTTCATTAATTCTTTTTAGACTTTTGTTTGTGATTGCATCATGCACTATATTTGTTTTGCAAGAGCACTGTGATATGCAGCTGTTATCCAGCTACATAGCTTTTTTCTTTTAGGACAATTTATCCTTTACTGTCACAATGACCTGGTATCTGGGAAGAATAAGAAGGTGCCTTAAATGGAATAAAAACCTAAAATGTGAGGAAGGATAAAAAAGAGGATTTTTTTTCAGAAATTTGTCAATATTGCTTCATACTGATCTAGGACATCTAATAATATTATTATATGTTTATAATATGGTTATTCATTAAGCTAGTGAAGTACTTTATGGTCACTCTTGTCTTTTTCCTTACTCACCTACAATTCCCTTTTACATTAAGAAATTTAAAAGGGAAATATGAAAGGGTAATAGTGCAAGACCACAGATAGCAGATTTAGTCAGAGCAGAAACTGTGAATGTCAGAAGCTGAGGAGCTTTTAAGTTCTGAGTTATCAGCAGGTGACTGACGGCAAGCCAGGGTTTTGTCCCTGTAAAGTTTGGAGATTCGTACAGGACCACTATGCTTAGTCTTTGCCTTTTCCAGGTGCATTTGCTAGTTTGGGTGGAGTTGATGCTGGATATGAACCATATTGTTCTTTAACAAATATAGGAGGATTTATTTGACTGAAATGTTTAGTGAAGCAGCAGTTAAATTGGACAACAGGTGAAGCATGCTGATTTTTCAAAAGACTGTAGATACAGTCCTTTCTTCTTAGAGTGTTTTCAACTTCCCAGAAAAATGCTGTGACATAGAAATTCTATTGCAGATAAGAAGTGGGCTTTTTCTATTTTTGTATACAGATGGTGCTAACGCAAGCTCTCCAAAATGTTATTAAATGGTCTTTAAGATGATCTGTGTTCTCTGAGAAAATAAGGATTTCACCAAACTATAAATCCAATATCACAGTAAAAAAGCGATAATAGCTTAATTAATTTTACCAAGCTCTACACTTGCACCAAAGTCTAATTTGCAGAGGTGTTTTGTGCTCTCTCTTTTGTCAAAAACATTTCATCAATCTGTGTGTTCCAAATTCTGTACTCATTGTCTAAGATCATAACCACTATATTTTCTATTTTTCTGTTGTTTTTGGGTCTTCTGCTCTAAGAATTTACTGAACCACTGTCATTTCTCCTGAAACAGTGAGGCAGGGAAGGAGAAAAATCAAATAGACAGAAATACTAATAAAAGGCTCCTCATCTGTTTCAACTTTCACTTGAGTTAGAATCAGGTATAATGTAGAAGGTAAAATTTATATTTAAATCATAGTCAAAGCATAAGCAGAAGATTTTACCAGAAAGAAACAGCATTTAGTAAGACAGTTTCAAAGTACTAAGGGTCTATGTTAAGCTATCAAGACCAGGACATGTTCAGTGCATTATGAACTTAGACAAACTTGGAGGTAGCTGTATTGAACAGGATGTAATATCTGGATTTCTATAGGCTGGGCCTAGAAATTACGTTGTTTGAGCCTTTATTAAATATATGAAATCTCTGAATCTTGTTTGGTAGGACGTAATAAGATTCCATTCTTTGGCTGGATGATCAAGTCATTAAGTTTCATCATCAGAAAACAATTAGAGGAGGATATTGGTGTAGGACTCAATAATCTGATGTAGCATTGGAAAAAGAAGCAAAGGTAGAATATGTCAGGAACAAAAAGAAAAAAGTAAAAAGAAACTTAAGAGCTGAAACAACTTACGAGATTTCTTCTTTTAGTGCTAGGTCAATGACTGATGATATGCAAAAACTGATGATGTTATTCCTAGGATAGCAAAGACATAACAAAGCAAGAGATTCCTTTTCTATTTTGTTATCTGAAATTAGTTCTTTTAGACCTCCACTAAAAAAGTAATGAGCAATTTTCTAAAGTTGTCTAAATTTTTGCCAGTCTAGCTTCTAATTATTGCTATGTGGCCAACCATATTTACTATATTTAAAGCTATCTAAAGTTCCCAAAATGTTTTACTACACTTGTTTCCTTTAATGCTACATATGCAGTAACCTTTTACTGGTTTTGTAATATGACCTGGCTTGTGAATTAGTATTCATACAATACGAGACTGTTTGTATAATCCTTTTCTCTTAAAAACATAATCTTAAAAACATTATCTCATTAGTGGTTGAGGCAAATTGTGAGCATAGTATGCTGTCTGATAGCTCATTTTCAGGTAATATGTTATCCAATGTATTTATAGGATTCCAGCATATTTAAGAGCACTGTTATCACCCCTGAAGGCAAGGGCAGCTCAGGTTCTTGTTAATAGAGCCCTTGGGGCAGCTTAGAGTGAAACGACAGTGAATGACTAGTATTTGTAAATAAACATATATATGTAGGATTTATTTTAGAACAGTTTAGTTGCAATGGAAAACAGCTAAGTAGCCATTTTGGGTATTATCTCTAATAGTATAGCAATATAAAAGCTTAAAAATAACACTTAAGAAAATGTATAAGGAAGAGAAACAAAAACTAACGATAAAAGTAGAATGTGGAAAGATGTCACTATTTGTGGATTCAGTGACAAGAGTAGATTGTTGCTGTTTCAATGTTTGTTGAAGTGACAGTCATAGTCTTGATCTGCTGTGGTGAGGCAGGCCAACATACATTTAGGTTTGGGTGGAATCCCCTCTACTTCCTCTTGAGGAGGAGGAGTTTGACACTGTCTCAACCAACAGCATTCTCTGTTTTTGCACACTGGAGATCATACACAGCCCTGATGTGGAAGGCCCCAGAAATCAGGGGGCACTTTGGAGGTCTTTGATGGTGTGTGACACCTTCTAATACATGACAGCTGCCTTTCAAGTTAGCATAGTTAAGCAAATTATGCCCCATCAGAAGGAATAAATACCTTCACGCCTATGTGGGAATGTCCTATGTGAATATGAACACCCCAATAACTTCCCCAGGGGAAGAGTTACAACTGAGCCAGTTGTAAGGGAGCACATCGGCACAGTTAAAAACCACTTTTGCTCTTCCACAGGATCTGCTTCTTATGGCCTTTTCCTCCATCTGGGTCAAAACCCACCTCTTATTTTCCAGGGGAGGGTATGCACCCTCTCTGCCCTATGTAGATCAGAAGTTTTACCACCAGACAAAAACTCGCTTTGCAAAGGCTCCCCTTTTGCTGGGGGTGTGTGTACAAACGTGGCCTCAGTGAAACACCTGCTGCTTTTGCAAATCGCCAATTGTGCGAGACATTAGTCTCTAACATTTCAGTCTCTCACACGCATCTTTTTTAGCAAGGTTTTTTGATTTATGTATTTTTAATTAATGGAATCATAGAATGGTTTGGGTTGGAAGGGACCATAAAGATGACCTAGATCCAAGCCGCTGCAGGGACACCTCCCACTAGATCAGGTTGCTCAGAGCCCCATCCAACCTGGCCTTGAACACTTTCAAGGATGGGGTATCCACAACTTCATGGGAAACCTGTTCCCATGTCTCATCCCCCACAGAGTAAAGAACTTTTTTCTAACATCTAACCTAAATCTGTTTAGATTACCCTCATTAATTCCTAGTGATAAGATATTTTGAGGCATATAAGATATTTTGAGGTTTTTTTGATTATGTATTTTGTATGAATTGAAAAAATTCAATACTTCAGCCCTTTTTGCAGATGAAGAAATAAATATCATTAGTAAAAATACCATCATAAGCTTGTTTCAAAGTATTTATTCGTGTATGAATGATGCAAGAACTATCAGTCCAATAAATAATCTTTTTTTCTTCTAAAACTTGATGGACTATTGGAACCAAGCTGATACACTAAACATGAGATGAGAAGAATCGAAGGAGAGAATATTAATTTTGAAAGCGTTATTTTCTTCCATGTTTATATTTCTTTATATTATTCTTAAAAATGATATTATTTTAAGTTCTTATAATGGCAAAGTTCTCCTGTGAATAAATTAATATTAAAAGATTTTAAAGGGAAAATAGTCATCTGAAAAAATTATACTGAAAAAAATAGAAAAAATGAAATCTCCATATTGATTTCAATGAAATCTAAAGTTAATAGGACAAAATTGTTAAGCAGAGACACATAAACTAAAGAATAGAAACGGAAGGAACTGCATCAGTTTAATTTTAATCATCAGAATCTGTTTATGTAACTATGGAAGGATTTAAAATCATATATTCAAATAAGAAATTTGGTGACAATATACTGGTTTTAATTTTTGGAACATATCTTTTCAAAAACATTTTGCCTCTCATCTTTCCTTTCAATCAAAATTGTCTTAGAGCTGATGAGTTTTGTCACTGAAGTAAATACTTAATTAGGCCAAAATTGAGCACTTCTGGAAAATCTTACATTTAGATAATTAAATTACCATATAAATTTCTGCATTTTAGGATAAAAGCAATTTTAGATTTACAATTGCAATTGGATGGTTTTGTTTTCTTTCATGTCACTATGCCTTAAGTACTTGGTACAAGTAATAATAGTTCAATATTTATGTTTTTTCTAATGTATTTTGTTTTACAAAGGCATCTACTGCATATAAAAATTACATATTCCTAAAAGTCTGATGTTTTATTAAATACTAAACCTTTTTTTACACTTAAAAATCATATTTTAATCTTAAATATATCAAGCATTTTCTTGAAATTATCTATGGAAGACACTGAACAAATGAAGACTAATCAAGCTGTCATATTTATTAAATGTTTGACAGTGGTTGCTGAGTGCTTAAATTTTAATTAACTGCACATGTTCTCAAAGCTTTGCTATGTTTTTTTTTTTCTCACTCAAGAGCTATTCCGTGATAGAGTAGGTTGTTTGTAATATCTAATTGAAAAATACAGAATTCAAGCTGTGTGTAGGTGATACATGAATTTTTCACCCCTGCTGACAGCCACATTCACTTCTGTGTAATTCTTTCAGCTGATTCAATCAAACTCATGCTGTTTATGCTTTTAATTGATTGAATTAAAACATCATTTTAAACACTTAATCATTCCATTAGGCAGCATTGTGTTTGCCTAGTCTGTGCTCAATCCAACACAAAATAAGCACAGATTTCTTATTCACAAGGGATGAGAAAAGTCATTCCTCTGTCTCTCAGTCTCCCTGATTTGGAAGCCTCAAGAAAGCATTTTGCAAAGGAGACTGAAGAGGTACTCTAGTAATTATGAACCTATAAAAGACTATAAGGAATATTCTGCCTTGGAAAATCAGATGTGAGCTTTGATTTACCATCTCAGAATTAACCTTAAACTCTGCTGCTTCCAAAATGGACTCATAACATGAATTTCTACTCAGAGTTCTCCAGTGGAAGCCTCGGAAGAGTACTGTCAACCTGGAATACATGATATTTTCACAAAATTTAATCTTTAAGGGTTTTCTTTACTTAACAGAGTAAGAAGTACAAACACATCCTGGAGCTTGCAAGCCTTCTTAGCAACATTTTGAGAAAAGTAACAGCAAATGTCTAAAGTGCCAGATGAATGCTATTTAGAAGGAAAATTCTCTGACAAATTTAAATTGCTTTCACAATTCCTGACCAGAATTTATGACAAACTATGATTTTTCAGCCTATATTTCTGATTAGATTTACTGTTAGCAATACATTTATCAACAATGGAAATGCAGACTGTTCTCTCTCTTATTCTATTTATATTGACTCTTACTATTTGCTTTCTTCCACCTAAGCTTTTATTTTTGTTTTTTTCCTGTAGCTGTTTTCTTTTTGCCATTTTATTCTAATGATGATTATGGTTTTATAATGTTACTTTTTGCATATTTCCATATAGTATAATATCCATATAGTATAGCATCCATTTAATTTCTCTAAGATGGTTACATAGGCATATTTTAAGATATTTATCACCACCTAAAATATCAAATATTTGAGATATTTGATATTTTAAGAAGTGATAAAAATATTTTGATAAGCTGTTGAGATATATGACAAAAAATGTTGTGGGAGGCAATGAAGAAGTCACATACATGATCATCCTAAATTTTACCTTAATTCCTTGTGAATGCTGCTTATATTAAAAATTCTCAGAGGCTTAAAATATTATCCATGCAGAAATGAGACTTTTGAGAACAAAATTATTCTGGTTTTATCCAAAGATGGGTACTATTTATTTTGTATTAAAATTTTATTGGCTTAGAAAAAGCATTATTCTGTTCTGAAATGGTAAAGAACTTTTACTACATCTTTGATCTAAAGAGTCACTGTCTCACAATTTCTATGCTTGATGCCTCTCAATGATATTAAATGTGCATATCTACAACGTTAATTTATTTATTTCTAATTTCACTCCTGAAATCACAACCTGAGCTGCCAGGCTCAAGCTGTGTTCTTCTCTTTGTATCTGTCATCTCTGCTAATAAGGATTTGCATGCCAAATTAGACCCTTGGTTACAGATTAAATTCCATTACATTCCTATTGCGTCCTCAGTGATAACTCCATAATATTATAACCCTCATTTTGGTGGTACACCTGTAACTAAGTAAATTTTAAGCCTGATTCAAAGCTTATTGGAAACAATATGTCTTTATACTGACTTTAATAAGCTTTAAATAAGGCCTTTATTTAACAGCTCTGTTAATGACATGCAAGAAGAATTAATAGTCATTTTCTTAGCCATGTTGGTTAAGAGCAACAATCAAAAGTATTACTGATTCTTCTTTAAGAAGGCAAATTTTAAACACTTACCTGATTTCAGACATGAAAATAAAGTACTCCTAATAACAATATAGTTAGCGTTAGTAAAAAAAAGCACTGCTTTTAAGTAACCAGAGCACACAATAAAATTGCATGTTAAGTTTAAATAAAACATTTCTTCATCATAGGAAAATAAATATGTCTTTATATACTACTCTCTTTACAAGACAGTAAAATTTCATTAGGATGTTTTGAAATGTTTTTTGAAAGAAAACAATGGAGAAAATTACCTATCTGATAAATATAGAATGTGTATGAGTGTTTAAATAAAATATGTATCTATTATAAGCCACTAAGGTGAGAAAGTAGCCTTTTTTTTGGTATGAGGCCCTGTAAAACAAACTGCAGTAAGAACATGCTTTCTGGAATTATGGATAAGAGTGATAAAAAATTTTGAAGTGTATTTTAGTTGGTTAGTAGCCTGTATGAACATAAATTCATTGGGAAATTCCAGAATATTCATAATTTGGATTTTATCTGACTTTGGATAAACAAATCTATTTTATAAATAGAAGTTGGTTACGTATTATTGTAAAACTTCAGGTCAGGAGGGAAGAACCCCTTACGAACTGCTTTTATTCTAAAAAACACTGTTTCTATGACTACTTGAGTATCTCTTAAGGTGTTGTCCTTTTTATTTAAAGTATTTTTAGTACTTTAGTTACCCTAACAACAGGCTACATTTAAAATAGTAACTTCTAGCAAATTAGTTCTTTTTGGCAAAGAAAATCTCATCTTTGTTTTTCCTGATGAAGTTCTAGTTATTAAATGATGGAAAGGATAAAAGAAACTAAGCTTCCAAATAATGTTTCATGTATTTATCTTCCTTTAAAATCTTTAGTCCACACAGAATCAAATAATCTCTGTTGATGATTTCACTGGATTTTTTTTTTTTTTTTATGAGCAGATCAGATGATCCAGATGGAAGAGTAGGAAAAATATTTTTGGCTGTCAGAGCATAGTACGATATTGTACTTAGGTAGATATATATTTTTAAAATATTCTGTAATATTTTATATAACTTCCCTTAATATTAACTTCAGTTAATAATACGAAATAGTGCATGGTCATGGTCAGGCTCCATTCCTGCAAGAAAAATTTACTTTTTCTTACTAAACCTGATGTCTTTATCACACATGGATGTCATTGATGCTAGAAGAATCATCCTTCTCACTCACTATTGAATGGTCAATAGCACAACTCAAGTTTATAAGAACTGGATTGGTCATTCTTTTCTGACAAAATTTTCACGTTTACAGTGGTTTGTAGTACAGGCACTCTGCTGAGTAGAAATGATAGGTCTCATTTTGATAGATTTTGCATAATTTTTTTTTTTTTTTCAGTGGGGATTTTTAAAATTTTGGTGAACTGCTGTGAATATCCTCTGCCTGATCTAACAACAAGCTGTTTCTCATCTTTGTTTCAAATTTGCTACCTGCTCCTTTCAGTTATCCAGTGAATAGTTGTCTATTCAATTTCTCCATGTCAGTCTTTATTTTAAAGATCTCTATCATGTTCATCTCAAATTAAGTCTTCTATGCTGAAGAACATTATTCTAGAAAATCTTCAGTAGTGATATGCAATGGATGTACAAACTGTTAGATGGATTTAAAACTAGGTGGTCTATAATTTTTAAAGGCTGATGGTTTATGTCTTGATGTCTGGTAGCTGATAATAAGTGGAACATCCCTGGAATTCATATTGGTCAATGTTATGAATGAATCTATGAAGTCGCTTGATTGGGTTCTTGTTGTGAGAGTTATAAGTTGTTGCAGTTGGTAAAGTTTGTGGATAAAGGTTGTTATGTTTGGTATTATTGATTGTAAATTACCTGAATTCCCCTGTTGTATCCCTTCCCCCTACTCCACCGGGATTACTGCCACTGCTTTCTGAAAAGCCTGCCGCGGGGGAAAGGCCAGCATGCATTGCAGGTATGCAGATTAGGAAACAAAGTTGCTAAGACGCGAGAAAACACCCTGAAAACTGCAAAACAGC
>JAWWMU010000180.1:51669774-51755366 GCA_035048155.1 Cinnycerthia olivascens
GCCTGGGAAGCAGTGGCTGTCGGTGCCCCCCCCCCCCACGAGCTCGCCCCCAGAGCTGAAATCACTCTAATAAAGGCCATTTTAAAGGGAGCTGGACTCCTGGCCCATTTATAACAGTCCACACAAGTTTTATGAAGCTAATCAAGAACTACCATACAGAACAAAATACTCTGGAAAGGGGATGACTATGAGCCTAAGAGAAAAGAATTGGCAAAATTAAAAAGACAACCCAGTATGCAGTAAGGCCAGATGTTCTGTAAACAAGAGGCCTCTGGAAGTCAAGCACAATAATACATCCATCAGAACAGGAACCTGGTCAGTCTGAGCTCATGGCTGAAATGGTCCTTGTGCAGTCATTTCTAGGATGAAGAGACACACAAAGAAGCAGTTCACGGTTACTTGATTCTCTGAGCTGCAGAAATAATGGAACAAAATTCCTCTGTAGTAACAGATTATTGCCCATTGTTACAGTCTCACAATTTGTGGCTTGTAGGGTTGAGACTTTTCCTTCTTCTTCCTGTGAGAGAGTAAGGCAACACAATAACTGTCCAAAAGCAGTCTACCAAAACAGACTGGCCTAGCCACATCCCTGGACCCACGGAGGTGCCCAAAGCCCAGGGCTGAGGCTGCCTCTGGCTTTCCCCAGCCTATCTTGTCAGGTCTTGCTTCCTGGCTGCATGCTCCTCTCCTGCCACTCCCTTGGAGAACCTCTGCCCTATCCCCAGTCTGGCAGACATAGCCTATTTTAAAGGGGTTTTTGTATGGAACATAACTATGTTATAGTTGCTAATTTTCCTATGACAATGAACTGTAGTCAGATGTGCACTGCATGTAAGTGAGAAACTGTCTGAATGCAGTTCCTGCTGACAAGTCATTTAGAATGGCATGCAAAACAGACTGAAGTGCTGGTAGGACCCTGGCAGCTAACCTAAAGAGTCTACAATAAGATACCTTGAAGCCTCACAATTTATTTTCTGAGAAGTAAGTAACTAAAAAACCAATTGACCTCTTGATAACAAACCCCTAAATTCTTAGTTTCTTATGAAATCAACCAAACCAAGAATTCTGACACATTAATAAACACAATATCTGTAGATTTTCCATGATCATAGTGACATAGTTTATCACAAAATTTAAATATTAAATGTTAAATTTAATGTAGTCCATTATGCCATATAACCAAGACAAAAGAATGGTGACATCAATCATTCAATTTCCACTTCTTGATGTATATAAATTGTGCGTTTGTACAGGATCTAAGCAGAAGTCAAAAGAAAAAAGAAACAGCAAATGGAAAAACAGATAAAATTTTATTGAAGTGTAAAAAAAAAATCACTAGAGCATGATAAAATTAGATATAAAAATACTTCCTGTGTCAATGAAAGCACAAGTGTTGATAGGTAGTGCAGTCTTACCAGAACATTAAATGAGGAAATTTCCATCTCAAAAATGTGACCAGTATTCTGTTCTTATTTCAAGACTAAAATCTAGAACAATTCTAAAGAATAAATTATGACTTAATCCTAATTATCATGATGATTTCTTAAGAATTATATGTGGCTATAATATACAAATAATAATTTCTGTTCCAGTCAAATGGACTAGTTATTCAATTTTGCCATAATCTCTCTGATATTTTGAGTGGGAACTGTTACTGGAGACCCTGAGATACTTCTGGCATTTTCGTTTTTATACAGCTTTTCCTAGTAGTTTTTTAAATTACTTCTTGCTAGTCCATGTAAAAACATAATTTTCCTTTACTTCTAATAATATTTTTCTATTTTTAAGTGTCATTTCCATATTTGATACCTCGTTCCTGATTCCATCGTCCGTGGTATTAATATTTTCTCTTTGTTACATGGAGCTCTGGAATATGGGGCTGTATGTATCATAGAACTCTTCTTTGGACTGAATTACCACGTTCAAGTTGGCACTTCCTGTCTTTGTAGAGGTTATCCTTATTTTATCTGCCTTATATGGTTCATCTTTCTAAGCCTTCTGGGGAATTTATAGTTTTGCTTATCTTGCTCAAATAATTAATTCTATTGCTGCCTCCTTTATTCTGCCTACTAACAACTTTCCAATTTAGTATTATTCCGAATACCACCTAATTTATAATTATAATCCCATTGTAGACAGAAAATTGTATGATGACAAAAAACAACTGCACCTTTTGAAATAGGTACATGAAGAAAGATTTTAAAATTGGAGAGGACAAAGAAACTATTAGGAAGACATAGGACATTATTTTGGCAGCTTACGTTTTGGGTTTGTTTTTTTTTTTAAAGTTATAAGTGATTCACAGCCATCATGCGCTTTAAAGTGTGAGTTTTATTTAGAATGTTTCTAAGTGCTGCTGGCAACTTCTCAACAAGGAAGTAGTTGATAAAGAAAAAAGAGCCAAAAGGAGATTAATGAACAGAAAATAAGAGAATATTATCAGACTATTAATATGTAAACTTTGGCATTTGCTTGGAAAGATGAAAGTATGAATGGTTTATATTTCCAAAGTAATGTAACATCATATGAAATAAAGTAGAATCTGACTTTAGGATTTGGAAAGACTGCTATCTAAACCTTTGCAATAGGAGGCTCCCCAGGACTTTTGAAAACAAGCAAATACACCAATATGCACATAATGGAGAAGGCAACATTAAAGTAGTTATAAAAATTGTTGGTATTTTAAAATGTTGGTATTGTCAAGGTTGCTGTGCATGTTAGATATGTATGCACCACTAAGAAATACACAGTCAGTTTACAAATACATTCATTACTAAATATTCCCAAGAGAAACAAGAATTATTGAATGATTTCTTTGTAGGAAAAGCTACATATTTTGTTTCCAGCAGAGAAAAAACCAAGCACATCCCATGGTCGCTAGTTTAATCTTCACTACAGGTATTGAAAAACATCAATGGTTGCTTCAAAGAGGTCTAACATGCACCAAATTTTGTTTTCCAATAGGCAAATAGAAAGTCCTGTCTCAGTAAAACCAGCTTCATTGCTGCTTAACACGAGGGCAGCCTTCTCAAACATGTCAGTAGAGAGATTTAGAGATGTCCTGTGGCCCATTAAGCAGGTGTTAGATACAGAGATGAATTGTTATCCCGCAGGGCTGCAAAGCCACTAACATCTTTGTACTGAACAGATTTAGCACAGATAACTATCAGCAGGCTCTCTCATATGAGAGTTATTGCAGGGGAGCAATAGAAAAGAAAGCTATCTTTACAAGAAGTGGTTTTGCTTATGTAATAATTAAGTACAAGATTCACATGAATATGAAATGTCACAAGCATTCTAAAAAACGGGTATTTTGGTTACCAGCGTCCATAACAGTTTGTGGAAGATGGGTAGCATGCTTAGCATCTTCTAATATAAGGACTCACGTCACAGTTAAAATGAAAAATAATAATTTTTCCAAGTCAAGACACTCAAAGACACACTAATGCTGCTGTTGGTTTTACCTCATTAAAGGTGTATTTAAATCTAAACGTGACTTTACCCCTTATCAATGTATTGGATTTGAAATGAAGTTCTAAAATTAGGCAAAATAGGCATTAATCATTAAAAATATATAATCAGTCATAAAAGTCTTGAATAGCAATTTAAAGTATTAAAACAAAAAAGAGGAGAGGTGATTCACATACAAAAGATGACATTTCCTTGAAATAGCTTTCTAACTTTTGTCAACTGAAGGTTTAGCAGTTTTCAGAGCCGAGTACTTCCATTAAGACCTTCTGATTTTATAGGTCTTGATGGAGCTCTCTTACACAAAAATGTTTCATTGTCCTTAAAGATATTTATACTGGAAGCCCCTAATGTATTCTAAACTCTGTGATGCAGTTTTTTAGCAGGTGAAAAAGTATTTCCAATTGTTTCATTTCAATTGTTTTATTATTACATTGATTGCTGCCTACTTAAGATGAGCAACATGTGGGCTTTTGCTCTTCAGCCTTTTTATATCAGCCTTTTTATATAGACCTTTTTATATAGACCTTTATTAAAGCTTATTTTGGCTATATCTGGTCCTGATGGTCTTATATGACCTATTTGCTATCCCCAAATAAGTCATTATTTCCTTTTTTTCATTCCCATTTCTGGGAATCTCAGAAATTGATTTTCACTTCAGTGATAATTTTGTCAATGTGTTCTGTATCTTTTTAGTTTATTTGAAAGCAGGGAGATTAGACTTGACCAAAATATTGAAGATCCAAGTGCAGCAAAGATTAACATAATGATATAATTATATTGGGTTTGCTTCCTAGCATTCTAGTACCACTTCCAGCTGCCACTGGCAATTTTAAAACATGTTCAAAACCCTTGCTAAGGTTTCTTGAGTTTTAATGACAAAGACTTATTGTTATGCATGCATAACTAGAACTGCTTTTTGAAATACTCTTTATGTTGTTTTTATTAATAGTGATATTCTCCTGTTATTTCATTATCCAATTATATTTTAAAGCCAGCATTACACTGATTAACTTGAATAATTTTATAGGTGCATTGAATTTTGTTAATTATTTTCCCATTTCTTTTGTGAGATCATAATACCAATACATTAGCATCCATAGCATAGATGTATGCTGTTGATCCTCTTCCATTAAAAAATTAATTACTCATTTCTATCTTTGTTTCTTACCTTCAAAATATCATGAAAGATCATACCTCATTTCGTCTGTTTTAATCAAAGTTTGGTGAAAGTCAGCGTCCAAATTTCTTTTTTTAAATTTATGAGTGAAATTGCAGCATTATCACCTTCATCTGAATGCTTTTTGATAATTTCAAAGAACTCGAGTTTATGATGCATTATTTCCTTTATTTCCTTTATCAATACTAATTCAGTATAGAGTATACGTCTATGGGATGCACTTATATTAGTATTTCATTAGTACACATCAGGATGTATATTTGAGGTCCCATCTCCACTTTAACCCTGATTAGAATCACAGAATTTTTAAGATTAGAAGGGGCCTGAGGAGGTTGTTGATCCAACTTCCTGCTGAAAACAGGTTTATCTGTGATATTGGTCTGGGTTTCTCAGCACTTGGTTGGGTTAGGTCTTGAAAACCTTCAAAGATAGAGACTTCATCATGTCTGTGGACAGCCTCTTCCAGCTCTTAATGGTGGAAAATTTTCCTTAACTTCAGATAGAGCCTCTACTGTCTCAATTCTTATTACTACTAATTCTCCTATCCTGCACTACTGTGGGATTTCTGAATCCATATTATATACTCTGCATAGATATTGGGAGTCCCTTTGATTGCTCTCTCTTCACGTGAAGATCTGGACATTTGGTCAGAACAGTTGATTAGAGAGATGGTTCATCCCTAGTTGATCCATACTGACTGCTTCCAAGAACCTTTTCTTTTTCATGAGTCAATCACAAACATTTAAAATAATTTTACCCTAAAACATATAAGTTAGCCTCTGAAACATAGTTTATTATTCAGATAGTCAATTCTGATGAGTATAAAGGGAGTTTAAAAAAAGTCTGGACTGTCCCTCTATATAATCAAAATAGATTTTTAGTGAAAATGGGGACTTATTTTTTGCTACCTTTGAAACTCAGTCCTTTAAATATCCATGTAAAATGCCCAGTATTATTTATAGAACCACAAACTTCAGGAAAAAATATTCTTTATTTATAAAAGGTGGACTAAAGAACTTGCCAAATCTTTACTAAGGCTTTACAATCTTATTAAGGATCTGTATTCAGCTGAAATGACAGAAAACAAGTAATTTTTATTATTATTGGAACAAATTGACATTGTATGCCAAATGAGAAGAGTAACAGCAGAGAAGACATGCTTTCTTCAAACACTGAAATATCACATCAGTAAGAATATATTCTAGTCCTGCTGCAGGCTGAATTTTAATGGATGCCCATGATATGCCGAGAGCTGTAAATATTTGTTCCTTATTTAATGCATTATTTCTACCTCCATCTGTTGTAAGTGGCATTTTATGGGAATGAGTTCTTGAAAGAGGCAGTTTTACTGCTTGTAGTGTGATGCAAACAGTATCACATTACACTAAGAATAGAATTGTGTTTAGAGACATAAATATATGTTTGCATTTGTGAACGGTTGTCCAGTTGCATATACTGTTACAGAAACTCTTCAACATACTTATGATGTAAATGACTATTAGGTCATCTGTATGCATAACATTTAAACAAGGTTTTGACATCATCTGGACTGAAACATTATTAAGAATTATTTTGTATTCTTTTATTTAAACAGTTATCTGGAAAATAATTAATTAACCAGATTTTATTCCTCTCAGCTTTACATAGAGCATTCAATCTCAACCCTTCTCAGTTAAACACATAATTTCGTGTGTGCAGAGTGAGTGTCTACTTATCTCCATTAAACAGAGCACAGTCAGTCCCAACCTATTCACTACAGCCATTAACCATGAGTATGCAGAGTGAACTAGTAAGACTTGCAGATTTGCTCTTAAAATTGATTTTTCTTTCTTTATGTTGAGAGCAGAAAAGGTGAGGTTTATAAATTTTCATATTTGTGGACAATCTTTTTAGTATCTGCTTCCCCATGTCTTGAAGTAAGGCATCCTCACAACCTATTTTTGCCTCTCAAATTTTCTTCTGTTGTCTTTCAATGGAACCTAATGTTCTTAGACAGAAATGAAGAATTTTTAGATTCCCTAAATCCAAAAAGGAAAAACGATGAGAGGAGCTAGTTTGAACTAAATCCATTCAAATTTTTCTTAGTCAGGTGAGGATAAAACTTTTCTTTAGTATGAAATAGAGTGTTTTGTTTATTGTGTCACTTGAATTTTTAGAATTGCTTCAAGAATATTGGATTTACATTAAAATTATTTTACCTTTTTAAAGTAGGGGTTTAAAAAAGTATTCTAAGAAAATATTTAGCAGTTCCCAAGAAAAATATTTTAATTACATGACATTTTATATTTACCAAATACTTTTCTTCAGGTAATGTGATGCATCATATTTGATTGTAATTCACAAAAAAAATATAGACAGAACGAAACCCTGGTGAATCTCAAATTTCCAATGAATATACTGTCATCTCGGCTTTGCTTCTGAGGCTTATTGCTCAAGAGAGTAGAAGTTTTAAATAGGTTATTATATTTAAGAAACAATTTCTGACACTTTACCATGTCAGACTGCCCAGAAATTGTAAAATTATTGCACTGGTACTGGTAAGGATAGCTTGTCTCTGAATTTTTCCGGAGATGAGAAATTAATTACAGTCCCCTACAATCAGGCAAAAAAAAAACTGTAAGAAGAAAGGTTTTTCAGAGGATGTTCTCAATGGTAAATAACATTTATGTGAAAGCCTACACCAGCCATCTCCAAGACAGATCTGCACCTGGCCAAGACTGAGCCCATCAGCGACAGTGGTAGTGTCTCTGGAACAACAAATTTAAGAAGGGTAAAAGTTAGGGTACAAAAGCAACCAGAAAAGAGAGGAGCGAGAATATGTAAGAACAATTCTGTGAACACCAAGGTCAGGGCAGAAGGAGGGGAAGAAGGTGCTCCATGTGCCAAAGCAGATTCCCCAGCAGCTGTAGTGAAGACCATGGTGAAGCAGCTGTTCCCCTGAAACATGCGGAGTTCCACAGAGGAGTAGAGATCCACCTACAGTCCATGGAGGACCCCATTTCAGAGCAGGTAGATGACTGAAGTAGGCTGTGATCCTTGGGAAGTCTGCACTGGAGCAGATTTCTGGCAGAACCTGTGGCCCTTGTGGAGAGAAGCCGGTTTAATGGCAGGGCATGTGACCCCACAGGGATCCCATGCCAGAGCAGCCTGTTCCTGAAGGACTCCGCTCTGTGAAAAGGACTCAGACTGAAGCAATTAATGAAGAACTGCAGCCCATGGGAAGGATTCATGTTGGAAAAGCTCATGGAAGACTCTCTCCTGCGGGAGAGACCTCATGCTGGAGCAGGGAAAGAGTGTGAGGAGTCCTCTCCATGAGGAGGAAGGAAAGTCAAGAACAACTTCTGATGAACTGGCTGCAGCTCCCATTCCCTGTTCCCCTGAGCTACTGGAGGCAGGAAGTAGAGAGTGTAGTTAAGGGGCAAAGGTGTTTTGTTTCTCCTTATCTTACTATGATTTAATTAGTAATATACTCAATTAATTTCCCTAAGTTGTGTCTGTTTTGCTTGTGATGCTAAAGGATGTCCTTATCTGGACCCATGAGCTTTCCATTATATTTCTTCTCCTCTGTCCTGTTGAGGAGAAGAGTGACAGAGCAGCTTTGGTGGACACCTAGCATCCATCCATGGTCTGACAACATGGTAGTGATTTATGATTTACTGCTGTACTCCCTGATCTTAAAAATATATTCCAACCTACATGATTCTATGGTTATGTGGTTGGGAACTGACAGACGCCAGGTTGAAATCAGACACTGACAAAAAGAGATGAGGGAACTTGGATAGTCATTGCTTTTCTTTTGCTTCAGTACTTCGTGTACCGCATATTAAGAAACTGACATAATAAGAAATTTCTGTACATAGGTGTAACAACTTGAAGTAATTTTTAAACACCCAAAGAAAAAAGCTATGGCTCTATTTTTATTGAGATATGGATAACACTGTCTCAAATAGAACTGGCTTTAACTCACACACTATTGTATTTTTTTTTTCAAATTTTATTATCCAGTGCATTAGTATAAATTGCAATCAATAATTGTGTTTTATTGAAGAAAAATCAGGCTACTAGTCGATATTTTACTGAAATTCATTTATTTCCAAATAAAATAGATGTGCTTGAACAAAGCTTATCAAATAAGCTGAAACACAGGAGGAATTTAATTTCAAAATTGACTTATTAATTCCCATAGATGTATTTGATGGTGGTTTTTCACAAGACAACCAGGAGTGTAACAGTAGAGAGGAGTTGAGTTAAACCTGAAGGAAATTGTGTTATACACTCTTTAGACATGTTAGAGTCCAGAGGGTTCTCATGTGTGTTGATGAGGGTTTTCTTTTTGACCATGTCAGCCTCCTAAGTTAATAGAATGCAGTAGGTTCTTTGTTTTGCTTAGTTTTTAAGGGAGTTTTCTTCAAGCAAGTTACCTCTGACCTTCACCTGAAAACCATGGGATGAAAATTTTGAGCTGCTAAGAATATTTAAAAGTATTAAAACTACATATATAAATGACAAAAAATTGTGGAGATCTAAACAACCAGACATTTCATTTAAGGAGGACATTGTCATGCTAAAGTTATTTTACCATTTTGGGATATTGAGATATGAATAAGAACAGGCTTGTCCTAATTGAAGAATAACACTATTTTGCTTGCATAATGCTTATCTTGAAGGAATTAGAAGCAGTAATATTATGGAAAGCTGTAGAATGATCTGAAAACCAAAAGAGTCCACTCTAAATGGGACACAATTAATTTTAAAAGAATTTTACTGAATTAATGGAATCAAAATATTATAGAAACAGTGTTTGAAGTTAATATATAAATGTTAAATTTATAAAACCTATGAGAAATACCTTCATTTCCAAAGAATTACTGACTTGAATTACCAAAATTTCTCAGGTGCCTGTCATCTTTCCCAATCTGTTATGTTGTGATGAAACGAACATCTCAGTGCCAATGCAGGTATAAACTTCATAAGTACACTAAAGAAACAAACCCCCAGGATAGAATTTATTTTTGTTGTATAACCACTAAAATAAAGCTCTGTGGGATGTGAAGATATTTGTTTCCTAGTGTTGACTTTAGGCAGACATGATTTAACCTCTAACATAACCTTTATCATCTGTGGTTATTTGAAACAGCTTGATCTGCTCCTGTTGTAAATTGGCCAGGGAAAAACTGAGGTTTTGTAGTCTTTTGCATGATTTCATTACACAGAATCATAGAATTGTTTGGGTTGGAAGGGACTGATTATCAAGTTCCAAACCCCTGCATTGGACGGGGGCACCTCTCAATACACCAGGTTGCTCCAAGCCCTATCCAACCTGGCCTTGCATATCTACAGCTTCCCTAAGCAGTCTGTTCCAGTGTCACTGCCCTGCCAGTAAATGAATTTTTTCCTAATATCTCATCTAAATCTGCTCTCTCTCAATTTAAAGCCATCACCCCTTGTCCTGTTACTGCATGCTCTTTTAAAAAGTCCATCTCCAGGTTTCTTTTGGGCCCTGTTTGGGTACTAGAAGGTTGAAATAAGGTGTCTCTGGAGCTTTCTCTTCTCCAGGCTGAACAGCCCCAACTTTCTCATGCCTTTGTAGGGGAAGTGGTCCAGCCTCCTGATCATCTCCAGGATGGACCCGCTTCAGCAGCCCTGTGTCCTTTTCATGCTAGGGACCCCAGAGACGGATGCAGTTCTCAAGGGGAGGGTCTCACAAGAATGGAGTAGAGGGGGAGAATCATCTCCCTTGATCTGCTGCTCACACTTGTCTTGATGCAGACCAGGAGACATGCTGTTTTTCTGGGTTGCAAGCACACATTCCTAGGTCATTTTGAGCTTCTCATCAGCCAGCACCCCCAGGTCCTTCTCCTCACATCTACTCTGAATCTGTTCTCTACCCAGACTGAATTTGTGCTGGGGATTGCCCAGACCCATGGGCAAGATCTTGCATTTAGCCTTTGATTCTTCTTTCTTTGAAATATTTTATTGTTTAATTTAAATTAGAAACCTTTTTTTTATACAGACTTTGTCTTTTATATAGACATAAACAGACTTACAGAGACAAGTCTAGAAAAGTCTGTAAGTGTTAATACATGCTCTGTAACATTCTCTCTATGAATGTTTTCATAATTTTTTTGCATTTGAAGTAGTCTGTATTTCTACAGTATTTAAGATACCTAAGAAAATTAGGAGTTCCTTGATACTAGTAAAGGTTTTTAGAACCCATTCTTGAAAGAGCTGTTGTACGACAGAGAGAACTACCACCGCACTTCTGTGATTTCTGTTAAAGAATTGCTTACGCACAACCTGTCTCATGGTCACAAAAAAGGTCTGAATTATTTATTTAGTATTGATAATGGCTTGTACAAGTGCCTGGGTTAACTTGGAAGAAAAACCTTTGATAGCATAACTGCTTTAGCTAAACTGCATGAGTTGCTGGAATGAATATAAAGTGAGTAATGGTGGGTGCCTCTGAGCTACCAGTCCATGTCTCACGATGAGTAAAATGTGTCATCTAATCCTGACGTGGAAAAGATAGTCTACTGTCTGGAAACATGGAAAAGGGAGGTCCCTGAAATTTCCAACTTGAGAAACATTCTGTGTGAAACACAGTTAAGATATAGGCAATTCTTATTACTGGAAAATAAACCACTCTTCATCAATGTATTATTTTTATACGATGCATCTCTAATTAGCAGACATAAACAGTATTTTGGCTATTGGTCTTCTATAACCAGCAGTGGAAATTTCAAACAGACTTGTCCTTATACTACATAAGAAGTATATCTGAAAACAGATGCAGTTTATAAATCTGCAGGTTAGGATTTATGATTAAAGTGCTGTGCCTGCAAACCCCTCCTCCCTCCTTCCCAATTTCTTGGGAGGGTTAATTTAAGAAAGATGATCAAAGATTACTATGGTCATTCTTGTATGTTTAAACTTGAACTATTTAATCAGTTTTTTTGTTCTAAAAGAGGACCGCAGAATAGAAGAAAGAGACAGATGCAATCCAGACATATCTAGAAATCCCATTACCTGTCATCATGAAAAAGAATCAGCAGGATAAGACAGAACAGAACAAATTCAGGCTATAGCTTATTCATAGGAATATTCAGAACCTAAAGAAATAACTGAGAGGCAAGTCAAGAATTTCCAAGTAGTATTTCTACTCCTTGCAATATCTTCAATAGTATTTTCTGTTCAAATGTTAGTTGTGAACACTAGTTATATGTTCATAATACATTTTTGAAGAGAGCAAATGCCATTAATCTTGCTGGGGCTCAGTTATCACAAGGAACACATATTCTAAAACTCATTTTGAAAAGTCAGGTCCTCTAGTACACCTCATTTAGTTATTCCTATTTTAAAGATGCAATCTTAAGTCCATCTCATGTTTGCAAAATGATGTACATGAAAAGTGTCAAGCTCAGTCAATAGTAGAAGTGGGAGCTAAGACTCCAGTCACAAATCTCAAATCTATTTTTTATGTATTGTCACTGTTATCATCTCATCACTGTACATCACTTTTTTTGGGCCACAAGAGTTTATTAGAATTTTAGATTAATTTCTGTGCTGATGTAGATGACTCTTGCTAATTTTTGATTTTTTTTGTTTTCTTTTCTTTTTTTCACAACTTTAGAAAAATGCAGAAAATTATTTCCAAAACTATAACTGAGTATGTCTATATAGTTTCTATTCTGGTAATGATAGTGTGATATTAGAAAAGGTTCAAAAGGTTCATTTGAAGTGATCATAAAAATTTTGCAGAGTTGTACATTAATGGCTCAGTTGTCAGATTCAAAGTGGCCACTGAGCTGTAGCTGCTGTGACACTGCACAGAAATACAAGGATACACAAGTTAGTTACATTACATTTTAAAGCCGACAGATTTCTTTACAAAATATTGACTTTCCAAGACAGTAAGTTTTGACAGCTGCATGACTTAAAAATGTAAAAACTTAACAATGTGTCTTAAACATGACCATCCTCATTTAATTTGGTGATTTTTATTTAAATTTTATGCAATTAAAAATAAACCTATGCTTGTCACTATCCAATTCAAAATTAGAAGATAACTGCAATCAACATTCTAAAATATAAAAAATAGCATATATAATCAACATCCCCTAAAAATAAATCTCTTAGAGTTCTACAGAATTCAGTAATATTTCCTTATTTTTTATGTAAAACAAGTGAAGTCAAGAAAAATTTTTCACTATTTCACTGGGAGGATGATCATGCCTAGAGTGAAACAATATATTAAATGCTTTATTATAAGTAAAGGAGAAAGCAAAACTTTTCTTTCCAGTATGTAATGCTGTTGAAATAATATCAAGTATTGTGGCAAAAATTTCTCTTCACAGTCTCAGTGTACAATGAATGAGCTGTTTGACTATGGAAATAGTGTCACTTCCTAAGTCCTATGCAATTATACCGTGTTCTGAAAGACTGGCTTGCTTAAGTTTATGGAACCTTTATGTGGAAACGTTTTAAGGTGAAGAGTAAATGCTTAAAACTATCTAAATTACTTTAGACTAAACCAAGTTGCATATTTAGGCATTTAGGAAGGCCAAGGTATGTAGATCTCATAAAAAAAAAAACCACTAAAGAACCTATTTTCCAGAACTACTTTAACTTGAACAGTCTAAAATGAATGATCGCCTCCAAAATGAACAACTTGCCTAAATTTGGATGCCTACACATTTTCAGAAGCACATCTAAACTTAGGCAAAATTATCCGATGTTGTGATATGCATGGAAAATATCTTGTATCTAAATAATTGAATTGAACTGTACTTTTTTTAATATATGAAAGTTATTTAGCAACTCCAAGTACTTTTGTTCAATGAAAATATGTGCAAAACATAAAATCCTGGTTAAAACATTTTCCCAAAAGCAAGGAAACTTATTTTACAAGATTCAACTATATTAATTCTTTTTTTAATCCCTGTGGAGGAATATCCCTGTCATCAGGCTACAGATAGATTCTTTTTCCCTCATACAGATCATTTAAAAATCTAAGTTTAGAGATGTTTCTACACCAGAAGCCACCTGAACAAGGGCTTCTTCACCTTGTAAACATCAATGCAAATATCAGGCCACTCAGTTCTCTCCTGAAAGTAGGGCCGAA
This sequence comes from Cinnycerthia olivascens, assembly GCA_035048155.1. NCBI lineage: Eukaryota > Metazoa > Chordata > Aves > Passeriformes > Certhiidae > Cinnycerthia > Cinnycerthia olivascens. The sequence continues at coordinate 51,683,544 of JAWWMU010000180.1, forward strand.
CAACATGGTGATGCTATTTTAATGAGGAGTTGGAAAAGCAACCTCCCTATTTTTTACTTCAAAGTAATGCTTTGTGCTAAGGGAGTGGAATAACTAGATTTAGTCATTTTCACCATGACCACTTCTACTTTGCTGTGTGATACTTAAAAAGTGAAACATAATGGAATTTTACTGGGGATACAATGAAAAGAGAGGTCAGCCTCTATTTTTCCTTCATAAAGTGTGGGATTGTTGTACTCAGGTATGGCCAAGTTATAGGTTCAAAAAAAACAAATTAACAGGTTAGAGGGGATGAAAAAGGCAGCACAATATTTACATATTTGCTTTCAGGCCTTTCAGTGCACTTTGCAAATTCACCAACTAAAACTCCTAGATTACATATGCAAGAGAGGTGGAATTCAGCTGCTTGCATTCACAAAAGAGTGCTGCAATTATCAGTCCAGGACATTCATGATTCTTCACTTGAGGAGTTCAAAATTAAGAACACATTTTTCTCCTGTCAGTCCTGGAGCTTAATTTTTTTAACAGTATGGAACCAATCAGCAGTGAGAAATCAAACACAATGCACACGCCAAATAGACTGCAACATATCAAAACTATACAGAGTTTGTAAAGCAAAATAAAACATAAAATACATCTACATAGGATGTGTGTGTCATCAAAGACGTAATTGAAACCTTCATCCTGTATTATACCATCCTCATTATCAATGCAATTATTAATGGAATAAAAAATGAGTTACTGTTAGGAGAAAATTATCGCAACTTACATGTATTTCAGTAGCGTCAATATCACATTCCTCCTCTTCAATAAATTGTTTTTTCTGAGAAATAAGTGGAAATTCTAGGAATAGTGGGATGAATCCAAGCATGGAACTTCTGTATTGAAAACCATTTTCTACTAAAGTCCAGTACACTACCTAGTAGATTCCTTTGGGTAACTGTAAGAACATGAGTTTGGGTTTTCTTTCGTAAATTAAATTAAAATAAAATAGATAAAACAGCTAAAAGAGTTGAAGAAAAGAAGAGCTGCTTTTGTAGCAGCTATAGTAGACCACATGAAACAATAAACTTCTTGTGACTCTTTTAGTTTCAACTTCTATTATTATAAATAATTTTCTTTCTGGTAGGTAAAATCAATGTTCAAATATGAATAAAGTTTGATTAATTTATAAAAACAGATTATTTATATGTTAAAGCAGAAAAGGTAGGGAAAGTCTGGGGAAAAAACATCAAGAGTGGGAAGAAATGTACTGAGTATGTATATAAAAAATTGTATTTTACCATGCTGTTTACATAAATATATGTTAAACCATCCTGCTAAATCTTATACGAATTTTTATTAGACGTTTCTAGCCCAGAAGAAATTTTTTCTGACCCCAAGTTTTATTTTAGAGAAAAGAGGAGGATCACATGCTGCATTGATCAAAATTATTTGTATACACATAAGCTTTCATTCTAATTTCTGCCATCTAGAATACCTTTCCAAAATTTAAATTTTCTATTAATTTGAAAATGGAAGTGTTATTTACCACAGAACAGTTACTGTTGAGACCCTGAGTTGAGGACCTCTCATTTTGGCAGTAAAACTTTCAGAATAAAGGGTGCCTGAGTCAACTTTGGTGTTTGTTGCTCAGTTCCATCATTGTGCCTGATCAAATACCTGACTTACACCTTTGTTTCCCTGTGAGCAGGTCATTCTTGTTATAGTCTTTGAAAGCACCTTGACTGCTAACTTTAAAGTTAGAAATAGTGTCATTTTCCTGGTGTCTTGAATATTTTTATTTGAAAGACTTGGAAAATAACAGGATTGTGCAACTGAAGAGCAGATACATATAAACAAACTGTGGCTCATTTTGTTAAATTATTTAGACCAGCTGGAGGTGGTTTTGAAGCAAAAATACAATTATTAACTGACCTATGTTTGGCATTCCCTTCAGTCTCTGCACAAATATAGTGTATACTGGTGTTTGTTTGAGAAACCAGTAAATTCTCATCTATTGCAAATCTTGCTTCTCAGTGTGCCCATGTCAGCCTCAAGAAGCTGACAGCTTCTGCCTCACTGTAGGGTTCTCCACTTAATAGGTTGCTGTCTTTTGATCTTACTTCTTTTGACCAGAGCACAAAATCCTCATTGCCAAGAACTGAAGAGTAGAGTCATCCCAGCTTTAAAGTTTGCTATTGTTCTTGAGTGGATTTTTCTCACCAAGAGTTTTTTCCTTCCTCTTTTCTTTTAAGCTTCTCTATAATTAGAAAAAATCCTCTATTGCTGTACATTCAGGCAAGGCAATGAGCCACATATAATTTTGAGATGCGTATTACTTAAGGCAAAATGAACATATCTATCCTACACAAAAATGTGAAAAATACACTTTATTATCTAACAAAGACGCCTAAAACAGTCTAGCTTGACAAAGAAATTCAGCATATTCCAGAAAGCATTTATTTTCCATATTAGAAATGGCATTTCAATGAAATTAAGCATTCCTTGAAAATGGGATCATAGTCCTTAATGATGCATTTATATTTTTTCTTGTATTTTCTTACAGAAGTTCTAATCTTAGAATTTGTAAAGGTATTTTATTTAAAATATTTAAATTACACAATATCAATCTATGTGCATACAAATATAATCATATTGTAAATAAAATTGTAATAAATATCCTCAATTTATTACTGAATGAATTAGCAACTTTCCCTTTTAATTAGAGAAAAAATTGGAATTGCAATTATAAGATATGCTAAAAAGTGAAGAATTTGATGCATATGAATGTTTATCCTTCAGTACTTTCAGAAATCTAGTGAGACAAGTAGGAACCAATTTGGCATCCCCTGAAAAACCAAAGTACAGTAAGATGAGACTTACAGTTTTCCCAAGTACCTATTTACAGTAGTTGAAACAATTTCTGAACTAACAACCTTTTCTACTGAAATATGAATAAAATATCTGAGAAACAACTTTTTTACATATAATTTCCCCAAACCCTATCTTATTTAAGGGTAGTCATTCCACCATTGAAAAATAAAAGAATATGACAACAGGAAAGGAAAGCCTTGTTCCACTCTCCCCTTCAAATAAAAATCCTGAATTATGAGTTTTATAAAATTGAATCTGAAGAATACTGCAATACAATGTTATCATCCTTAAAAAATTTCCATAGTGACTAAGTACTAAATACAGGAAGCCACAGAGATTGACCTGCAGTTTTTGTACAGGAAAAACATCAATTAATCCAAAATTGAATTATTTTATCGTAGCAGAAATATATGGATTCAGCTGTTGTTAGGTGAATTTTAATATACTGTGTTCTGGAAGACACACTTCATTTTAATTGTCAGTAGTAGATATTTAATCTGTTTTTATTTGAAGTGGTGTGCTATAACAGCTGCTCAGTGCATGAGGCAGAAACCCAGGAGGATGGCTATACCTAGGTGGGTTATTAGCACAGGACTGCATTTGTAAACTTGCTGCAGCACACAGTTCTCAGTTATAGACACGTTAAGTGCCTTAATGTCAGCTTTACAGTAAATGCAAGATATTATGTCTTCTCTGACATGAAGTTTGAGGGGTGAGGAAAGTTGGTAATAAATCCAAGAATAGGTAGGCTGATACAAGGGCAGTCTGTCTATACCTTGTTAATAACCTGTGCAAGAAAAGGCGCTTTACTCCAGACTAGCATTTCAGATCATACAGATCATGATGGTTTTTGATGTTAAATTTTGAGCTTAAAACTCACATAAAAATTTGCCTATTTTTTTTAGGAACACCTCCACAAATACATTTTAATCCCTTAAGAAGAAGATTTTGGAGGGAGGGGAAGCAGATGGTCCAGGCACCAGATCATTTTATCATCCAGCTGAGATCAACCCACCATGGTTCATTTTGGTGAACAGGGCCTGAAAAAATCAATACAAGGAGAGATAATGGGCAAAATATGGATTAAATGGAGCTAGAGAATGAAGAGGGGAATGATCATGGAAATTTCAGTTGTCATGTTGTGATGATGGGACAAGGGTTGGAATGAGGGTAAATTGTCAGCTTTCATTCTGTGTTGTGATTATATTAATTTGATTTTGTTGTGAGGGATCCTTTTTTTTTTTTTCAATGTGAGTGAAGTTTGTGAAATCTGAGAAGATTGTGTGATAAATGTATATTTTAATGATAATTCTTAAATATGTGATTCACAGAGGAGAGTTTGGAATTTATTTGGTTTCCATGGCAGGATTTTGGATGTGGGATGCTGTAAGGGTGGCTTTTCAGAGAAGTTGCCAGAAGCTTCCCCCACGTCCAGCAGAGCCAACGCCAACCAGCTCCAGAATGGACCTGTTTCTGGCCAAACTCAAGCCCATCAGTAGGAGTATCACTGCCTCTGGGATTACATAGTTAAGACATGGGAAAAATCTCCTGCACAAATGTAACCTGGAGAGAAAAATGAGAATATGCAAGAAACAGCTCGGTAGACTCCAAGGTGAGTTAAGAGGGAAGGGGATGCTTCAAGTATCACAGGTTCCCCTGCAGTGCATGGAAGTCCAGAGTGGAGCAGATGTCCACCAGCAATTTGTGGAGGACCCCATACCGGTACAGATGGATATCCAAAATAGGCTGTGACTCCATGGAAGGCCACAATGGAGCAGGCTCCTTGGAGGACCTATGGCCCTGTGGAGAGAAAAGCCCTTGCTGGAGCAGATTTTGTGACCCCCATAGGGACACACAGGAACAGTGTGGAATAAACTGGAGCAGTTTATTCCTGAAGAACTTCATCCCTTGGAAGAGACGCATACCAGATCTAGATTTGAAATAGAACTTCCAAAATATTCTTCTGACTCACAGATCCCAAACTTAAATCCAGATATCATCAGCCTGTTAAATATGTTTGGATTTTCTAGAAGGACTTTTCTAGTTCTGTCCATTCTAGATGGCCATTTACTTGTCTCTAAAGGGCTGCTCAGGCATAAATTCAAGTCCTGAACCTCTGAAATGCCACAGGTTAGATGAGGAAAGTAATAATTATTGTTTTGTTCCTGCAATGAGCTGACAGTTCACTGCAGATTGCTGTGAAACCTTTATTTTATGAGGTATTAAGAAAATTCAGGTGCAGGTCCAAATTGGTTCACTGGCAGATTTCTCAATCAGGAGCAAATTAATCAAATCTATTTTTTTAATTGAAGTAACAGTCAATACATAAAAACAGAATTCCTAAGTCCTCAAATATCTAATTGTTTTGCCCTGTTCCATCAACCCTTAAATCAATTGACCAATATTCATGTTAGGAAAAAGCTTCGCTTGGAGAGTTTTCTGTTCCTGTTGACAGCAACCATAAAACAAATTGTGTTTTAATATAAATTGGAAAGTTATAAGTTTAGAAATACTTTTCTTTCACAGACTTGAGAACTTCCTATACTAATTTTCATACCAAGAACAAACCAACGTGCATATGTACAGGATATAAAAACGTGTTTAGGAGGGCATTGACGATTGCTTAGAGGACATGCCCACTCCCACGTGCATCATCATGATACTTGTACCAGAAAGAGAGCCCAATACAGGTCAGAAATCTTGATTACTTGCATCTTGCTGTCTTGCGCCTTATACAGATGTCAGAGTCTAAAGTGCTTCCTGAAAACAGAGACTCCCAACTAAAAAAATTCCTTTCACCTTCCTGCCAGCTGTTTTAGCTCTGATTACATTCTCTGTCTCTGGGTGTTAAGTTCCATGTTTACTGTTATCCTAAACAGTCTCAAAATTATTTCATAAAAACACTTGGACTTTATATTTTCACAAAAAAATTAGTTCAGTCAATCCTTTCTATAAAATTCAGGTGAGAGTTCTGTAATTAACATTTTTACTTTGTGACCAGTCTAAGAGGTCATGTAAGAATATAATGGAAAGACATATAAATTTATCTATGCTTTTTTAGCCTCTCTGGGTCTAGCTTTAAAGAAGCATGATTTTCTTCCTTTTTCTTCCTCCTGTGAAAGTTTCCTACTGCCCATCCTGCTCTGCTTTAAATAGAATTTTAGAAAGAAAACCCACCAAAACCCCGGTGTGATCCTTGTGTTCTGCTGATCTATACTTCTAGCAATACTGTCTTATACTATTGCTGTTAACTCTGTATATCCACTGTTTTCAAACGGAAATGTCATGTGCTAATTGCAATACTGCAGCTGGTTATATTATTTTAACTGGGGACATTAACTGATGGAAAATAATCTGATGTGAAATAAATTTAAAACTTGTCTTGCTGAAGAGGTAGAAATTAATTAGGAACTTTAAAGTATTTTTTTTGTTGTTGTTTAGATGAAGGGGTTTTTTTGGTAACTTTTGCTGAAATGCATGTCTAGTCATGTAATTACTTGAGAACCTGGAGTGAACTGAAGACAAGTGCTCAGAATTGATATATCTTTTGCAAACTGTGCTCCTGGGCAGAACAAATTCATTGGAGATGAGAAACCCCAGAGTTGATCATTGAGGCCAATTAAATGAATTATTGTAGAAGAGCAGAAGAAAATTCATGAGTGACATCTAATCTATTCTAATTTAATTGAACAAAAACTTAATGTGGGTAGTTTCAATGTCTGTAGTGTATTGTGCAATGTATCACACTTTTAGAAAAACATTTTCTGAGACCTGCAGTCAGTTTAGTGTTTTGTTAGAGATGTATAAGATATTGTTCTCCATTAGAAATATTGTTAGAGGAGCCTGTGGAGATAAATGTCATTGTGTCATCTTTGTATCTTGTACAGGGAGACAAAGGCTCCCTCTGACCTGCAGGCACAAATTGTAATTTTTGTGAAGAGTTTTTTCCCACAGATAAACCTGTTAGCTTTTGTCAGTTTGAGAGGCTATGTCATAGACAGGGAGAAAAATTGTTTATATTTTAATTTGTTCCAGAGAAATATCTTGCAGCAAGCCAGACCTTGGAAAAAAACAAAAAAAACAAAACCGAAAAAGGCAACAATGAAAGATAGAGATGCAGAATGGACAGAATGAATGTCTATACAGATCTTCTACCTTGTTATAAGCTGAAGTGTGGTTTGGTGTGTATATATCTGCTTTGTTAAAAGAGACATAAGGTGCTACTTATGCTGACAGGCCAGTTGCTTGACCTAGATAGCAAGTAAGAGCAGGAAAAGAACATTTTTGCCAAATGATTCTTTACTTTTGCCTTCATTATTGGAAATGGCTAAGTAGTCTTTCACTTTTTCGACTATCTGTCTCACAGTACCTTAAAAAAAAGACAGTGGTGTGTTGTAGAGGAAGGGAAATAAAATGCTGCTAGTTTCGACTCAATAAGGTTCTGCTGTCTCTTACGCTGCCCCTTGTTCAGTATAACGCTATTTTTTTTCTTCTTGGTTCAATCTGCCCCTTTTATATTGTTGTTAAATATACCATAATACTGATTGACAAGAAATCTGTAATTAATATGTCTTGTGTGAATGTCACTCCTGAGGTCTCAGTCATTTTTCCTTTATGAATCTTTACAAACCACTGAAGATATCTGTCATAAAATCTTTCTCTGCATTCACAGAATCATAGACTGCTTTGGGTTAGTAAGGACCTTAGAGATCTCTGAATATTAACCCCCCCATCTTGTGGGCAGAGACACTTTCCACTAGACCAGGTTGCTCTGAGCCCCATCCAGCCCGGCCTTGAACACTTCTGTGAAAGGAACATCCACAGCTACTCTAGGAAACTCCGGTAAACCTGGACAGTGAGGATTTCATGTGTTGCTCTGCCTCAAACAATGAGGGCCATTCCAGTGGGTAAATTAGAACAGGATGTGGCTGGAAAGGGGAGATAAGGCAACATTTTTCTGAGGCAAACTTCCCTGTTCTGGTCAATGGAGACTGCATATCATAAAACAGTGGAAGTGCAGGAATAGGATCAAGGAAAGGTCAAGACCCATAGAGGGGGAACAAGACCAACAAGAGAGCCTCAAATCCCCCCAAGTTATTTCCAGAAAGGTCCAGAAGAATGGACTGCACATGCTAACTCATTTACACGAGCAGTGAGAAACCTAAGCCCAGGGGTAAACTTACCTGTGAAAAGGTACCCCCACAAAGTCCAGATGGTCTGGACCCAGGACTGATGATCTTCTCTCTCTCTTTCAATCTCACATTCTTCCCTCTTTCCTTTCATACTTTTATTTTTCTTATTATTAGAAAGTACGGGCAAAAAATATACCAATTTCCATGACAAGTAAGTTTGCTATTAAAACTTACTCAGCTTTTCCATTCTTGGGCCATTTTGGCTTTTGCTGATCTTTTTCAATAATTTTCAACTTTAATGTAACACAGTTGTTCCAAGATTACCTGCTGTACATAGTGTTGCATGTTTTGTGGATAAATATTTTCCTGTTTGCTCTTCTCTTGAAATGCAGTGTAGCTGAAACCATCTTTATAAGAAGGGATTTCCCTTAAAGGAAATCATTATGGGAAGGCTTTATGGGATGCTTGGGGGTTTGGGAATTTTGTTTCTGGGAAAAATAGCCATCCTAAATAAGATAGATATTTCAAGTGTTACCTCAACATGCCTTTTTTTTTTACCAAAGAACCCCTGAGTTGTTGCTGTCATTATTGGCACCTCTACAGTGAAAACTAAATTTTTAACCATAAAAAGTTCTATCCTAATATATATAAATTGAATTTTTAAATACATTCTCCTAGAAGGATCAGTGCCTTTTTTCTAACATAAAACTGAGTGAATAGACGCTGGCTGTATTTCCATAAATTCTAAGTTAAGTCTAATAGTTTTTTTGTGAAAAAAAATAAAAAGAAAAATTGTATACATCAAAAAGAAATTAAAATATCTGGAAATAAAAACAGGATATATAGTGTAAAATAGTTATTTTCATCAATTGTTATTTTGGTTCACTGGGCTTATTAAATTAAGTGTATGGACTTACTCAAGCTATTGGAATAGACTTTTGTTATTTAACTGTATGTACATTAGAAGATGCGTGATTAGTGAGGAAGTCCACAGAATTGATTAGATTGGCCATCCTATGATTCAGCTAATCCAGGTTCAGATTTTTTTGCTGTGTGATGGGTTTTAAAAGCAATAGCTCTCTAAAAATACAGATAGAAAATGAATAGAATTTTAAAAGCACCAGAGCATTTAAGTACTGTTGAAATCAATAAATAGTAGTTGTGAGATCCAAAAATGCACTTAAGCATCTGAAGTACAAGATAGGCATCTAAGACCCAGAGGGTTATTCAAACACATTTAGGCATAAGAGTCAGAAGGTATTTTAAGTTTGCACTTGTCTTGTTTTAGTGAAGGTCCATGAGATACTGCTTCTACTTTGGCAGAAGAGTGCATTGAAGGGTGCTCATTTCCCGCTGTAAAGATTAGGCTGCTTTTCAGCTGGGGTAAGTGCTTTACAGGGAGAAACAGGACAAGTATCTGTGAAATTTAATATTTTGGCTATTTTGTTAGAAGAGTCAAAACATGGTTTCTCATCTTGAAATAATTTTTACTTTTATCTAAGGTTCCGTACAAAGTCTGGGTTAGTATACAGATCACAGTGCTGCCTTGCACTCTCTGGCACAGTAATCTAGTAGCTAGAATATGTTCCTGCAGACTAACAAGGCTCTGCTGAAAATGAAGGCCAGAGCTGCTGACTCATGTGACCATAGAAAAAGTGAATAAAAGTGCTCTCATCCTCTCCTGTTTCCAGTCTCCTTAAAAGAAACAAACAAGCAAACAAAAAACTCAGACAGTAATTCAGTTGCCTCTAGGCAACAGCCACCAAATAGGCACTTCATGCTTATGCACTCTCAGTTTATTGTACTTGCCTTAGTCCCTGCTCACATTCAAAACCTTGTCAGACAAGGCCTTGTGCTCTTATAGACTACTTTGTCCTATTTTACATTTTTTGCATACCCAAATATTTCTAAGAGATTTACTTTTTCTACATGTGAGCTTCTCTATTTGTTTATAATAATATTTCCCAGCCTTTTCTGGGTATTTTGAAGATTGTAACATTAATGATTGCAAGGGGATTACATTTTTCTGTATGAAGGTAAACATAAATACCACTTATAGAATTCCTAGTATTACATTTTAAGAGAAGATAAGCTTATCCCAGATAATTGCAGCAGTGATAATCTTAGTCCTCACAACTATAACTACTGAACTGAGCAGTATTTTATCATTTTGTCATGAAACTTTCTGGACCATCCTAAAAAAAAATAATAAATAAAAAATAGACCCTGCTTTTTTGAATTCACATTTTTAAGAGAATGCAGGCAGTTTAAAACATCTCAGTTTAAAGCAGTGTTTTCCATTGAAAAGGGTATGTGTGTGTATGCGTGTGTATTTTAAATAAATTTTTGTTTAGTGTCTTTGAAATTCTTGGCATTATGATTATAGAAGTTTATTTTAGGATTAGACAGTAAAATTTAAACAGACAAAATCCCTTTGACATCTGTTTTTTCTGAAGTGGAGGGAAAAATATGACAACCTAAGTAACAATGCTTACTGTGTGAAATGTATTTAAAAGAACTATATTTATCAGAGAAATATCTACATTTCCTAGCAAAGACTCAGTTCTCAAAAATAAATGCAGAGTTGCCCAGAGAAGATCACAAAAATAAGCAATTCTGAATAGCCAATATCACAAATATTTGTTTAACAGCTCTGGAGAAAAATAGAAGAACTCCACATTAACTCAGTAAAAGGTCATCATTCTGCATTATGTACAAATGTAGCCACTTTGAAATAGAATGAAAAACTGGTCTAAAGTCCAAGCACGTTATTGATGTTTCAGTGACAAAACAATCTTTCTCATCACAGCAAATTTTCTATGGATATACATCTGATAATTATGAAAAAAAAACCCCAAGCATGCCATGGGCAAGCTTAAGATTTGCTGATTTTTCATAAACCTTCTTATATTGTGAAACATAAATTGACACTAACTCTCAAGTCAATACTCTATGAAAAAATGCCATGAACATTTGAAATGTATCTCTTCCTACAGTGCACGGCATCTCCATTAAAGCATCTAAGAGCCGATTCAGAGTCAGCATACATCAGCTTCCTTCCTACAGTATGGGCACCCAGCTCACTGATTTTCAGCAAAAATTTAAGCTGAAGAATAGCTTCCCCCAGCCTTAATTGACTCAAAAGGTTATGGTTATACCGTCACTACTAGGTTGTCTGGACCTTTACTACATACTTCTCATGGATAAACATCAACAATGAGGTTAAATTTCACAATATTTTGGTAAAAGTCAGTTGTGTGTATGTATATATATGTATATATATATATATATATATATAATGTGTTCCACTGAGTTTGAATTTTCACTTCAGAGTCAACAGTTATAGTGCAAGTAAAAACTACTAAAGCATTCTCAAAATAGGAAGGTTGAATAAAAACAAATTTTGCAGATTATATTTCATTCCTGCAGAATATTCTCTTTATGGAACTAGACTTCATAGTATCTCATTTCAGTAATATTGAGATGTCTTAATTTTAAATTTGCAGTTGTGGATTTAACCTTTCCTGTCAGGGGGTGGAGAAAAGTAAACAACTGTGCTTTACGAACATGACACATGGTCTAATATTACTTCCTATTACTTCCTGAATTATATCAATATTTGTGTAAAAGAAATAAAATTAGGTACTAATAGAGTTAAACTTACTCTATCTCACAGGGTAGCTGTATGTTTTCCACTGTTATGCAAAGTATTAGGACTTCATCTATCTATAATAATATTTGTTCTATTTCTGGACTGTTATATAAGTAAAAGATAATTTTCTCCAAACTGCAAGCCTTTTAATTTCAAGTAGCATGTTCATGGGTTTCTGTTCACAATGCTAAGTTTTTCAGCATCAGAATATGTGTTGGTTTAGGCTGAGACAGAGTTAGTTTTCTGTTCACAATGCTAAGTTTTTCAGCATCAGAATATGTGTTGGTTTAGGCTGAGACACAGTTAGTTTTCTGCTCAGCTCCTAGTATGAAGCAGTGGTTGGGTTTGTGTTGAAATGCTGTTGATTACTCAGAGATGTTTCATTCATTGCTATTCAGGGCTTGCACAGCATTTTGGACTTTCCTGCCTCTCAGCCCACCCAGTTAGGGCAGTACAAGGGGTTGGAAGGGGACACAGCTGGGATAGCTGGCCCCAAGTGTCACAAGGCAGAGCCTGTGCCCTGCTGTTCACACTCAGCATAAAAGGCTGGGGCAAGGTTGGCTGGGGCAAGGGCTGCTCAGGGTCTGGCTGGGCTTCAGTCCTTGGTGCAAAGCAATTGTTTTCATTTGTGTTGTTTATCTTTCTTGGGTTTTATTTCTCTCCCTTTTTTACTTCTCATTAACGGGTTTTATTTTATTGCAGTAATTATACTGTTCTTATCTTGACCAGTGAGTTTTTTCATTTTTACCCTTGCATTTCACTTCCCTTGTCCTGCTGGATTTTGGGAGTAAATGAGAAGCTGTGTGGGTCTTCATTGTCATAAGGGGTTAAACCAGCTTACAATGAAACCAAACATGATGCAGCTGAATTCTTTCATCACATAAACTCTCCTCCCCCCACATCCTTCCCAAAAAAACCCCTAAACAAGATGAAGGAAAATAAAGGAAATAAGGAAAATGCAAATACATGGGGTTTTACTTTTAGTGAGAATTAATCAAACAACATCATTATCAATTCCTGAATAACTCAAGGAAATTTGTGGACAATATTGCAAAAATCTGCTAAGCAATGTGGAGAACAATGAATTAATTAGACATTGGTAGAATCTCTTGGACAGTGTTCAACATACCAGTCTTAAAGAGTACCAGCATTATCAGTAAATACACTATAGTTTATTACAGAATTTTCCATTAACCTTACTAGGTGGTCGTTACTAGAAGTACAGGATCCCTAGTGAAGCATCTTCCAAAAAAACAACCACCCCAAAAACACTGTGCCAGGGTTTTTTTAAATAAAACTGCAAATTTTCTTATATGAAACCACTAGAGTTTATACAAAACAATGAAAATCCTACTATGCAAGTCTTACTGAACTTCTAGGAGGTTTATTATTTTCAGCTGCTTTTCCCCTCCACCCTGAAAAATACACTGATCTCAATTTTTTATTCTATGTGTTTGGTATATTCACAGAATGTCTTATTTTTTGCAGACACCTGATGTGAGTAATCAGTAAAGACACTTTTTCCTGAAGAAAGGAAGAATTCACCTCTTCTAAAAGAGTTAAACCAAGTCCTGAATACCTCAGGTAGATGATATGAGTGGTTGTTATCCTGAGCTTGCCTTTCCCAGTGCCCTAGCTGCTGGCCCAGCATGAGTTTCCTGTGCATCTATGGCTGTTAGCAATAACCTCCCTTGCTTACAATGCATGTCCTTATAACCTTATTTTTCCATATATTTTGTTTGATCTCTTTTCTTAATTTGTTGATTTTGGTAGTGCTTCTTACCTACATTAACCATAATGGCTGTGAGGAGGAAATTTAGGAAGACTAAGACTCTGATATAGGCAACAAACTAAAATAGGTGCTGTGGATATCCTCTCTCTGTTACTACTATATCCACAAGCATATGAAAGGAAAAGAGAACCTTGTACTATAATATAAGATTTTCAACTTGCCCTCTAACATGGGTACCATTCTGAATAATAGAACACAAGACTACAATGAGTAAAAAACCACCTAGCTTGCTCTGCCAATGAAAATTTGTCCAGGGTTAAGTAAAATTTCCTGATTATAGATAGCACTGTAGTTGAACAGTACTCCTGAACCAGCAAACTGACAGGATGAACCTTTTCCATTTAGTCTGGCAGCAGAACATTAATTATAAATTACACTGTATTAGTGACTTGTTGCTTGATAAACCAATTATATGAGAATAGCATTTATAGTTTAACAATCATTAGAAGGTTGAAAACTGTTTTATTCTCTTCAGTGACCACAAAATGGTCAACATTTATTTACAGCTGATTTAAGGAAGAGGTAAATAGGAGCCTGTGTATTCTTTTTGTTTGTTTGTTTGTTTTAAATTTAGGTGGAAATATGTTAGGGATTTTTTTCCTTAAAAAAGAAATTATTTACTCAGAATAATTTTTAGTATGATTTAGCTTTTTTTTGTAATTAAATATTTAATTTTAAAGGATTGCACACATGAGAGAAAGCAGAGTCACTGTCATATATGTTCTTTACTGTTTTCAGAGAGAAATAAAACTTTCAAAAGGAGAGAAATATATAGATTTTATGAACTGTTTAACTATACACCAAGTACACTGCTGTTGACATTCTGAGCACTGTGCTAGCAAATCGGAGCAGTGAAAAATTTAAAATTATTTAATATAATAATCTGAAATAATTTAGCACTACGACTATATAGGCTATAAAAAGATCATGTGGGTTTTGGTTTTGTTATTTTTATTTTTTTCACCTGCAGATAGAGGTCCTCAGAATGGCTTTGCAAAAAATTTTGTTTTATCTTGGTCTGTAATATTTTCTCTGGCAAAATAAGAAATTATTTATTGTTAAAAAAATAAAACTACTTTTTTATTCATGGCATCTTCACAAATCTGAAAAAGCAACTCAGAAAATCCAGGAAAGGCAATTTTACTTTATATTATATCATTTGGAACTGAAAACATAATTTTGGCATTCAGGTGGCTGAAACAAGATTTTCATGAATCTTTGTGCTTGTGTTGAAAGAGGTGTTTGTTCCTAATAAATATTTCACTATAAGCAGATGGGAAGAAAGAGACAGAAATTACTGCCTTGTGGTATGTTGGCTGTTGGAAGAAGGTCTCATACAAATCCCTGAAGTACAAAGTACAAAGGTAACCCATCTTTTTTTCCCTAGTTTTTCAATTTTATTCAAATGTATATATAATTATAGTTGTCACAAACAAAATTGCTATGGAGAAGAGGAAATAAGAAAATGAAAAAAGGGTGACTGTAAACTTAAAGAAATGGTGCTTCTGCAGAGTTGCATTTTTTCCAGGATACAATTAAGTTTAGAAGGAAAACAAAAAAAATGCAGTGGATTCACAAATTTAGTGGGAAAATATTAAAAGTTATATTTAAATAATGCATAATATTTTCATTATTCAATATTTTAGGAAGAAAATATATTTTAATAAGACAGTTTTAGTTAAACTTCCTCATGATAAACAGTCTCTGAAACCCAAAAGAAAGTGTTATCTGACTGAACACAGGAAGAGAATAAGTAATATGTCATACACATATCAAGGCCAGTGATGTCTTTTCATGGAGGCTGCAGTTTTTGCATTTTAGTCAATATCTAATTTCCTCCAGACTAATCAGATTGATTTTTGGAAAGAAACTATTGCAAAAGGTCCACTTTTGTAAATTCACAGAGGGAAAGGGGTATTCATGCAGTTTTGGAAATAAATGGGAATAATTTCATTGAATGTTTTCATCAGTCTTCTTTACACAAAAGAAAAAAAGAGAAAGGATGCACTAAGAAAATCTTCTAGTGAAACAGACCTGGAGGGTTTTATACAGAAAGAAATGTAAACCAAGAAGAATGAGATTATCTCAAAGACTTGAATAGAAACAAAGTATATTAATACAACGTGCAGTGCTAAATAGTCATGGAGAATTCTGTAGCATTACAGTCCCAAAGATGCAGAAAGTATGAATCATGCCTTTGAAACCATCTAATGGAACCGACTTAAAAAATTTAAATTATACATTTAAGATTAATTTTCGTTTTTATTTACTAATAAAATACTTCAAAGGGAAGGTTACTATATGGAAGGTTATAGAATCTCTAAGGGGGTAAAAACAAAACAAAACAAAACAAAAAGAAGACAAAACTCAATCAAGCAAAAATACACAAAACAAAACCCCCCCAAAAATGTCCAAAATCAAACCAAGCAATAAAAAAGACCTCCCCCCCAAAAAACCAAAACCAAAAAAAAAAGAAAGAAACAAACAAAAAACCCCAAACAAACAAAAAAAACCCCCAAAACCACCCTGAAATGGCAGTATGAATTTGGAGCTCGTTGTAGATGAAAATTCATGTTAAGGCAGTAAGTTGTAGATCTTAGATAAAAGTTTTAGATTCTCGTTTAATCTTTTATTATAATATAGAACTCCTTTTTTTTGTTGCTTTCTGCAAATTTATTACAGTAGTTGTTTGATAGGAGAGAGGTTATTTTTCCCTCATACTGTTTTGTGGGGAATACAAGCTTTGAACACATTTTTTCCCCTTGATCTTGATGGTTTGAACACCCTTATACCTTTGTGAAATCTGGCCAAAGACAAAAGACGAAACTTCTTTTGAGGTGTGTCTTGTTTTCTTTTGTTACAGGGAGGGTAAATCTCTTTTCTTATTTTGCTTACTTTGATTTTTGGTTTGTTTTCCCTGCTGTATATTCGGAGCAACTGCCATTTAAATCCCAAAGAACATTGAAAAAGAAAAATATGAGGCACTCAAACATAGTGACAATATGTTAAAAACTCTTGTAAGAGGCTGCTGCACAAATTCATGGCATTATATTCCATACAAAGCCCTAGAATCCCCCCCCCAAAAAAAAAAAAAATCAAGGATTTTTCTTTTTTGTCAAGGCATTAATTTAACTTGTTTATATTCCTGCTGAATGTCTGTGTGCAGATATATTTTTTTGTGCTTCAAAAATTCACTGATCACACAGCAGCATTAGGTTGTCCAGTCAGCCCACTATTATGATTTTTGTAAAATTATGAGACAGAAACAAGATTGATGTGGCCTTCCTGACCTTTGTGGTTTCGTTTGGAAGGGTTTTTTTTCAACTATTATTTTTTTTCTTATTACTGTCAAGGCGCAGTTATCTGAAACTAAGAGTAAGAGTGTGCTTACAATCCTTTCTATGTATCTAACCAATGTATACATATATTAAACCACAGAATCATTAGGGTTGTAAGAGACATTCAAGATCATCAGCCCAACACCATCATAAACACTCTTAAACCATATCACCCTGATACTTCCTGAACACTTACAGGCGTGGTGACTACACCAGCTCCCTGGAAACTTATTCCAAAACCTAACCACTCTTTGTGTGAATTTGTTTTCTGATATCTAATCTGAACCTCAGCTGGTGCAATTTAGGACCTTTTCCTCTTGTTCTGTCACTTGAGACATGTCAAAAGCGACTACCTCCCACCTGGCTACAGCCTCTTTTCAGGTGGTCATAGAAAGCAATGAGGTCCTTCCCAAGCCTACCCTGCTCCTGAATAAGCAGCCTCAGCTCTTGCAGCTGCTCCTCAGAAGACCTGTGCTCCAGACCCTTCACTACCATTGTTGCCCTTGTCTGGACTTGCTCCAGGCCCTCAAATGTCCTTTTTGAAGTGAGGGGCTGAGAACAGGACACAATACTTGAGGTGCAGCCTCACCAGGGCTGAGTACACTGATACAGGCCAGGATGCCATTGGCATTCTTGGCCACCTGGGCACACTGCTGGCCCATATCCAGCTGGCTGTCAAACAGCACCCAATGGCCCTTTCTGCTGAGCAGCTTAAACCACCCTTGCTTAAGCCCATAGAGATATATGGCATTGTTGTGGCACAAGTGCAGGACCTGTGGAACCTCATGCAGTTCTCCTCAGCCCAGCCATTCAGCCTGTCCAGATTCCTCTGCAGAGCCTCCCTACCTTCCATTAGAACAGCTCTCCCACACAACTTGGTGTCTGTCAAATTACTGAGGTAAGTATCCTCCCCATCCTCTCCTTCAAATTGTCAAAAATGATTTGGAACAGAACTGGCTCCAGTACTGAGCCCTGGGGAGCACCACCAGCTGGGTTTAACTGCATTCACTGCCACTCTCTGGACCTGGCCATGAAGCCAGTGTTTTTATCCAGCAAAGAGTACACCTGTCCAAGCCATGGACAGACATTTCATCAGTTCCATCAGTTTCCAAATCCTTCACGTTTTCTGCAGAACTGATTTTTCAAGGAGAGAAATTTGAAGGGGGATTGTTTCACATTTATCTGCAACTCCTTGTAGGGTGGATAAAATGGACATAAAACAAAGAACTCAGTTTGAAAGCAGTGCATTTGGAGTGTTTACTCATCTCCAGTAGTAGAGAGGGTATTCCCACAAGGTTCATATGTTTAATTTTGTTTAATTCTATTTTGTTTTCAATTTGGGACTCTGTACAGTTTTTCTAAAGAAACCCAAATAGCCATATTTATTTTGTTTGATGCAGCTTTTGAACTTATAGAATAAGTGATTTGTCTGAGGATAAGGAAGGATGCATTGGTATGCATATGTTTGTGTAAAACAGCATTTATTCTATATTTAGTAGAACATTAAAACTCTCTTCACAAATAAATAAATTTGTAATTGCCTTATCTTAATTCCTTCTGGTCTCATAATTTTTTTTAAATCAGTTTTTTGATTATTTTGCTAACTTTCAGTGTATAACAATAATGAAAAGTCAGTAGCAAGTTGACAGAAAGGTTAGTTAATTTTCATTATAATATCCTTAAAAAATGAAATATTTCTGTTCTCCAAAATAGTTCTATATGTTTTTCTTAGACATCTCTACTTCTTTTCTATTGAATTGGTAAAGAAAACAGCAAACTACTGAATTGATAAATGATAGTGAAGCCCATTGTTGACAAGAATTACTATAGCATTATATCTGACCTTTCAAAGTTTTTGTTACCTTCCATTCAATGTTATTTTCTAAATATATTAGATTTTGGCCAACAGATATTTTTGCATACAGCAAATTTCGTATGAACAAAAAGGCTCTTTGAGCTCTGATGGTAAAAATATGGAAGAAATATTTGAATTTCATTTATTTGTTCAATATTTCTGGGATATTTTATACACAAAAAGATTGTTTTTTGCATTCACAGCTTTATCTCATACACTCACATTTTAATGTAATTATATTGAATGAATTTTTACAATAATTATCTTCTTAAGAACATTCCTAACACAATACATTTTTTGAAATAATTTTCTAAAAGTGACACTAAAAAGACATTCATAATGATCTAATTCACAAATTACTGTGTTAAGAGTTTCCATTTAAGTAAATTGCCTAAGTGCATATCATTTTAGATCTAATTGTCACTCTTGTAACACTGAACTGCTTTGGTGCCAACTGTATAGAAGTTCAACTTACCTACTTCACAGCTTTCTTTGCTCTATGTAGTAATTTGTGGTGTGTAAGAGCTTCAGTGTCAAATGGTGATGGAGCACCATGACAGCAACAGCAGCTCAGCATTTTACTACAGTGAGTTTCCCAAGCCAAGGAGACACAAGCAGGTAAGCTCATGTAGAAATTAATAATGTAGCCATGACTCACAGGTTGATCACTGATCTAGAATAAATGGAGTCCATGAGAGCTCTTTTGGTTGAAAGACCAGGACTATAGTTTTAAGACTGAGTTACCACAAAATATCAACCATAAAATTAATAAATGTTTGAATATTGCAACTTGAGATAATTTCAGACTGGCTGGTTTATTTTTTTTTTTTTGGTTTGGAGTTTTAGATCACTTTAGTCACTAAAAGACTAGTAAATAGTAATCAAAAGTGTATATGAATCGTGTCAGTTCTTCCATATCATCTGAAATTTGTTTTTTCATCTGAAATGAAAATAAAGCAAAAAACATAAAGATTTCCGAGTATTAAGATAAACAGATATTTTCATGCACTTAAAAGGGCAAGTAAAAAAATAACTAAGCATTGGATTTGTAATATAAATTTATAAAATTTTTCACCTCATCACCATAAAAAAGTGTAAAAGTAGATGGATCATCCCAAAGTACCTGGCTGCCAATATTCACAGTCCAGAGCAACCTATTGACTGAATAACACAAGGAGAGATGAACACTTACAGTTCAAAGTTAGTCTGGCCTGGGGAGCCAATGACACTGTCTCACAGGAGGTGAAACAACAGCAGGCAATGCCATCAGGCATCTGAGAGAAGCCAGGACACTGACAAGTGGACATAAAACACAATACCTTTCCAGCAGAATAATTCAAGTTAAAATACCTTATCCTAGGAAGGTTAGGGGTTTTTTTTTTTGTGGTTTATCCAAAAGCCAAATGTTTATACTCCTCAGCCAGTATCAATTATTTCTCCCCTGAAGGATTCACAGCCATATGTTTTATTTTTTAAGAGAGCTGTGGTACAATTGTAATATTGTAAGTTCTGTGAGTTTTTAATTTTATAGTGCTAAAATTATTATGTTTTGCATGGCATATTTGAATATGCATTAAATATAGAATTAGAATCCAGAGACTTTTTCCCCACAAGCACATATAAAAATACTCCAGTTGCTAAGAGATAGAACTGAGGGCTTTTTGTTTGCTTGTTTGTTTGGGGTTTTTTATGCCCTGGCTTAATGAAATGGCTTTTGGCTAAAAGCACCTTTGAATTAAATTCTTCCTTTTGCAGACATATTATGTTGTTCTTTATTTCCTTTTTTTCTGCTAATGGACCTCATAAAGGAATTTTCCATTTGCGTTGAAAGAAAATCCTTTACATGTTCCAAAGCAGATAGTTTTTCATTTTTTAAAAATTTTGTCTGAGAAAGAAAAGGTTTTACTTAATTGCTTTCCCTTCAGCATTTCTGTTCATCAGTTAAAACACACTACTGGTTACTGAGACAATCTTGAATGTCAGGTGACTCTTGAAAGAATAATATGCACAGTCAGTATGGTATACAAAATATGACTTCCCTTGGAACAAGAAATTATATGTTTTAACAAAGTTTCATTTAGAGGAATTTGGAAATACTCTTCTGATGGTAAAACTAAAATTTTTTGAAACCATACCTTAGTCTACTCCTAGGAAATTGTAATATTTCCCAAGAAATGTTACAAGAGTGTAAGAGAAAGATAAAAATTCCACTGCAAGCTTATTATTGTCTTTACTTAATGGATTAATTTATTTCTGAAGCCCTGATATTTTGAAACATTCTGAAAACTAGTATCTGTGCTATATTTTAGGGAAAGTATTGTGACTTGCTAGAGGTGGACCGACTGTGACTATTTTCAGGGGAAAGGAACAATGTAAAAATCTAATTCTATGTCAAAGGACATAGTGGGGATCTGGATCCATTCTTCATAGGATCTCACTATGAAAACTTAGTGATATGTAGAAGAATGAGTAGCTGTATTATTTTGTAAAATGTTTCACTGCTTTTCTCTGTGCTGTTCATGTTCTTTGTATTCAAACTATGGCAGCCTTATGGGCGAGCTGAGTAATGTTAAACTCACAGACATTCCAGGTTAGGAAGCTCATGTTATAAGCAACTATAATATTGTATTGTATTGCATATTTTCAAGGTTAAGACATGTATAAGGTTTGTTGACACTACGAAAGACATGAGTGAAAGGAGAAGCAACAGCTACCATGTTTTCCTACGGGAATGTTGGTATTACCGTCCATAATAACACCAAGGTCAGTAGCGTCATATGATAAAGATGTTAGATAACAAGAAATATTTTAAGTTACATTTGGAGCAAAGTGAGATGAGAGCTGGTGTAAATAATCAGTTAAAGTCAACTAACAAAAGAATTATATCTCCTGTCTAAATCCAGCTCGTTACACTGATGCCTTGAGAGGCCGACCTGGAACAGAGGCTAGACAGAGTTAAAGGAATAAAGTAGGTATTTATTAAAAGGCCTTCAAAAGATACACTTTGGGCAGTACAAGAGCCCAGCCATGGCTACCCCCAAGATAAATCCAAGAAGGATGGTGGGTCATGAGTTTTCACACTTTTATAAGTTTTGGTCCATTTACATATTGGGGCTTGTTGTCCAATTACAGCTTCAGGTTATGAAGTCCCATCCTCCTGGTTTGGTTTCTTCAATTTGCCACTGTTAACCGTGTCCTTGGTTCTAAGGCTGGAAAAGGATTGTTTTGTCAAACTAAACTGTGACAAGAATTTACTATCACTTTATATGAAGTTCAGAGTGACACACCAAGGCAGTAAAAAATCTGAAAAATATGAATCTAAAACTTAAAGCTTTGACACTGACTTCTGCAGCGCCAGATTTGTTTTATTTCTGAGGATATATCTGGAGAGTGTTTGGCATTTTGTATGCTTTACCTGAAGTACTAAAAAATAAATAAAAATTAATATACTGTGTAAGAGTTTTAAAGAACTTGTGAGAACAGCTTATGTCCATTTCTCATTGGAAATCTGGTATAATTCAGACTCAGAAGTAATGTGATTCAGTGATTAACTACATTCAGTAGATATGCAGATGAATATAAAATTCAGAATGACATTAACTTTTTTTTTTTAAGTTTTTACTACTAAGGTAATTTACTGCTCTTTTCAACTTTTTTGAATAAATGGCATCACAAGGGATTGTTGTGATAGAACTGTTTAAATAGTGATCAGGCCAGTTTGAAACTTTTAAAATAAACTTTACCAAACTTTTAAGTAAGTTTTAATCAATATTTTAAAGCAATACATCCTATGATATTTCCATCTTTCTTCTTCATTCATAATGCTTTAATGCTATCACTTTCTCTCTCAAAAGAAGGACCTTAAAATTGTATTTTGGTACTGTTTTCCTTGGGTTTTCCAGGACTTCTTCTAATTTATTATCAGAATATGCATATTTCCATTTCCCTTGTTCTTGGTTTTTCAAATTTATGTTTCTTGGATGCCTTCTCTGTACAAGTCCTTTGCCTTCTTGGTGGTCAAGCTTTGCATACGTTCCTGCAAATTTCCAATTTATATGTGTCAGGGTTCTTCTTCTACAAAATTATAATCTGTAACATATGTAGATATACTTAAATCTTTCATATTAATGCATCTATTTTTTAGGAGTCCAGAAACATAGATTGTTATGTTTTGCTCATTTTTTCTCTGCATATTTTTATACATCATCCTCAAATGGGAGATTTCTGTGTTAGAAACACCATCACAATCAATAGTTATTTATATTTTACCAAATGCTAGTTACTGAAAAGCTGGTGTGAACGCCAATATTTGCTGGTTCACTGAGTAAACAGAAATAAATGTGGATCATTTGCTAAAGTTAAAAAGTGTCACTATTTGCTGTAGTGGCAATTTGGCTTCTGACAGCAGAGATGGCTGCATATGGGGGAAGTGTTCTAAAGGTGTGTGGATGTGGGAATATGCTTCAGTGGTAAACACAGTGGTGTTAGGTTAACAGTTGGGCTTGATGGTCTTGGAGCACTTTTCCAACCTTAATGATTCTGTGATTCTGTGTAAATATTGTTGTATTGATTTTTACTATGTTGTAAAGCATACATATACTTGAAGTACTTTTTCCCACCTTATTTTTTCTGCCATCTTTTATTTTCATTTGCACTTTTTATAACATATGTTTCATTTGATTTATTTATACTTATTTGATGAGGTCCTAGCATTCTGAAAAGATTTTTCAAAGGGATATTTTTCAGAAGAGATATTATTGAAAAATATTAAAAATTATTTGTTCATCTTTCATATGCTTATTTTAAAGTCCTAGAACTTCCTTAATATGTAATTCTAAATGATGCATCTGCATTCTCTAACTCATGTGCTGTATAATGCAAATAGATAAATAAATTAGTGATAATTTTCCCATCAATATTATACAGTAGCCAGCCAGAAAAAAATCTCTGTCGTTAGCGCACACTAGTAATTTAAAAAAAAATTAAATATCTGTGTTCCATTTACTTTGATGTCATATTGTACAGGCTGAGAACCCTGAGAAGCTTAATTAATGTCTTCCGCCATGAACTATGACAAACCAACTTTTACAATATGCAGAACCTATATGACCTTGATAGTCTTCACCACAATTGCGTATCTTACAAGGTATTTTTCTTAAATCCTATTTAAAAAACAATGAATGTACCTCAGTGAGGTACACTCGTATTATCTTAATTCATTACTAAATAAAATTTCAGAGTAGAATATTCTGAACAGTTTCCAAATGTTTTGTGTTAATACTCCTGGGTATACGAGTGTGAATGTGTATATTCATTAATGTTTAGGTAAAAGGTAATTATTCCAGTGAATCTGAGTGTGAGAGTATGGAGCCTCCTTGCATCCCTGATTTCAGTGGGAACAGAACTTTTTTCACCTGATAGGAAACACTGAGCACCTTCCAAAATAAGGCACTGTATGTAACACTGCAAAAAGAAGAAGACACGTGGATATTTGCTGCATAGGTAAAACTTAAAGATTTTTGAACTCTGTAGAGTAAAATTCTGGATTAGATATCAAAGTTCTCTTTCTAGTATTGGACCAGATTCTCTACACAATTGATCTTTCTACACTTTGTTCTAATTGGGGAAATAATGCATGGTGCCCTCTCGGCTGTGTTCTTCAGGTTGTTCCGCAACAATGAATTATGGCTTCAGCTGTTTTGAACATCTCTTATCCTTATTTTCCATTTCAGTGGAATTCAATTCCTCTTTCAAACCCTTATCTTGCTCTGCCATGTCATATTTAGCATTAGATCAGGGAATAGTTTGAAAACCAACTAAAGAAAGAAAGCAAAAATTGTGTGATTTTTCAGGTGGATCAGTTAACTGATCCATAAGCCATACAGCTATATCTGCTTTTGGAACAAAAAAAACAGAGAATAAAGAAACTTTGAACACTGCCTTTATTTTTTTTTTTTTTTTTTTAATTAAAGGAATACATGTTCAGATTTTGTTAAGTTTCAAATTTTCATACTGTTTTCATATTTTGGAAAATTCTTTGAGATCAAAAGAATAAAAAATATATTTTCACAGTTAAACGACTTTTCTTGAAAAAAGTAAGAGAGTTTGACAGTTATTATATGATATATAATTGAATTATTTTTCCCCCTAATTGGCTATGACTAATTAATAAATAAATAAATAATATCAGATTTAAAAATAAAAAATAACACTGTAAATAAGCTGTCATCAAGTCTTTATTGGAATTTGCCTCTTAAATCATGCACTGTCATAAATGTCAGATGGTTCAGAAGTATTACAAGTATTGAAAAATAACATAATAAAAAAATGTCCTGAATATTCGAAAAGTAAATAAATTTCACAATAAAATTTCACTCTGTCAAATTAATTTCTGACACTCTGGAGACACTGTTTAAAGCCTTCCTGAAGTCTGGATAGAAAATATCCACTGCTTTTTCCTGGTCTACCAAGCTAATAATTCAGTCATTGAAGTTTATCAGGTTGGTCAAGCGTCTTCCTTTCCATGACCATCTTGCCTTTCACGTGCCTGGAAATGGTTTCCGGAATTCACTTCTCCATCACATTCCCAGGTATTGAGGTGAGGCTGACAGAACTGTAGTTTCCTGGGTCCTCTTTCTTGCCCTTCTTGAAGCCAAGACCATCTTTTGCTTTTCTTTGATCCTCAGGCATGCCTCATTGGCCATGGCCAATCTAGGTTACGGAGTGTGGCTTTGCAGTAACATCACCCGCTCCCCCTGGTGCTTGTGGTTGCATCTCACCAAGACCCACAGACTTATATAAGACTACTCAGCTTGAGTATTTCCTGACCTGATCCACTTCTACCAAGACTACATCTTCCGAGTATTACTGGTAAAGTTAGGGGCAAAGAGGCAAAGAGGGAATTCAATAACTTGAATACAAAGATCCTTTTCTTTGTCCTGTGTTACTAAGGCCTCTACCCTCTTCAGCAGCAGGCTCACATTTTCCTAGTCTACCTTTTGCTATTTATGTGCTTCTAGGAGGTCTTCTTTTTGCCCTTCTTGAATGGTTTTGGCATTAGCTGCAAACTTGATTCATCAGAAAAAAAACCCACACTATGAGATTATAATACAGCTTTTACACTTTTTAGTGTTTCCTTAAGAAGTATCTTGAAACTAACAGGAAAAAAATTAACTTAAGCCACAGTGAAACAGCATTTCCTTTCAGAGTTCAATTATTTTTCAGCTTAAAGAGCAGGTAAGAGGCTTTGAGTTTACATGTAACATAGCCAAACTGATGAGTTTAGGTTTCAGTTAACAGGAAAACGTCACAGTATCTAAGCAACCTGTGAATGGCCAGAAGTAATTATGTAATTCACTTTTCACTTGTTCTTGCGCAAGTATTTTGTGTCACTATTTCCAAATTTTCTCATATCAAAACTATGAGAGATCAGTTTTGAAAAGTTTAAGCTAAAGTTATTTTCTTGCTTTCTCTGGAAAATGCACATAACATTTCTTTCCTGGCTTTTGGAAAGTCAACCATGATGTCTCAGAGATGACAGAGAGTAGTCTAGTAGAAATTGCTTGGTTTCCTTGGTGCCCTTGCTATCAATTCCCTTGAACCTGTGTGTATCCAGTTTGCTGCATTATCCCTGAATTCCTCTTCCTATCTCATGAATAGTACTGTAATCTTTTAGATTGCTACTAGGCAATGTGAACCTGAAACATTTCAGAAGCAACATTTCCACTAAGGACAAAAGCCAAGGCAGCACTGACAGCCTCACCTTTTTGTGAGTCCATTGTCGAGGGCTCTTCTATTTCATTTGCATAAGAATAGAATTTACTTAAGCTTTAGCTTTGCTTCAGCTGTAAACGCAGAAGCCATGCTTTAGCTTTCTGCATCTCTTCTTCATTTCCAGGTTCAGCAGAGGTCTGCCTTTATTATGTTTTTGAATGTCTGGGTAATGTTTCTGTGTTCTTTCTGTGCACATTGAATGTTTTCTGTAAAGGTACTGATGCCTACATTTGCTGTTCACTTAATCATTAATTAACATTGGCAGATCTTTTCTTTGAATGCCCTTTCCTTGTCTTTTTCCGAGCTCCTTCACTTACAGATGCAATTTTACAAACTTGCATGCATCTGTAGTATTGTTCCCTATTTCTCACTAGATGAATAGTCTCTAAAACATGAAGAATCTACCTTACACAGGAAAAGACTTGTCTATTATGAAGTTAGGAGAAGACCTGAAAGTTTGGATCAGAAATTGATACTTGTATCATCTTTCCTTTCCTTATTGCAGTGAAAATAGGGTAACAATATATTTAGGAAGTCTATTTTTCCGGGGTGGAAATCAAAGATTTTGCCATGCAGAAAAAAATGCAATGATGCTTAAAAAAGTGAAATCATGGTGATTTTCTACTTGAAAATACCTAATATATATCATCATAATTATTTATTTTAAAGCCAGCAATTTTGGAAATATGTACAAAGGACCTTGCTTTCCTTAGAAGCAATTAAATTATGTGGGAAGGCATTTAAGGTGATCCTTTCTACGACAATTTGGTTATATTTAGAGATTCTAAAGCACCCAAATGAAAGACCTGCCTTTTGAAATACTGTTGTAGCTGCTGCATATGTTAGCACAAATGAAGTGTAATCTTGCAATTAAATATGTGCAACCATAGTTTTAAAGGTCAGTTTCTTTTCATATTTGGAATGGAGTTCTAAATGCATCTACACATTCATTTTAAAACAAAGACATTGACCTCAAACCCCAGACACATATTTACCTTCAGGATGAAGTGTTTCCTAAAATAAACATTATTTATATACCAAAATACAGATATTAATTCAGATGTCTTGTGTATCAGTTTACAAATGCAATCAGTAGCCATTTCAACCCAACAGCTCAGCTCTAGTTAGAATAATTCTTTTCCTCCTGTGGGCATTGATCTTGTGTTCATGTCTGTGTTGAAAATCTGAAGAAACTATAATTGTAATAAAAAGTGTGCCTAATGAAACTCCTGTTTCAAAAGCGATCTTTGAATAAGAGATATGTTTTGACAGTACAATCATCAATTTCAGGGCACACTTCAGTCTACCTAAAGAACTCATATGATCAAATATATTTTTTTACCTAAAAATGTGAGATTGCAAAAATCTACTTTTTTAACAGTTAAGATCTTGAAGAAAAAATTTTCTGTTTAGTCAGCTTTGAAAAACATCTGCCTTAATTATAGTTATTCCTTTCCCCTCTTGATACTCCTTTTCCCCTCTGCATGAAAACAAGCATAATAGATTAAGGCAATATCTGCTGTTTCAAGGATTTATTCCTATAAGGAATGGAAAATGAGAAGCTTTAGTGTAAAAAGAAAAGGGAAATTAAAATGTTTTCCCTCAGAGATCTCTGATATGCAATTGCTATATATATGGGGATGGCACAAATATTTTACAGGACAGCAGAAATCTGAGAGAACCTCTAAGGAGCTTCACTCCAGTCTGTCCTTCAAAGACTTTTGGCTAGAACTTCACGTTTCAATACTTTTAATTTCCTTTAAAAAGAGAACATTTTAATATTGCAACTGACTATTCACACCAGTAACAATGGAATGTACCTGTGTGCTATGAAGTGTTCTCTGCATTTACCCAATTTTTTTCTTGTCAGCTATCCGAGTAAAAAAATATATATATTTTGTAGGTGATAAAAAGAAATCTACAGAATATAATTTCTATCTTAATTTCTTTGTTTAGTACATATTTGGACAAATGTTTAAAATAATTTTAAAAATCTCATAAGATTTTTTTTTAGCTGGTGATTTTTTTTTTATTTATAATACATCTATATGTGCATGTATATATGTGTGTTTGAATATGTAAAAAAATTAACATCTATGCCTTTGATTTAATATGAAGAAAATGTTCACCTTGTCAAACTAGTCACATACAAACTGAATTAAACTCCATGAATATAAAACTATCTACAAATAATTATCTAAGAGTAAACTTTAGAAGCCTGATTTGGAGTCCTTAAATCTCAAAATACCAAAAGTTTACAATGTTCAAGAAAATCAGGCAGAGCTTAAGAAGATTTAATCAAGCAATTCAGGAAGACTATATCTACGTGTAAAAATGTAACATTTTTAATATGAGGCAGATATAGAAGAAGTATACCTTTAAAAAAATCATTATGCATTGTGCAAAATTAAAAGAGTAATTAAGAAGAGTAATTAAGTAAAAGGTAAAGTGTCATTATGTGTTCTAGTAGTTAAAAATTCTATGATTTCCCTAACATATTCTTCCTTTATTTCTGCCATGCTGAATGGTTAGTTCCTTGAAAAATTTTGGCGGTTTATGCTTTTTTTTAGAAACAAAATAGCATATATCATGTAAATTTTTACTTCAGAGAGATTGAAAATTCTGTTTCTGTTTTTCAATATAAACATTCATTAAAAGACAAAAAAAGAACACATAAAAAATTATGTTACTAAAAGAACTTTTTCTGAAACTAGAAATTACATTATATTATTATATTTTTATATATTTTCTGAAGCTGAAAATTATACTCTGGAACAACATTCAGAGTAATCCCCTTATAGAAAGCATTCTCAAAAACCATGGTGATCTTTAAGACAGCTCATTGGTAAAATTCTCTAGTGTAGATGACAGTTAACACACAGATTATAACAATGGGAAATAATTCTGATCATTGTACTAACTTTAAATAAAAGCTCTAGGAATATAAAAGGGTTCTTCACTCAGTAAAATTTTTGTACTACCAAGACTGTAGGATTCCTAACTAAATACACAGTTTATTGGGAAGCTAAATGTTAAATAGTAAGAAAATGCATTATTCTTTTATGTAGTTCAAGATTTCCAAGTTGATCAATGGTTTCATTTGGACTTTGAGGATTGAAGTTTTATAATGGTAAGCTATATCACCAATAATGGATCTGCAGAGGTCTTTATTGTAAATATTTTTATTTACTTATTTTTATTCTTTCATTTGCTGTATTTCCAATGCATGCTGGCATGCCCATGTGAAACCAACATCTTCTTACTGACACATTTTACCAGAAGAAATTAACCTGAAAGCAAAAAGTCTTAGGTCTCCTAAAGACTTCTTAATGAAATGTGTTTCCTTGTGAACCAAGAAATGACAAAATTTTTAATTCTGAAAGCTTTCTACCAAAAAATATAATGTTTCCCCTTCATGAAGATGCAATTTAAAAGAGATAGCATGCAAAACAAACCACAACAAAACAGAACAAAA
Organism: Cinnycerthia olivascens; assembly: GCA_035048155.1. NCBI lineage: Eukaryota > Metazoa > Chordata > Aves > Passeriformes > Certhiidae > Cinnycerthia > Cinnycerthia olivascens. The sequence continues at coordinate 51,713,417 of JAWWMU010000180.1, forward strand.
CCCTAACCTGTTTAGTAACAAGAATAAAATAAATGACTCCTTTTGGTAATATCATTTAATCTCATACTAGTTTTCATAATTCTTTTCAGCAGGAGCCATTTTATTCCTAATTTATTAAGGTAATTTCCACTGACCTTAAGAAAGCTTTTTTGAAGGAGGAGCACAGGATTTGAACTAGTGTTAGAACTCATATTTTGAAATACATCCATAGTCTGTTTTTTTGGGTACCAACCACAAATACGGTATACACACATTGGCTCAGGAAAAGATATCTCTGTTGAATTTGTTTAACCTTCAAGCAGTGTCAGAAGGAATGTGCTGACTTGTTAATGATCACTCATTCTTTTGCACATCACCTTAATCTTTCCATAGCTTTATTGATAATAAGTTGGAAAAAAGATAATCATTATTTTAAATCTTCATTCTCTTATCACTTACTGATAAATTTAGGGCTTTAAGGTAAAAATGTTCCCTTTAATTCTTGTTCTTATGCACAGGGAGTACAAGAGACAGTAAATATGTTAATGCCATATCTAAACATATGTAGATTTATTTCAATGTTGATTAAAAAATTATTCTAGTATTTACTAAGTAACTTTATGCAATCAATTATTAAAAATCCAAGAGAATAAATGGAGAAGGGCATTTTTCCAATTTCATCATAATGAACTCTTGGTGATTAAGAATATCTTTCATTCCTTAGATATTTATTTAATTTCCCTCCCCCCTAGAAGTCCTATCACTGGGTTCAGATGAATTTAGGGCTGTAAAGTATGTATCCAGTCTGTGCTGTTAGGTATATGAACTTCTTTGCATATGGGTACGTTAATTACATGTTTATTTGTAGACTATACTTGTAGTAGACAAAGCTAATAAAAAATAATTTGATTTAAATTTTGAAACATAGTACAAGAATGCATTCCACTCGCAAGTACAAATTCATTCAGATGCTGAGCATGCTTTAATCCACACTGTCATTCAGGATTATAGGGGCCAATAGACCAGCTACATCCTAAGGGTGTGAACTGGGACAGATCAATCAATTTACAGAGCTTTGGCAAAGGTTGAACAGTTGGTGCTGAAAAATCTTTGTTGGAGAAATGGCCAACCCACCAAAGATTACAGATTTAAGCCAAGATTGATAGTTAAACCTTGTAAATTAAATCCTCTTCAAATGTGTTCTGACTAATTATGAAGCCAATTTAAAGGCATCACTCCACAGCACTTTCTTAGAACAAGACTCTCATTAAACTTCTGGTGTTGAAAAAATTCTCTCTGAGGCCTGTTGCTAGTAGCAAATACATTAGTGTTTTCATTTGCAGATTATTATTAAAATGTCTCTGTTGGCCAATTTCTTTTTATTTAAGCATTCACTAAGGTGAACTTGGGTTATCAATAATTACTTTCACATACTTAATACAACAGAGGGTAAAATGTTTCTGCCCTTTGAGCACCCAGCAGAAGCTCTCTACTAGCTCAGCAACTTTCTAAAGGGTTCATGAGAAAGCTTTGATTATGTAATAGAGAAAGTTTTTCTAAAGAAGAGGATGTGACTATCAGTTAAGTAGAACTTGGTTTAGTTTCTCTAAGGGCAACTAAAAGCCATGCAGCTGCTCATTCACCTCCCCTCCCATCTGCCCCAGTGGATGCAGGGGACAATCAGGAAAGAAAAGAAAATGAAATTTGTCAACTAAGAACAGTGTAATAATTGAAACAAAGTTAAAATAATAACAGTAACAGTAACAATAAAAATAACTATTATGCCATTAGTAATGACATTGTTAATTACAATAATAGTAATAACAAAATTGCTACAATTACTAATGATAATCATAGGAATAATTGTAATAAAAAGGAAAGGAAGAAAGGGAGTTAAAATGTAAGAGAAAAAAGTGATGTACTTTAGAATTGATCGCCACTCACTGATCAATTCCCAGTCCATCCCCAAGCAGTGATTGGTTCACTTCTGAGTAATTGCATACTGGGAATGACGTTCTATGTTATGGAATATCTCTTTGGTCTGTTCAGATTATTTGTCCTGGCCCCGCTTCCTCACAGTTTTTTGTGCACCTCCTCGCAGGCAGAGCATGAGACACTGAAAGCCCTCGATTTAGAGTAGGTTCTATTTAGCAACAACTAAACCAGCAGTGTGTTGTCTACATTATTCTCATGCTAAATCCAAAACACAGCCCTGTACCAGCTACTAAGAAGAAAATAGATTCTGTCCCAATTGAAACCAGGATAACAGGACAAGAAGATTTCACTCCAGAAGAGAATTTAGGATCTCTGAAACAGTATAGTAACACACAAAACTGTGCATATTTTTAGTGAATAAAGAAAAGAATCATTTGATTAAAAAATAGCAGGTAGAGATAGGAGTAACAGTAGAAAAAGAGAGAGATAGGAAAAAGAAGAAAAATGGGCTGTATGATGAGCCAAAAAAAGCCAGGAATAAAATCCTTCAAAAAATGCAGGATTTTAAGCAAAATAAAGAAAGACCCTTAATCCTTCTGTACCAGGTGTCTTGGGAGCTATGCAAGACCACAAAAGAAAACACTATAGGCTCCTACAGTCAGAACATGTTGTGTGTGTAAGACACATTGTCCCATAAATTCCATCAATAATAAAGTATTGCATCATAAGCTGGAATTTTCCTTTATAAGCTTGATAATGGATAGTTGGGCTGGGTGGGAATAGTCAAAAGGAAGTTGAGGGAAATAAAAAAGAAACTTAGAAAGAAGATTGAAGATTAGAAATGAATATCATTAGTAGCAATTTGAAATGTTGAATTGGAAAATCATAGGTATTGTAAAGCAGGGATGATGGCAGAAAGACTTCCTTCTGTGCAAAACTTAAAAAACAAATTAGAAAACATGTTCCTCATAATATTTTAAAATTTATTATTTCCATTTCTTCTCTAATTGAAACTCTATCAACTAAATAAAAAGCTAAAGAAATCTAAGCTATAAGCAGGCCTACAGAAGACTGTGGAAGGTAGGATATGTAACCTGAATTTTAAATTCCATAGTATTAATTGAGAGTGTAACAAAGATGTTAAGAGAACAGGCTTTAAAACCTTAGAATGTTAAATAAATTGATTTATTTTTGTTAAAGAAATATCATAGCAGGAAAAAAACCACAACCTATGTAAGAGGTGGCAGGGAATAAAAGAAATAAATGGATTTTGTATGTAAGGTACCTTTGCCAACAGGCTAAAGAGTCTGCTTTGTTTTAATGTTTTTGTTTACAACTCTGACCTATTCCTTAATGGCAATAATTTTTAAGGTATTTAGATAGATTTCTTTAGTTCATTACTGTCAATTTTTGTAACCTACATCAATATATTATAGCTTTTCTTCACCTGCTCCTTTACTAACTAGTACAAGTGGCTTCTCAGACTGCTTCAGAATTTGAAGACCTGGAAAGATTTGTTGCTGTAGTTCCTGAAGTTATTCTCACTAAATAGAATTAACCCAGTTCCCTTATCACAGAACCAGTTCTCACTTCCAAATTGATTTCTGCAATAGTTAGTTACTAACTTGGACACAAATAGTTTGAGTTACCTGAAGTGGCAACAGAGCTGTATTATTCTTGAGCATTAAAGAAGTCTTATTGAGAAACTGTTGTTTGTTTGTTTGTTTTTCTCAAGGAAAAAAATATTAGCTATCAATTTATACACTTATCTCTCCTCTAATGTAGGTTTCCCAAGAAATCAGGTTATATAAAATAAAATTTAAAAAAAAGCATTCTATCTGAATTCCCACAATAAAAAATGTACCTTATGAATGAACCGTCAATACCTATGGATGTAAAATGAGATTATCCTCAAGCCAATATACTACATTCAACAGAAAAAATGGATTTATAGAAAAAAGTTGAGTGAAACAAAAGAGTTAAGCCCTTGAAAAAATGGTTTTCTTTCAAACCATGTAATAGGTACTTGTTATCTGTTTTCTGTATGATTTCAAGAACAAAGAAAAAAGAAATTTATCATATCGTAATTTTTGTTCTTTTCTATGGATAATTTTCTTTCCTACCCTAGACAGGAAAAGAGTTCAAACACAGAAAACTTTGAGTGCTGATGCTCAGAATTCCCTAAAGACCAATTTGTGTGGATGTTAGATAGTGATGAAGGTTTCTGTGGGGATAGGATTATGTTTATAGGTATGTTTAAGACAGTTCTTCAATGAGGCAACACCAAACACAGTGTTTAAGTACATTTCTTTGCAGTGTCTAAGGAAGGGGAACCAGTTCTCTGTGAACCACTATAAGAAACCTGCAGCTACTGATGAGTTTTCAAAAATAAGACTAACTTCTGCTCAACAGAGACACAGAAATTCAGTTTCACAAATCAAATCAGGCTCTACTGTAAAAAAAAAATCAAAGATATAAGTTTGCAAGTTTGACTTTAGGCCAAAAAATAGAATCAATAAAATTAAAGATGAAAAATGTAGCTTTCAGTCCCTCTTTTTAACAAAATTAACACCTCAGTGTAGCATAAAATCTTCATAAATTCTCAGAATTGAAAACCTTATGCCTAGAAGATTGAACACCCTTACGCTTAGAAGAAACTTAAGAAGGATTAGAGTTCTTAGAAAGTAAGCCAATAACATGCTGTAGAATTAACATTTTTAATGTCTTTTAAAATAAATCATATGGTCTACTAAAACTGGCAAAATTAGAGATGTTTAGATTTCAGGTATCTCAAACCTGCCACTCTCTCTGACCTAATGGGTTTGCTAAAAAGCACCTTAAATCCATGTTTCTCTCTAGTGCTTCAAAGATAAAGCTGGACAGAAAAAGAACCCCAACCCTTAGATATTTTCCTTGCTTTAATAGATATTGTAAAATTATAATATGGTATCTGAATGAAACCATAGCTTAACTGAGGCATACATAAATTATAAACAAAATAAATATATTTTATTGGAAAAAATAGAGGTGCTCTTCTAGTTTTCACCAATGCAATTATTAATGTTCTAGAAGGCTGCTCCATCAATTTGTTTTGGATAAAGGAATTTCTTTTTTTTTAAGACTATACAATAAATGGCTGTTTTTGCCATTCTTTTCCACAAAGATAGCTAACTATATGAAGACCTACATTAAACATATATGCATGCACACTATGCACACACTCAAATGCTGCATGTGCCACAGGATTTGAATTATCATTTTTAAAAGAGATGCAGAAGAATCATTTGCTATACCTAAAAGAGGATGTACACTTTATCTTAAACAAACATACTCCTTAGTGGATCAACCATTTCTGTTGATAAGAGCCAAAGATAAGTAGAGCCTTGTCTTTTACTGATGGCAATGTCTGGCAATATCCTTAATTCAATTACTTCATCTGTTCCTACACTCCAAATATCACCTTTAGTATTCTTCTGTGATTCAGTATTGTATGTCTTAGAAATGTTGTCAAACCTAGGTTTGGGGCTCTAATTAAAATGCAGAGATAGGCTTACAATGACATTTTATGTGGTTACAATAGAATGGATGTATTTACTTTCTTTGAATCCCTTTCATGGCATATTCAGCCTTACTAAACATTCTTCATGCAAGCTTTCTACAAATAATTTACTATTTGACTTGGCAAGTTTTGTTGTGACCTATCCATAATGTTAAATTACTTTTCTGTCCTTTTGTTTCTAATATAATAACAAAAATAACAGCAGCAAAAATAATACTCAGAGTAGTACATAGAATTTTTATCTGTACATTTCTCTGCACTTTGTACGTGAGTTAAGAAAATAATAATTGTGTTCTACCTCAATATTTCCTTTTTAAAGTGGAAAGTACTTAATTGTAAAGTATTTAATACAGCTTGTAATAATTGTAAAGTATTTAACTGAAAGTATTTAATAAAGCTCATCCTTCACATTCCCTCTCTGTCTTATTATTTCTGCTCTGTGGGGTTTAATATTATGTTAAATTGTGTTGATGTAATGAGACACAGTCATACTGTGTTCATGATTCTATCAGTAAGGCACAGTATCCCTCTTTGTAACAAGAGTCAAATCATGTCATTACTGAAGTGCCTTATTTAGTTTCCTATGCTTTGTTATTCTAAATGTGGTTCAAATGCAACAGTTAAATACTTTTCACATATTAGGACCATAAGTTTAACTTGAGTGTTAAAATATAGTAATCAGTTCAAGTTACCTGGAAATTACTTTGATTCATTCATATCAAATCCTATTTTTACAAATTCTAGTTATTCTTCCTTTATATGCACTCTGTGTGGCTCAAAATCCAAGGTTCACTGATAAGGTACTAAAACAGCAGAGATGAGAATCATGCCCTGGATTCTTAAAGGAACTTTATTGAATGAAACTTTGTTCTAGGTTTTTTGACAAAGTCATAATTTATTTATTTATATTTTCCAGTACTTTGGCTCACTTATTTAAATAATCTTTCTGCACAGCAATCAGAATTATATTTTTCATATAAAATCAAACTGGCATTACCTAATTTTCTAAAAAACTTTATAAATCTGAAATCTTTTTAATGTTTAATATAACCACGGGATGGATCTTAGTTCATGAATTCCACCTTCAGTGGTTTCCTAGGATACAAACACACAATCACAAACAGAAAGCAGCACAGAAAAACAAGGTAGAAAGCCTGCAGCACTTCCACTTTTTTGAATCTTTTCAAATGCTTTGCATTCTCACAAACATATCAGTTCTAAACTTCAAACAAAACAGCTGGTGATGGGCTTAAACTACAAGTCATATCTGTGTCATTTGTAAAAGTAGACAAAATTCTCCTGAGAATTCTGAAAAGAATAATTGAAACAAAAAAAAAAAAAGAGCTTTTGCACACAATGCATCATGACTTTGGAAGAATGAAGCAGGTACAATTAATTTCAGGGCACTGCTTTAATAACAAATGAAATAAAAGGGAAGATATTAACTGACTCCAGCTGCTAAAGTGGAAACCAACGTGTAAAAGGCAATTACAGAGTGCATTATGGATGCCTGGTGACAGATATTTTCAAATAAAATAGATGTTCTGCCAAAAGCAATTTTAAAATTATTCTCTGACCCTTCAAATGTCCATGTGCATACATGATTGTATGATAGATCAAGAAAAAAGAATGAGAGCATGACAGGTAAACCTGGTGATATTCATACTGGAGTATTTTATTCAATTTTGTTATTGTCTTTTTAAAAGTGGACAGACGTCTAGAAGAGAGCGTAGTAAGAAAACCCAGCCAAAAGTAAAATAATTTAAGAGCTAGAAAAAGCATTTGCACAGCAAGAAATGAAATTTTTTAATTCTTTACAGATAATCCTAAGAAACCAAGAAAATAATAAAAAGCAAAGTGACCCAGTTACAGTATAAAAGTCACCATGGGTAGAGATATTGCACACATAAACAGGAGGATTTAGCAACACCAAAAGCATAAAATTGAAGTTTAAATTTAAGTAAGAAATAAGGTAAAAGAAATGCTGTAAACAGAAAGTATAATTAATGTCTGGAACATGATTATAAAGAAAATGATGGCTTGTAGTCTCCCTACTCCTGATACCAAGATTTGTGTATTTCATTCACTCCATAGTTATCTTTGTGCTTGACTGTAACATAAGTTGAACTGAGGAAGAGTGGCATTTACATTCAACAAATAAGTTATTCTTCCAGGATTTGATGCTACAAATCTCTGACTTCACAGAATCACAGAATGAGCTGAAGGAATCCACAAAGATCACCCTGTCCAACTCCTGGGTCGCCACTATCGAGAGTTACACAATGTGTGTGAGAGCATCGTCCAAACGCCTCTTGAACCCCGCCAGGCTCTGTGATCCCTTCCCTGGGGAGCCTCTCCCAGTGTACCAGCTGTGACTTGATGGAGAGCCCAAAGTACTTACACTCGTGTTGCAGCATTAGTAACTTTGACGGCAATTCAGTGTAAGAAACTTGAACCATATTTGTTAAGTATATTTAAAATCACTCTTGGAGTTTCAGTTTTATTTCACAGCTACTTACTTGTTATCAGGAGCTTTCATAATACAGGAAATAGTTTTGATAAAAGGTCAGAGCAGCATTACAAAAATGGGATCTGTGAGTGACATGCTGGCATAAGGAAGTTAATGGATATTGTAATGTCAAATTATTTAGGCCAGCGTTTCACCAATCTTTTGGATGAGTAGACAGAACTAAATTGAAAAACATCTGTGTGAGAGAAGGGAATCACAGCTCGCTTAAGAAAGGCTAGTACTTAAATGAGAACAGCATGCAAAACAACAGAAATTGTCACAGTGAATTTTTTTGTCACAGTGTATGAAAGATCATAAAAATTATAGAATGGTTCAGGTCAGAAGGGACCTTTAAAGATCATCTAGGAAAAAATTCCCTGTCACAGGCAAGGACACATACTAGATCAGGTGGCTCAAAGACCTATCCAACTTGACATTGAATATTTCCAGAGACGGGTTCAAACACTTCTCAGGACCATGTGTTCCAGAGTCTCACCACTCACATCATAAAAATATTTCTCTTTTATATATTTTTTAGTTTAAACTATTTCCCTTGTCCTATCACTACAAACCCTGACAAAAAGTCTCTCTTCATCTTTTTATGAGCCCCCTGTAAAGGCCTGCCCCTACTCAATAAGCTTCTTAAAGGGGCTTAGGTTTTTTAATATTGTGAAACAAGTGCACAGGAGAAATAGACAATACTCTCAGAAGGTTAAACAACATATTTTACTGGAAAACTTAAGAAAATAAAGGTATTTGGCAAATTTTAAAACAACTGAAATTAAGCAGTTCACAAGGCATTGACTCAGCAAACTCTCACCCATCAAACTTCAAGTTACCCAGATTTAGAGAAGTGGAAATTAGAAGAAACAGAGAGAGAGAGGGAGAAAGAGAAGGGGGTACAGAGAAAGATTTATATTCATTGCTTGAATTCCAGCATGTTCTCAGCTGCTAAAAAATCCAAAACAATGAGCAATGACCACTGTGTGTCCTTGTGCAACTGCTTTCATCTGCTTTGGTCTCCCAGGCCCTCCCCTTCAGGTGGGGTTTCAGGTGTGACTGAGAGTCATTCTGGGCTGCACGAGAGGCTCCAGGGGGTATGGGACAGTGCACATCCCACTTTTCACAGAATTTGCACTGCTCCCCCTCCACACATACTCCAGTTTTGAGCCAGTAATCAAACAGATCTCTATCTTTCACCAATTATGCTTTCAATACAGGCTGAAAATAATAAGTGAGAAGGCAGAAAAATCCCCAAAAACTTTGAAAATGAGAGGCTAGTTATGCATTTATAAATGTTGTCCCTAACACTTCTCTGAATGTTGTTTGCTTATGTGAGATCTGGTCTGAACTGAATTGACACCCTTTCAACCACAGACCAACAATTACTGAGTATAAAATATGACTCAGTACATTTTAGTTGGCTTTTCTCTTGTTTCACTTAGAGTCTAGCTAAAAGTAAGAGCAAACAATAGCTAAAAACGTCTTTATTCTATTTATGCTTAGAGAGCTAGCATGTTAAAAAAGATATAATATTGCTGCATTCCAGATGACTTCATAACTGTTCATACAAAAAGAAATGCACAAGTGAACCTCTGTCTGTATAATTTTAGTCAGCTTCATTGGAAAATTTATTTTAATTAATTTACTCTTTTGTAAAAATCTTCAGTTAATAGAAGTTATCCTAAATGTGACCAAATTATAAAGGAAAACTCATCTGATCCTTTTGTTCAAAAAAGCACAAAAAAACCAAATAAGTAAATATAATAAAAAGGTTCAAATCTAGGAAAGTAATAAATATGGAATAATGATGTTTAAAAAAGAATCATTGTACACTGATATTTAAAAAAGACCACAAGAAATATTTAAAAGTTACATTATGCCAAAAAAAAGTACCTACACCAACTCCCTACATCTTCTCCTATCATACTTCCTATTCTCTATAGTCCTATTCTAACTTCCATTTTCCCCATCCTAAAAAGCTCTTTATAGATGAATGAAAAAAAACTAAACAAAGCTTCCTCAAGAGGACTTGTTATGGTACATGTTATTTACTTACAATTATGCATCATTTATTGTGTCAGACCAATGCTTAAAGATGAAATAAACTTCTATTAAAATTCATAGTCTCCTTGGTCGACAACAGCTCCCCAGAATGACTTTCTGGCTGTCACTTTGTGATTTGAAAAGTTGCACATAACTACAACAGCAATTTTTATTCTCCCAAGTCTTCAAGGACAATCTGCACACATTGCATAGTCCTACACTAACACTTCTACAGGGGGTACAATTCTGAGTAAGTGTTTTTAAAATGGGTTCCATGTGTTTTTACATTTAATATTTAAGGTACATTCCTAAACTCTTAAAAAATCTTCTTCCTATCAGTTTAATGTTCTTATTACCCTTTTCCCCCTTTCTTTTAATGTAACATATTAATCATGCCACCCTCAGTTCCAGCTGTACAGATCTGGAGACCGTATTGGTAAGAGACTACATATTGGTAAGTGACTTTCTGTAATGCTAAAGAACAGTTTTTTCCTGAACTTTGTAGTTGACAGTAAATATTGACCATGTTTTGGAAATTGTTCCTTATGATTAAAAATTTTACAGTTGAGTGTACATATCTTTTAATTATTAAAGACAACAACAAAATCAACAAAAACCTCATTAGAATTTTAGACTTAAATTCTTCCTAGTCTTTTCCATTTATTTAATGTTCAACCCCGAGAAGTTTTTTCTTGCTATGAGTCTTAAGACATAGGTTTAGTGTTGTCTGCAAATTATGGTCCATATATTTTAAAGTACTTGCACAATGTTTAATTGCAAAATTCCTCTGATTCCAGCAAATTATTTGTTCTGTACTGTTCATACATAGTAGACACTGAAAAAAAAAATCTATCTCCTTCACTTCTAGAATATATAAAATAGAAGTTTTGTCCTTTAGTTTCCTTGCAAGTTGGAGCCTTAAATTTGTTACTTAATAAATGTGACTTTCACACTTGCTTAATACTTGTTTGAATACCTGCAGAATTTATGTGGTCTCAGAGACTAAGGAAGCTGATAAAAATCACTGTCCATCTTGTGCCACAAAATCTTCATAAGTCCATCTTGAAGAATGCACTGTATCATTTTAAGATGGTGCATGAGCTGGAACAGGAGCTTTAAAGAAGAGTAAATGTGAGAAATGACAAAATAAGTTATGATCAGTATGAATAATTTAACCCACCTTTTTTTATAATAGAATACCACAATCTTAGTTCCTAAACAGGAGATGGACATACTAGGAATTTTCAAATCTAAAGACAAAAACAATAAAAACAGACAAAATTGTGGCTGTAGTCAGAACTGCATGACATAGTATTTCAAAATCAACCTGTACTGTATGCAGGGTTTGTAGAATGATATACCTTTGTTTATTTTACCATGAAATTAAAAATTGAGAAAATTTGGCAGACCAGAAAAAGGAAAACAACAACATCATCAGCACGTCCACAGAAAATTGCTTTAAAGTGAACATTGTTCATTTGTACAAAATAACCCTGTAGCTCTTTAGTGGATGTTAGGAGGAAAATTCAGGTACTGACAGAAATTACAAGTGACACAAATGTTTTGAAGTTACCAGACTTGAGATCAACTGACTTGCAGAGATTGAGATGCAAAGATATGTCATTTTTTGTGACAGAAATAGAGAATGCAATATACTCTATCATTACATAATATGTATATTTAAAAACTGTCGTTTCAGGGCTCTCTATTACAATTCAGAGGTATCACTTTGCTTGTGTTCTCAGGCCTGGAATCAGACAATGTTTATTATTTTGCATTCAAGATAATCTGTTCTTGTTCATAATCATAATTAACACAGTTGCACTCAGATATTGACTGATCTGATCACTTAAAGATCAGATTGCAAAGTTAAGATTGCAGCCCTTTGGCATAGTTACTGCTTCTGGTGAAAGGGAGCTATTCTTAAGTGTGGCTGTGTGTTTTCTTTCCTTTTTTTACTCTGTTTTTGTTGTTGTTGTTGTTTGAATTTTTTTAATGTATGTGTATGTTATAAACCATCTTTCATAGTCTGCCATCTTAACTGCTCTAGGCAGAAGTGTGGTTCTTAATTACAAAGTGTTATAAATTCATATGCCATTTGTAACTTTAATGGCAAATCATCAGTGAGATTTGTTCTGCCAGGGCTGTGGAACATTGAAAGCAGAATTTCACAAGTTAATGGCCTGCCCTTTTCTGACAGCACACCAAGCTTTCACACTATTAACTAACACTTTGCTTCACTCAACCACTGAACTGTTGACAAAAGCACTTTAGCAAGTCTGAACAGCAGAAAAAAAATCAAGTAAATCAAAAGCCAGTTTGGAATGAGGCAGAAAAACAGGGAAGAAAGATGAATCAAAGTAAAAATTTTAACAAGCAAAACAAAGCAACTTGGTATGCTTTGATAAACTTGATCATTAATGCATCAATATAATAAATAATACCTGTTATAATTTTTCAGGTTTTGAATAGTTTTTCTTCTCAATACTGAAGAAAAATCTTTGAATAATCCTTAACTATTTTTTTAAAGATTTGATCCTACATAGCTGAGGTACTGCTTATTTTATTCAACTAGTTTTGAAACATGAAGAAACTGAAATTTTCCCTGTGGAGATAACTAAATTTTACAAAAAAACACAATGGAAATATTGATACCCGTAGAGATTGCAGCAAGGGATGTTTTAAGAGCATGAAATATTTTTATTAATAAATAAAACCATACGTTTAGATGCAACCATAAAAATATGATTTATTCAAGCACAGTAGGTTTCTAATGCACGGAGATCTTTAGTTTGCAACCATCTATCTAGAATTGTATGTATCTTTATCTGTTAAATGTATGCAGCCATACATATCTATTTCCTGACCAGAATTTACTTAAGTGCACTGACAGATCATTGAGAAATACATGTATGTTATTTTATCCAGAATATTCTTGGAGTAACCTAATTCTTCTTCAGTTGCAGAGCAACATATTATGAAGATTTTAGTGAGGTGCAGGATTATATGATTACAGCTTTGGACTGAATTGTGTATAAAAATTAGCAAGTAGAGGAGGTTTGCAAAAAAAAGACAGTTTCTGATCCACTTCATGGAATCTTGTGAATGTAAATGCTAGAAAATGCACTTGCTTCTTAAGTGATTTCCATACTCAGATTTTTATGCAGTCAAGATGATTTAACAATTGTTTGTAATCATGATTCAGAATGTTTTCTTTGCCATTTCATGAAGCAGAATTTCTTACTGTCCTAAAGCACATTGGAATACTGCACTTGTTTCAGTGAGATGCCTGGGTTACACACCCATGTGAGAAGAAACAAATCAAAATATTCCTAACAAAATAATTTCTGATTCTTCTTCTGTAATCATTGTAATTTTACCTGAATCAACACCAAGATTTTGCTACAAACTACTACACTGAGGGATTTGCTGCAGCCCATTCATTGTTCTGTTCAAATAATTAAAAAGCATTTGAGGACAGGGAAGAGAGTAGAAGCTTTTTCATTTATATTGCTTCAAAATTCCAACTTTGGTAAATTTAGACATATACATCGATTCTTTAGAGTCCTTTTAAAACACGACAAAATGAAACAATATAATCTGCAAATTAGTTAAAAATCTGAATGATACGATGAACATGACATCGGTTTAACCATGGAATTTCCTAGGAAAGCAAAGGGGTCACAGCTGCCTTTCACAATTGCAAAGCTAAGGCATCATAATGAACCAAACTTCAACTACTAATCCTAAACACATCATATGCAGTTTAAGTACTTAGCACACGTTTTTAAAGTCAAGTCACTGTAAGACAGGTGCCAGAGAAATAGGAAAAAGAAATGGGATGTAGGTGGGTAATAAGAGAGAGAAGTGACAGAACAACCCAAGTTAAAAAAAATAAAAGGCAGTTTAGCTGTCAGTCAAAATTTCCTGTGAAATATTAACAAACTTAGAGATGATTAGTTTCTAGTTTTTTGTTCTTTGTCTCAATTAAGTGTTTCTAGAGAAAATGTACAACATCCAAATTCATATTTAGTGATACGAAAATTTATACTTAAGATTATCTTTCCTTGTTTAGTCATGGACATAAAATATTACTGCTTTACCATTCTCTGTCCATTTTTATAGTTTTCAGGCAGAATTCTTCATTTATTTATAAGGGTTTTGAGGTAAAATCACAAGAAAAACAAATGAGAAGATTCTTGATGACAGCAAGAATTTAAAATACTTAGATTTAACTCTTAAAAAACAGGGTCTTGTGATAAACTTGGGGGTAATTTTACTGTCACAGAATCAGTCAGCAAAGAAAATAAAAGTTGAAATAAGGATAGAAAATTTAACAAATATATAGACCTTCCACATAAGCACATGGGTAACTTTGGAGAGAAAGAAGATATTTCTCAAGTTGATTTGATGTTGAAAGCAGAGAGACCTCAAACTGAACGAAACCCCTCAGCTCAGTTTAAAAACAGGAAGATTTTGGAAAGGTCATTCTGCATATATAGATAAAAGTGTTAATTCTCTAAATAATGTTTTTTACAGAGAGTAAAAATATTCCAAACACTAACAGGACTGTATGATACAGGATTGAAAAATTTCTTTGTTAGATACCGCTTCATTATCTGTAGACAATGTTGTAAAATTTGTATTCCTTCACTTTCAGTGCATCATGTCCAAGTCAGGACTAGTTGAGAAAACTACCTTCAGAAGACATTGTGAGCCAGAATTAATCTAAGACAGTAACATTAGTATCTGATCTGAGTAAAATATAACATTCTCTTGAGAATAAAAACTGTACGTTTTTAACAGTGTAGAGATGAAGTATCACTTTCTACTCACATGTGAATGATTTTAAGGAATTTTTTAAAAAAGTTTGATTTTGGATGAATTATTGGTTTCTAATAAAAATATTAAGTGTTTCATGTAATTTCATATGTTGCATTTTTGTTCCCATTTGGAGCAGTAAAGCTGTCTTCTTTTCTTCTCCTACTAAGTGATATTCCTGAACTCACAATAAAAAGGTATGATTTACTTTTTACATTTTGTCCAACTGTTTCATTACATTCTCTGATTCTCTGTAAGGAGGTTGACTCAAGAAATGTTGATTCCATGATAGAGAATTTTAGCCTCTCCATCTAGATTTGAAATTTTTGTCTTCTTTTTATACAATCATATAACAAAGAAATGAACTTTTGTACTCAATATTTCATTACAACAGTAAGAGACATTAACTGAATATTTTTTTTTCTTTTTCTTTTTTGGTAGACACTTTATTTTGTGATACATTGATCCAAAATGAAAGTTTAATAAATTCATTACCTCCCCAGAGAGACTTATTTCTCTAAAGCTCACATTGCCAGTAGGTCATAAAGTCAAGTATATGAAAGTTATGTTCAGTATTTTAGAACAAATCAAGTATGCAATAAGTGATTTCTGAGCTTTTGGGAACAAACTGTGAAACGTTTCTGCGCAACCAAAAATAACACATTTCTCTAATTAGGCTGGTTAATGATGTTTACATTTGCATAATCACCACAATGCTTCCATTAATTTTTGCATGTTTCACATTTTTCTTTCCATTTAGTAATTTCTCACATTGTTTGTGGGGCATTGTGGTGGATTAATCCTAGAATATTTGCATTTTTCTATAATTATAATTACGCATTGTTAAATATATAGAGCGTTGAGTGGGCGTTTTTGCCTGTTTTGCTGATCATTTGAATATATTTGTTTCTGTTACATTTTCTTTGTATGTTGAAAGAAATAGTTCCTAGGCCAGAAGTTTTATGAATCCTGTCAGAAACATCTATAAGGAGACTTCATTAAAATAATACTTCTCTGTACAATATCTTTTTCTTCATTAACATAGAAAAGTCATTTTACTTTTCACAAAACTTGACCAACTGTTAAAATAAAGCATAGAAGAAAGTAGAAATAAAGAAGTGTTCACTATACACATTTGTAAACAATTAAATTAATTATAAGAAAAGACAAGTGATATTTATGTTAAAAAAATCTCAGAAAGAATGGTCAGCACAAAATCCTTCCTTAAGAGACTGGTGGTTAGGTTTGTATCACATATCATAGATACAGAGCATGTTGAAAATGCTATTAGGTTTAGATTGATTGATAATTGATTTTAGTTTGATCTTTCTCTGTGTCTTTAACCATCTAGTAAGTAGTAGAGTTGAACTTGAACAATGAACTTTGTCTAGTTAAAAGGTTGATGCATAAAGTACACTTATTAGCATTTTACCTGGATACTACCTGACTACTGGAACTCTATATTTTGGGTTGTCTTCTTTCATATTTTATAGCTATTCACTGCTCTCTCTTAAAAGCACAGTACAAGTCACCTTCTGCTTCAACCTTTTCTAGGGACTTGTGTTCAAAATAGTGAGGAGAGAACTTGTTTATTCTCTAGAGAAAAGCATAAGTATTTTTCATTGATTGTACATTCATTGTAACGTGAGAGTGGAAGTGGGGAATCATGTAGGTTATGTCTGGTTTGGCAAGTAAACCTGAACAGTAGAAATGGACTTGTAAATCGAAGCAGTTGTCAATAACTTTACATCCACCGTTAACGTGTTTCGTGTGGTGTTACTTCAGATTGTCTTCAATCTGCTTTAATGAACTGAATGGCATTAATAATCAAAGGTGTGCATCATCAGATTAGTTTCACTTGAAATTAATGCAGCTGTGCTCTGAGACTCTCCTGCAAAGTGAATCAAGGAATGGTATATGGGGACGTTAGCATCAAAGACATGCTCCTGATCCAGAATGGAACTGTACCGTATGCATACTCTCAACCACACTCTAAAACTAAGGCAAATTTAAGGACTAGAGAGATCTCAGGTGATGAGGGCTTTATTGGGCCTTTGAGTACTAAAACTGAAATAAAGAAGAAATTTCTCTTGCTGCATGGACTGTTGGGATTTTTTGACTCTTTTCATGTTATGGATGTTAAGGACGAATCTCTGGACCAAGTATGATAGAAAGCTAGAAGTGGTCAAGGTCAGGTTGATGGGGCCCTGAGCAACCTGGTCAAGTGGACAACATCTCTGCCCATGACAGTGAGGTTTTAAACCAGATGATCTGTGAGATTCCTTCCAAACCAAGTTATTTTGTCATTCCATGTTTCTATTTTCTCATAGAAAATTTGTTGTAAAACATAATTTATTTATACTAAGATACATATATATAAAATAGATAATGCATTCACTGGCATTTCTTTTACTCAGTATTAAATAATTTTCATTTTCAATATAGTTTCTTAGCAGAATTTCATCCATTGCTCTGATTGCAAAGGTCAACTTTTTAGTTCATTTTCTCTGGAAAGTATTTGCAGTCTTCTCTTATATTCAATATTAGATCTATAATGCTTAAGGCCTGAAAGCTTGAAATTAATGTGCTTTGTGTTAGAGTCTTAGTCATCGACATTTAAAACTTACTATATCCACAATTAAGGATTTTTTTTGCAGTCAGAACTCTTTTTTAATTTTTAAAAGAAGCTGGTAATCTAATTCCTTATTGAACAGACTTCTAAGTAAATGTAATTATAGGATTCATACCCTTATTTATATGTGGTCCACATTTGGGAGTTTAATTTTTTTTTTACATCAAATATGCCTACAGTTATTTTTTCATTGAAGAGGTGAAAGACTTTACATCTTTATAATAAATGTCTATATTTTTAACTTAGTGAATACTTTTGATAAATATCTGACATTTTAGTGTAAATTTTACAATTAGCATAGTATAGCATTTCATTGCTAAATGTGAATGTAATAGATTTCATTTTGAAATTAGACACAATTAACTGCAGATAATTATTAATTTCTACTTTACCCAGTATTTTTTTTTATTTGATATTGGCCAGATTTTATAGCATCATAAAATCATTAAGATTCTAAAAGACCTCTAAGATGGGGTTCAAACATTAAGCAAACATCACCATGTTCAGCACTGAAGCATATCCTCAAGTGCCACATCCAAACACCTCCTGAGCACTTCCAGGAAGGAGGATTGCACCATTTCCATGGGCAGCCTATTCCAATGCCTGTCCACTGTTTCAGGGAAGAACTTTTTCTTCCTAGCCAAGCTAAGCCTCTCCTGGTGCAACTTGAGGCAGTTTTACCTTGTGTTATCATTTTTCACTTGGGAGAAGCCTGCGTACCCAGGCTTTTTTCTACCCAGCAAACAGTGCACCCATCCAAGCTATGGGCAGCCAATTTCTCCAAGAGACTGATTTACCAAAGTCTACTAGATGGGTCACCTTGTCATAGAAGGATATAAGGTTTATCAAGAAGAGTCCAGCAATTTTGCAAAGGTGTTGAATCTTCTATGTAAAAGTGCTGTCCTTTTTCTGCTTGAAGACAGACAAGTATTGACAGACCCAATCCGAGGTAAAAATTAAGTAGCAGTTTTTAGATCTCTGCAAGGTCAATACAATTAGAGGAAATTATATTCCAGCCTTCAGAATCTCCCCTGCTGTGCATTTGTGAGTTTTCTCAAAGAGGATTCCTGAAAAATGTTCCTTATGATATTCTCCTCCTTCCAATAACAGGAAAGACCCTGTTGCAATATTTTCTGGCTGCGATCCCCATTCTTAAAGCTAGAACTAAAACCTGAGACTTTGTATAAATACATATATATATGTACTCTTGTGTGTATCTTCTCTTGTTTCATATATTCATGTATTCATTATATCCATAATATTATATTCATAGTATTTGTAGAGACAGGTTCACAGTATTTCTATTTATAGGAATGCATTTTGTAGTAAAAAGCAATCCTCTTTATATAGGTATCCTCAATTTACCTACCTCAGTATCAAATATAACACTCTATATCTGCCTTTAGTGATGAAGCATCTCTAAACCTACTGAAAGTAAATATGTATAATTTAAAACAAGACTGATGTATATAATGAAAATGGTGCGTCTGATACTTCTATGTCTGATTCACAGATATCTATGCATTCCAAGTCTTTTTCATTCTGGATCTACACTGAAGATTTCTGCATGCAGTTTTCTAGCTGGCGTCATCTTACTGATTTTAAAATTTATAGGACAGGTGAGGGTAGTTTCATATATGCTTTATAAAATTGTGTAATATCCAAGAAAATAAGATAACTTACTCTTGGTCAAAAGCTAAAAGTAAACATGCTAACCACCTCAATATTTTTACTCTTCTTTTTCCTTTTGCTAGTTTAATTTTCCTTTTGAAGACACATTTCTATATATAAAAATCATGACACTAAAAAGAAAATAATTAAGATTTGTAAGGTGTTACTTACAGAATTCAACTTTGTTTTTGTCTCTTTAGGGCAAAATACATGTAAAACCGAATTTAGACAGCAGGGTAAATATAGAAGACCTTGTTTATTATAGTAGCCATGCCCAGGTCTGGATGCCTTTTCATATCTGATTCCCTTAACCCATTCCTTGTTTTGGTCTTTGCAAAATTCTGGACACTGAAGTAGAAATTACACATCAATAATGTAATGGCTGCACAATAATAGACAATCCTTGCATTGCCTTCAAATGTTATGCTCCATATACAAATTGCTGGAAGCCACTCAGTGCTTGCTGCTCAGGAGTGAGCTGGGCGTCAGTCTGTGGATGGAGAGCAATTGCTGGATGGTTAGGTGATTTGCATTAAAAGGCAATAGTTATCAGCTGAGTATTACATAGGCAGCTTTCTAAAACTTCTTCTGAAATGCTGACATATCTGTAAGAAGTACTAGTTCATTTAATGGTATAAATGAAAGATGAAGCTGTCTAAAAAATCGAAACAAAAAACCTACCAAAAGGGCTAGTTTTGTTAGACCATTTGAAAAAGAGTCAATGGCAATTTGAATGTGCTCAAATGTCATTATTATTATTAGTTCGGGTGAATATCTCTAAGCTCACCAATCTAAAGTACTTTAGTTTCTCACACAAGAGCATTGGATTTTAAAATATATAGTTTTTAGTAGCAAAACTATTTCAAGAATTAAAGCCTCTGACATTTCCATACCATTCATCCTTATTACAGGTTATGGGTAACTAGTTCAGAGTAGCCATTACTATTTTTATAGAAAAGGTCTAATATAAAAAATAAAATGTATTAAATCTGTATAAGAAAGATATGGTAAAATTACACACAGAAATTCCATCATCTCTTAACTTGTCAGTTTCCATGGCAGCAAACAATTTGTATATTACCTAGTTCTTTGGGCACAGGATTTTATTTTTAATGATTTAGAAACATTCAGAGACAATTAGAATTTGTTATATTTATGAAAAACTAATTTTGATGTATTTTATTTTGTTACATTATAAGATTTTTTTAAAAGTTCTTAGTAATTCAAACTTTCTTTTCTGATTTTGTGCTGTGAATTTTTCTTGGTTTCAGTATTATGAAGAAATGACATTAACACATTCATAACCTGCAAATTCAGAATAAAATAAGTTCTAGAAATACTTATTGTTATAGGAGACAGTGTGTCCAGCAACCAATGGTATTATTCACCATCAGAGACAGACATGAGACATCCATTTTTTTCATACAATTTCTAAAGTGATCAATGTTCAGATGCAGAGAAGGTAGGAAAAGTAGCTTTTTTCTTTAGTTTGAACTGATCAAAAAGTGTTTTGAGTTAAAGGAATATTTGAAAGTTGATTCACATGCAGATTTTAGGTGACATATATTATCTATTACTACAATTTTAATTTGGAGAATCACTGCATATAGGTTGAACATACATGAATATATATATGGAAACCTAAAAATCTTATACACAGCACATAAATTCAATATTTATAAAAGGAATAACTTTCTGACTCTATTTTTTAGTCACACTATAACATTAAAAAAAAATCTCAATGGAATACAAATCTATGTCAGGGTAGTAACAACAATATCCACATTGTTGTTCTTAATAAATGAACAGAGCAGGAGGAAATCAGAATGTGGTATTTCCATATTGTATTTTCATAGCCTGGTTCTTTTTAAGAATTAAAAGTCCAAAGAAAGAAATACAGATGATATTTACTATAAACAGGGAAAGTTCAGAGTAGTAGAAGAAAAACTGAGGGAGTGGTCAGGTGTTGGAAGGAGTTTCCCAGGCAAAGCATTTGGATGTGACACGAGGGGTGATTATGGTGATGCTGGGTTGAAGGCTGGGCTAATTGAGCTTGAAAGTCTTTTCCAATCTTGATGATTCTGTGATTTTGTGGTAACTGAAATTAACGAGAAAAGAAGTAATCAGGATAAGAAATACAAAGAGTTGTACTGAAGCAGATCATGTTGCCAGGTCTTTTTTTCATGTTAGCAGAGGAAAATTTCCTAAGAGGCAGACTAATTTTGAAAATAAAATAGAAATTGCTTTTACGACATCTCTGTCCTTGTTTCGAAGTACCACTAGAGCTTGGAATTTTACATATTAGATGTTTTACAGTGACACTAAGAAAAAAAGAGAGCTATTTAGTGGACACTATTCACTCAATTGCTAAATTCAGTAGATATATGGAATTAATTTGTAGTAACTTGAAAACTAAACAAGCAGACAAGTTAACAACCTTTTTTCAGCTGCTTGGGTTTCAGCTGATTTACATTTGAAAGTGATATCTTCATATATTAAGGTATAAACACTAAACCCTGGGTTTTGTAGGAAAACGATCTCTTACATATTTAGTCTTCACATTTTTCTTGTTTCGTTCTGCTTTGATGGCCTCATAATATGAAATTTTATTCTTCCAAGAAACTATTTTCATTGACAGACAAGAAACATTGTTCTTGGGGTCATCTGTGCAATGTATGTGCTCTGTAATGCTGTATTCAATACATAAAGTTGTTGGGTTTTTTTGGTTTTTTTTAAATACAGAGACTCTTCAATTTATGGAGGCATCTGTCCAATAAAATGCACAGTTGCAAAAATAACTAACACTTAAATCCTACTCAATTCAACTGAGCTAAGTGCATCAGTATTCAAGCATATAGCTGATTTTGCAGTATTTCTGTCTTAAGTCAGACACAGATCACATTGTGGTGGAATGTCTGACTGATATGGGCATAATGTGAAACAAGGCTCCCTGTGTATCCATAATGGAAAATTTCTAGTGAAAGTAATTAGTGCATTATATCACCTAATTTAGGATGACAATACATTTCTTCAGTTTCCCCCATGTTTCACCAGAATAATAAGCCCTCTGGATTTCTTAGAAGAAATCTATATACTCCCTATTATTTGCATAATACTGTCAAATAGCCATAGCATGCTCTTGTCCTCAGACAGAACAATTATAAGTCCCCTAGGGAATATTGACTTGTTCTATCTAAAATTTAATGATCAGACAGGACAATCCTATGCTGAAGGCTTATTGAGACTTAGAACTTATTAGGTTTATTTCTTCAAAATGTTGGTATTGAAGTATAACATTTTAAAACATAGTGGAACTAAGGTTAAGTCATACAGGATCTGACATTAAATCTCATTGTACTCAAAGATGTGTTGAGAAATTCAACAGATTATGACAATAGTATTGAGTTAGATAACTAATTTGAAGCTAATTGATTTCCTATTTAATAAACACATTTCACAGCTCAATTATTTTCTTTATTTCAAAAAAAAAATCATAATCTCCTTAGAAGTAGTCTTTCCAGCAGAGGCTATAGGGTAGATGTTACAGGGTAAATCTCTATAATGGAGTACTTTTCTATGTTGCTTATGATTATTCCCTTTTTTTTTCCTCTACCACAAAGTAAATTTGTATTTGCAGACCAGAGAAATGGAGCTTTCTAAGAAAAATTCTAGAAATTGTATGTTGCAGCCAATTTATGTTGCTTGGTTTCCCCCTCTATTATAGAACCTACTAGAAGATTTTTTAGTAAGTATAATATATAATTCTTTATAAAGAGATATTTGTATTGATGACAAATCAAAAGATTAGGAAGTGATTTCCATAGTTTTTGACAAATCACAAGCATAAGAAATATGAAGGACCTGAAATCTTGAAGCATTACGTCTGAGAGTTCCTGACACCCACGTCATGGCTGTTTCTTCAAGGCTGTGATGAGAAAAAGAAATATCAACCTTCTGCACCTAAATCAATCTGAGGTTTACATTAGGCACTGATGCAGAATCTGCATCCAGTTCTCAGTATTGATGTTTGATATTTTGGATCTCTGGTACAATTACTATTTCACTGATATTCAGAATGTCTGTTAAAATTATAGAAAGCTCAGGCTTGCTTTCAGAATTGATTGAAAAGTTTTTGGTTACTTTCCAGTACTGATAGAGCAGAAATATGTAAATCTTCAATTTTTTCATTAAGGGAGACAATAGTGACTTCGTGATCCTGCTATCCTTTTTCCAACAAAACTGAAGATTTTTGTTTCAAGAAAAGTAGAAGGAATAAAAGCTATGGTAGAACTGAATTTAAATGTAAAAATTCCTTTCTGAGGATAATAATAATCACAAAAGTCAAGATAACGCATATGACTTTTTTCCCAGTACTTAAACAGATAACTAATGGAAAAGTGGGATCTATTACAGTATCCCTTGAATTCGGACACAGATATACAGAAGAATTATGTTTATTTTAAGAAAAAAGGGTTAAAACAAGAGCAGAGACTTTCATATTTTGCATTCACCATGTCAGTCCCAAAAAGTAGACTACAAATCTGCTAAAGTCTGAAAAATTTTTCCTCATGACTGATCTAATTACTAGGAATCATAACAAAAAGCTTTCTGTTTTCTTTCTGTGAGTAGTGGCAACATCTCTCTCATCTACCAGTCAGAAAAGAACAGATAAGAAAAAAATCTTAGTATTACCAATAATAATCTGATAGGTGATAATTTTGCATTATAAGGGAAAGATCTTTTGGGTCAGACCAAAATTTAATTGTAAGTGAAATGCAGCTCCTCAGGTGGAGAAAACCATTCTAAATCTATTGAAGCAATTTAGGGATTTTGCTCTTCCACGTACAAAATATAACTGGAAGTTTTAACGACTACTATGGAGTGCAGTTTCCCGTATAATTTACAACACTTGCTTCCACTTAAATCTGAACATACTTTCTAACTCTTTTATTAGGATTAATTTTTCAGGTTAAACAATGTGTAGTGGCCATCCTATGAGCTATGTTAGGTTTTTTGGGTTTTTTAAATGTAACAGAAAGCAGACAAATGGGAAAGCTGAGGATGGTTCTAGAGGAAAGATTGTGTCATAAACTCTTCAGCCCCATTGATTGTTATGCTTAAGTGTACTCAGTGTAAAAGAGCTAAAAAACTTTCAAAAGATATTTTGGACAACTCTCTTTAACTTAATATATTCATCCTATGTATAGTCTGTCAGAATATTTTTTCATGTTCGAAAAATTTGTTGTTTAATTAAATTATTTTTGCTGAAGCAGAATTGTTAGAATACTCCTATGAAATAAGTTTGCAATTCTCAGGCCATGCTTTAAGTAAATTATTTTAAAAATTTAAACCTATTTTTTAGTTTTAAAATGCAGCATTGGATTAGTATTTTTTATCTAGTTTTTGCTTTCTTAAAAATATCTGTACTCTTTTGATAAAGTAGCCTCTTGTCATTCCTATTTGAAATCATGATAATAAAGGTGACACACCAAAAAAAAAAAGAGATTTCTTATTCATTACAACTAACCAACATCTCTGTGCCACCAAATAGAATATTTGTTTCAAGTTAGATGGTCATACTTTTCAAGAAGTGTATTTATTAGAAATATTCTATGAGCTTTATGTAGTCCAACAACAAATCAAAAAAAAAATTTACTTCCCATGATTTTTGTCACAATAGATTAAAGCATACACTAATAAATTCCACCTTTTAGTACAAATAGTGCTACTTAAGACAGGAAGTTTGAGGGGGCAAAGACATTCCTGCTTGTGGAATATTTGTAATATTTCTAATAAATATTATCTGAGCTCAAATAGCATAAATATGCATCTGTGATAGCTATACACTAAAGGTGTTATTTGCTTAGGATGGATGAAGAGCTGCAGTTATGAATGAAAAAGTCTGTCCTTATTGATCTAATATTATCTTTGCCCACTCTGGCACCAGGCTGTAGTGCTTGTGTGACCCAGCTGCAGGACCCAGTGCTTGGCATTATTGACCCTCACACTGGTGGCTGTGGACCATCACTCCAGCCTGTCCAGATCCTTCTGCACAGCCTTCCTGCCCTGCAGCAGATCAACACTCCCATCCAGCTTGTTGTCTGCAAACTGAATAGAGGTGCACACAGTCCCCTCATCCAGATCATTGATAAAGATATTGAACTGGACTGGCCCCAGTACTGAGCCCCGGGGAACACAATTTGTGACCAATCCCCAACTGGATTTAACTGGATCTAAGGTATTAGATTTAACTTTCTAACAAAGAGCTGATCTGCAGCTCATGGTACTCTTGAAGTACTAATATGATGACCTTTCCATCACTGAGATCTTTTTGATATCAGCATATCTTACTACTGGTGATGTCACTCACCGGTTCTGCTGGATTCTCAAGCTACTCATCCACAACTGAAAGTTTCAGATTATAGCAAAATCTAAGTAAAGGAGAGATGAAGTCAAATTATTGATAATATATTTGGTAATCAGTAGCCATCATATATTTAAATTATTGATTTATACAATCCTTCATCTGATTTCTGGAAAATTCTTTAGATTTCCCAATGACCTGACCTCATATCTGAGAAGACATTCTTAGACTTAGAAGAACTTCCATCTTTTACGTTTCCTGTTCTGGAATGTGTCTCCTAATTCCAATTCCTCCCAAGATGGAAGCTGGCTCTCCAGGCACTTTAGACATGTCAATCTTTATTTATTTTTGTTTTTAAATTTATAGCAGGATTATGGGTATATTTGTTTGAGGAAAGATCTATGCTAAATGCCTAATTCATCCTTTTATTTTACAACTCAAAACTATAGACTATAACTATCTTTTATCTCTTGACAAGGATGGTTCATTCCCTAAGTATCTGTAATTCATTAACTTTATTGCAGCATTGAAAAATTAAGAAGGATTTCACTGGGTATGGCTTTTAAATGGTAGATATTGCAACACTAAATCTACATTTGCTTTCACCACTGAAGTCACTATATTTCTAAAGTAATCAATCAAGATGATGCCTGTATGAAAAAATGTCATCATGATTTTACAGACTTAGCAGCCCAATAGAATACACTGATCTGATACAACCTGCTGTAATGATCTTACTTTTTGCTTGCTTAACATATCCCAATTTATAATAAAGAAATTTTTTCATCTATTTAATTAATACCAATAATTTCCTCTTGCTTTAAAGAAAAGACAGAGAAATTTTAGATTAAAAAAAAAAAAAGAAAAATGTTCTTTTTTGCAATGTATATTAAATAGAGGTCACTTTGGGGTTTTTTCTCCCCTTCATATTCTACCTAAATACTTTAGTATATTTGGGTAGAGGATTTATCACTATTACAGTGCACCATTTTTTCTGTTTCATTATTTTGATATTGTAATTAGTTTCATCAACTTATTAAATAATAATACTGATATATTTTTTGTCATGGTCTTAGCAACAATATACTGTAACAGGATTATTTTAAAAGTGTAGTGAACACATCAAACCCCACTCCATTTTTAAGAAAGCAAGAATGAAGAAATAGATCTCTGCAGAATGGTAGAACAACAGGCAAGTTTCTTTGTTCCTCATGGAGATGCTTCACATTCTCAGGCAACAACAAGGAAGTCTGTTGTTAGTGGGGCTTTTTTTTTTTCATTGTTGTTGCTTTATTTTTATTTTAGCTTTATGTGTTTTTGGTTTTTTTCTTCAGAGAATGAATAGTCTTAATAAGTGAAAGTTTCTTTGTATCACAACAAGGAAAAGAACAAAGATGGTCATCGGTCAAAACTTCAGAACATTTCTCTGTAAGTATCTTGAGGTTAGTAAGAAATGTAAACATAACCTTCAGACTTGAACGTGGTTGCCTCATCCTCTTTTGTCTAGTCAGACTTCATGAGGAGACTAGACTCTGAAATTCAAATATCAAATATCAAAATATTATGGGATATGTCATATGACTAACAGGAAAGTTGTTTAAATCTTGTTGGCTAAGACTTCAGGGAAAGCTACTTTTGAAATTTAAAAAAAGTCTGGAATTTGCATAAAAATGTGGAGAGTGTGTCTGAAAAAGACAAACCCCCAAATGCCTAAAGTTAATACTAATATTACCACTGCTACTACTAATAATCATCATATAAAGAAACATCCAAGCAGAAATCTCAAAACAATTTGGAATACTAAATAGTAAATGGGAATTCTAGAATTCTACTTGATTTTGAAATACTAAAAACCATATTAAATAAAAAATCTAATTCTGAATTTAATCCAGGAGACATTCATTATAAGAAGTAAAACACAAGCAGGCTTTATGGGTTTCAGATTTCATAAGTTATGTTCACCAATACATTCAATGTGAGCATTGATTGTGCCAGTAAAATACACAGATTAGCTAACATAGATGAATGTTTCAAGGTTCACCTGCTCAGTCTGGAGTCCTGAAATTCATCCAAACTGATTTGAGTGGGTATTATTTGGCTTCTTTAGGTAAATGAAGTTGCATGTAACAGTTTATGAACCATACACAGAGAAAGAGAAGAATCTTTTTGGACACAGACACGTAACTTTTCCCTCCAAATCTTTATATCATGCTATCCATTTTGTTTGTTTTGTGAAGTATGCTTATAAATGTTTATAAATGAGGGAGACAACAAGCTTCTTTAACAGTCTGTTTGTCCAGGAGAAGTGTTGCAGGAGATGATATACATGGAATCTCTTCAGTCAGTTGAGGCCAGATGTCCCAGCTGGGTCTCTCCCAACTTCTTGTGTTACCTCAGCCTGCTCGCACCATTTGGGCTTCTAGCAGGAAAGTTTCAACTCTATGAGATTGAGCATCACGTTATATCAAATAACACAGTTTTAACAGCACTAATTTGCTGGAAATTCACAGTAACACATTTGTGGTTGGAATTAGAGTAATAAATTTACAACGAGATTTACAGAGAAGTTCTATATGACATCAAAACCAAAGCTGACCTCCCATCTATCAACAAATATGGCCTTAAATGTTAAAGCTAATTATGAGTATTTGTTTAATCCAGTACTATTTCTGCCCACACTGTCCATTAAATTGAATGGAGAATAAGTGATGATATTTTAAAGATATATTTAGAAAAAAATAGACATACTAAAAAACTCTCCTATAAAATTATTGTTTGTATTTATATTTTTTTACTTTTTTAAAGAATCTTAGCTTCAAGGGTAACATTTCAACAGAACTGTCTCTTGCAGAATTAAAGGAACAGTTTTAATTATAGATTGATTTTTAAACTAATTCTGTACTTCATTATCTTGATTGCATTGTTTTCTACAATGACCCCAAAATTGGAGTCTTTATTGCTGTGTGCACTAAAAAAAGAGAATGTCAAGAAACATCTGCTGTGTTTAATAATTCCAGTTAGCAATTTTTCTAAAACAGTTGCACTTTTGTGTGGGGAAGTACTAGGAATTTGTAAAATGTCTCAGCTTTCTTCCAAAATTTGTGAGAATTTACAAATATAGCGTATGAAATATAAGTTTTAACTAGTGAATTTTCTATTCAGTTTTTTTACTTGCAATGAAATGCTGCTTTAGACACAAAAGTGTTGGCTTTCAGCTTCCAAATACTTTTTTTTTTTCTTATTTCCTTTAAAAAACACAATTATGTGAATAGAATTAAAAATTATTTGCTGTTGTATTTCTCTTCCACACCATTCAGTTCACAATTCCATGTTGCTCTTTTTTCTTTCTTCCAGTTTCTCACATTTCTGTCCACCAATTTCTCCCTGCTTCTTTTCTCCTTACAACTTAACAATGCTTTCTAAAATTGTTTAGATTTTCTTTGTGATACCTCTGAGATGGGGAAAAATACTTCTTTCAGCACAGTCAGTGGAACTAAGGTGAAGCTGATACAGCAGAACTAGTAAAAGCGTTTTGCAAAATGAAATTAACAAACTTCTCTAAGCACTCGTAGCACTTTGTTCTATAATTGCTGATAGAAGAACTATCTTTGAGGCTCAAGATCACTTCACAGCTCCCAAGAAGGTAGAATCTGCAGCAGCTGCAAAAGCAGTACTTTTAACTTTTGTAAGGAACAAGAAAGTATTTTGTAGTAATCGGGTTTTTTAGTTCCCAGTTTCCTGCATTCTTTTTCTTCCCAGTCAAAACTCGTAATTAACAGAGTCTAGAGGATCAGGTTTTGTGCTCCAAGCTGGGGTCACAGATTCAGAAAGACTGATGTAGAACAGTCTCACTCTTACATAATTCTGTGAAGGGAGATTTTTTTGATTATACCTAGCTCCTGTCATCACCATTTAAATTGGCCCATGTACCTTCTAAAGCAGTAAAACTGCTCACCTTTTAAATATTTTGAAGTTATATTGAAAGCATTTCTAATTTTCATGCATTATTCTCATTCACTACACACTGAAATCAAGGGATGAAAAGGGAGTTGCAACAGAACATACGTGTTTACATATGTCTGTGAGTCAGAGGCTGCTTCTTGTTTGCAAGACTGACAAATCAAGTCAATTTCAAACTTTAAAACATAATGTTGTTCTGTTCATTTACTGCTTACATTAGTGGCTAGTTTTCATACAAGACTGATCCCTGACACTGCACATGCAAACTACTCGTCTCAATAACCATCTCCTGAGCAATCACCCTAACTTTGGGTATTCAGTACAAGAGCTAACATTTCACTGGTAATGCACATGGCTGTAGTACTTGATGACCAGTGTCCTGGAGATTGAGCTGAGCTTAAGGTCTCTTCAGCAAAAGAAAATGGAAATTTCTTTGTGTTTAGGCGAGCCCCTCACATTATCAGAGATTCTGTCTTTCTGCCTACGCTTCGGTTCAATTGACATTAATTAGAAGAATGAACAGAAAATTCATGACAGCAAATTTCTTCCTTGTATTTCTACTACAAGCAGATTCTTACCCCATTTAGATTATGAAGGTTCATGAGACAGCAATGTTAATCTCACAAATTGATACTACTGGGAGAAAGAGGAATCAGCTTCCCTCCCACTGCTCCAGCCTTCCCTACTATTCACCCTCATTTCCACCCATCTGATTCCAGTTCATCTTTCTTTCTTTTTTTACTGCAGTATCCTTGGGATCTTCAATCTATTTATTCCTGATTTCTGTAGGAAAAAGAGGTGTTTTTTGGAAATTTCATTTGAAAACATAGATTTTTCATGAGCCACTTGTGTGTCATTAGGATTGCAAAGTTAATTTCTTTCCAGTTCATTTATTTCTTACCATAACCATGTTGTCCAGCTGATGGGAATGTATAATCAGAAACTGTTAGTATATGGACAAACCTGCCAAGTTGATGGGAAAGTATACAGCCAAAGAAACAGTTCTTAATTTCTAATGTTTACAGGTAAGAGAAAGGAGCGTATACAAACAGTGAACTACAGCTCAAAGCAAAACTGAAGTGTCATGACCATGGACTAAACAGATGAATGCCCTGTATATTGAGAGGGAATTCTGCAAATATATAGATGCACATAAAATTAACTTTCTCTCTTGTATTGGTTTTGCATGGCCTGGTTTTGGTAGCTGGGGGCTACAGGGATGGCTTCTGTGAAACTCTGCCAGGAGCTTCCCCCATGTTGGCAGAGCCAATCCCTGAGGGCTCCAAACTGACCATAGAGATATTCCAGACCATGTGACATCATGCTCAGTGTATAAAGTGGCAGTAAAAAGGGGGGAATTTTGAAGAGATGGTGTTTGTCTTCTCAGATCACTGTTACGTGTGAAGGAGCCTTGCTCTCCCAGGGGTGGCTGAACTGAACACCTGCCTGCTCATGGAAGTGGTAAATGAGATCCTTGTTTTGTTTTGTTTGCATGCACTGCTTTTGCTCTCCCTATTAAACTGTTTTTATCTACACCAATGAGTTTTCCTGCCTTTCTCCTTCTGGTTTTCTCCTCCGTCTCATTGGTGGGAGAGTGAGTGAGCAGCTGTTTGGCACTTGTCTATCGGGATTAAACCATTACAAATGGTTATAAATTGTCTGGTTATGGCTGAAGGAGATACAAAGAGAGGTTTATTCATCCCATGTATAATTAAGCATTAGAACAGGTCATCCAGGTACACTTCACAGTCTCCATGCTTGATGGTTTTCAAAACCCAGCTGGACTAATCCCATGATTTCAGTGTTGACTTTGGGATGAAAAGGATGCTCGGCTAGATGAGAAACAAATGATTCTGTGATACTGATTTTTTTTTTTTTTTTTTTTCTTTCTCTCTGACATATCGTTGAACACCTGTATGTGGTATTTTCAGAAAACAAGTTAATGAATGAATTTTACGGATGAGAAATTTGTCTAACATCACAGCTAAAAACAACTACTTTCCCTTAAAACTTCTGTGGGCTTTTTAACGAGTATTATATCAAGACTTTGAACACACTATTTCCAGCTGCAGAATGACCCCTTGAACCATGAGGAGATTCATGTTCACAGCTTACCAGAGGGAAAAAATTCAATTGCTGAACTACTAACATATGTACTTGAAGCTGTTTGACTCTTCATCTTTCGTTTTCCTATACGAAAGATTCAGATTGGCCTGACACACTACTTAGCCTGTGAGATCTGAAGTCATCACAGCAAGAGATCACATGAATGTAATTCAATTCTTGCTGGATATGCAGTTCCTATTAGCAGAACATCAGTTCTTGTGCATTCAGCAAGTGAAAAACAGACACTTTTTATTTCATGTTCAATCAATAATATTATGGATTGACTTCTCTCTTGAAATATTTATGTAGAAAATCCATCTGCCTACCTATTAACAAGAAGTCTTTTTGTTATTTGCATTTGCAGTTTCTGATTAATGTCAAACAAATCAAATTACTGTGTGAAAATGGCTCTGATTAAAGCAAAATTAAAAATCTAAACAGTTTACAGCAGTAGATTTTTATTTCATTCCAAACGTGAACCTTACCTAGATACCACAGCAGACTACTCATATGATAAGATTTTTGCTTTCATCTCTGTGACTACCAATTATGCTGCCTTCCTTCAACTCACTTTATGCTCAATAAAAATTGTTACGACCGTTATATGGAAGTTATATGAAACCACCACTAAGACAACTATATCTTCCAGTATGCTCGAAAATTAAAGAGAATTTTAATGTGAAATACACAACACTTGGAAAGTCATACACTCCTCTGACAAGTGGATTAAGCATTGATGAATTTAGGAACAGTTGGAAAAAACTATAAAAAGTTTCCCATCGTTATTTCACTTAGCTCCATAATTTGCTGTCTGAATATTATAGTATGATTAGAAATATGGCTGGAAAATGAAGCTGTTGTTTGGAGGATTTTATATTTTGGTTTGAAGTTTTTTTTCTTTTCCATAGTATGTATTGGGCAGAATGTACATGTTACTATATGTATTTTGGTGTCTTGTATTCAGAGAACAAAGGACAAAATTAATCACCTGTGCTAGTTTAAAATAAACACAGCAGTCATAATGGGCTTCTGAAACTAAGTGATGAAGATTATGGAGCTTAGATCAGTAGTTCTTGCCTCTCTTTCTTCAATAGGACTCCCTCCTATATTTTTACTACATTTATTTGTAAAGCAATGTTCAAGAAGTCTTCACACCAGGCTTTGTGGACTGATTCTAAGGGCTGACATCATTGTGAGTGATGCAGACTAGGCTTATTAACAATTTCATTTGCAATTGAAGGGATAGGTTATCTTCCTAAATTCGGCCCAATTTTCATTATTTTTCTGATATCTGACCCTGGGGATTGCCCAAATGAAAAAGAAAACCCAACTCTAAGAAAAAGAAATAGCTTGTGGCATTTTATTCTTCCCTCTTTATATGCTAAAAGTATTACTCACAATAAGATAAACTGGGTTTACAAGGATTAACCATGAGAAATGTTCATCTATGCTGCTACATAAATTTAACAGAAGTTTTACAGTGTGTACAATGGTAAATTATAAATACAATGAGTAAATAGCACAATAGCAAATGCAAAAAGCATGACATTTTCTAGGAAATCTAAGTACAAAATCTAAATACAATTTTAATAACATTAAATTCAATCCTTTGAATTATGCATTTCCCAATTAAAGTGTATGACAACAAACATAACATGATATGTTATAAAACTACAAAATCTCTGGAATAGAAAATTACTTTCTTGGATAGCAAGATTAACATTATCATTTGATTAACCAATGCCCAATACTATTTTGGATGAGATTAGTTTCCTTTTAATTACCCATGTGTTCACAATTTGAGGTACTTTATTACATGCACACTTCGAACCACATCCATCTCTCCCATTACACTTTTTCAATTACAATGAAAGTAGAAAAAAATTACATTATTATATTCACATTTTAATTTGCACTATAACTATTAATCTTTTCCTAGCCTTTAACCAGCTGGATGAGTATGATGACACAGTATTTTTCTCTTCTAAGCACTCTTCTCTTCTGACTAGAACCTTTTGTTCTTTTTTTGAGACACAGGTAAAACCCATTCTAGATTCTGTCATATATTCATAGGTGTATTATCAAGGTAGAGATGCGCTTATTTTTTAATAACATTCAGTGTGTTTTCAAATCAGAACTCAGTAGAAATTTCAAAATGTGACACACAAAAATTAACGTAATCATTATGACAATACAGGCATATCAAGAACTAGGAATATCATATGATAGGCAACACAGGCCACACTGAGCTCATTGAATTATGCCTGATGCAGCATCTTTTTATATATCACATTCCTTCCATTAAACTTGTGAAAATTTTGAACTTCTGAATAAGACTTTCTTTCAACTGCATCATAGTAATATTCTTATAATCTACAGACTACGTTAAAAGGCTTTTTCCAATGGAACAGAATTTATTTGTGAAACATTGTCAAAACAGATTCACCAAGAAAACAAAGTGGTTCATTCCTACTGAAATGAGATTACAATGTTTAAATTGTTTAATCATTTTTGACACCCACAATTCAAACACAGAAAAAATGTCTTGGCACTTTCAGAGCAGGTGAACTTTAATGGATGTTTAAATACCTAACTATAAATTAGGTGACTAATTTACCTTCACCTAGTCACAGATGACCAAATCCTGATGACTTATTATCTTATATTAACAGTAATTTTCATCTCAGATCCATGCCCACACAGCTTCTGGGAATATAGGCCATGTCAGTGGAGTTGGGATCCAAAAATAATGAAAAATGAAACCTTAATTTATGGTTGGAGGTGGTTCTTTTGCATCTACTTCATCAGAATTGAGAATTACTGGCCAAGGCAGTAAGTTCAATCCAACATTGCTGAGCATTAATGTTTTTGTTCATTGTCTAAATACATAGATATTACTTACTGATTAGAGGAATTCCCTGCTAGTGTAAACTAAATATTATGATTTCATCAGTATGAGGGGAGAATATCTGAGAAAATCTCTGGCTTTCTCTTTGACAGGAGTTCCCCATTGTAGAAATAGTGACATTTACTGAGACTGTGACTAGACAGCCCATAAAGCATTTCTAGCCCTTTAAATCTCAAACCCATATTTCTTGCCCAGTGAATATTTAAAAAAGAGAGCACCAGACATACAAACAGAAAATAAATTATTTTATAGCCAATGAACTGTGAGTAAGACCAAACATAAACTTGAACAATAGCTGAGTGTAGATGTTAATCTCATCTACTTGTGAATGTTCCACGTACAGACTAATTGGTTTTAATTCTGATGCATAACAGTGATCTTTAAAAATCTTTAGTACTTGTGTGAAATTGAGTAAAAAATCCCATACAAGCATGCAGGCGCACACACACAAAAAAAACCAACAAAAAAAAGCACAGAACTAGCCAGTCAAATCTGACCATTACTTTTTTTTAATTCGGATTCCAAATTCAGGGGAATGAACAAAATCTTCAGATTCTTGTGAACAATAATAGAAAATGAAAAAGATATTTATCAGATTCAGTAGTTTACTACATTATAGTATGACCAGCTGAAAAAGCTTTTCACTTTTTTTCTTCATGGTTGTATCAGAAAAAAAGATATGAGATGCTGTATTCTGGGTCAGAAAAGCTAGAATATGCTGTTTATTTTGCTTATTATCAATAGATCATCTGAAATTCTCTCTTATATGACTTAACTTCCAGAAAAGGAAATCAATTGGTTCAAGGACACTAATTATTTTTCTGTGTAAATCTTGTTACTCTCTAATACAATATTTCATATATACTGTTTCCAGA
Organism: Cinnycerthia olivascens; assembly: GCA_035048155.1. NCBI lineage: Eukaryota > Metazoa > Chordata > Aves > Passeriformes > Certhiidae > Cinnycerthia > Cinnycerthia olivascens. The sequence goes on from JAWWMU010000180.1 coordinate 51,748,782, forward strand.
CAATGAAGAGTCTAGAGAAAAATCAGATATCAGAATCAGAGTAGTCATTGGTATTGTTCTTTTGTTTGTTGGTTTGTTTGTTTTTATTTTTAGAGTTGAATGGTGCAGGGTTTTTCTACATAGTCAAAAGATAAATAACCATTTTGAAATGAAAGAGTGAGTTATGGTGGTTGTTTCACCATACAAGTAGATGAGGACATCCTAGAGTTACTCGTACCTAGGAAGGAAGCTTTTTTTATCGCTTATTCTTTCAGAGCTGTGGCATGCAGGCGTATCATGAACCTGAAAACAATGAATCATGACTGGAAATAAAGACAAAATATCATAGCAGACCTTTTAAAAGTAAAGTAGCCAATAATTCTCCTTCCTTCTCTCCAATCTGAAGGCATATCAGTCGTCATAGGAAGATAAAAGTAAATTAACTGGCATTCAATGTCTTAGACAAGCCTTCAATTCATCCAGCACTAGCTTTATTTGCTTATCTTCAAACTTCTAATATGATTTACTGGTGCAGTTAATCTGGAAAAATATGTATGTAATTCTTTTTCACACCTTTTGAATCAAATAACACAATAAAATCAGTTTCACCCATTGATAAGCTCTTAGATAATCTTTTTCCAAGTCTCAAATCTCCTCTCTTCTTTTAATGTGTCCATACCTTTTACCTTCTCATTTGAGCAAGGAAAAATAATTTGTTCCCTGCTATTAGATTGAGCATAATTTTTGAAACTGATCATTTTAATTACACTATTCCTGTTGAGTCCTTGCAGATAAATCATAGGTCTGGTAGATTAATTGTTTCTGATGGAAAGTCAGAACAAACTCATTTTCCATGCCTTTCCCCATGAAGTTAAGCCTTAGTGATTCTACTTGCCTTTATTCTGTCACTTTCCTTGTTTTATTTGTCATAGTGTATAAAAGAGTTTCTTGCTTTATAAAAGGATTGAAGACTTTGGAGAATGATGGCCAAATTTGGGTCAATAAAATAAAGCTCTCCACTATGTACACAGCTAGAATATAAGAATATATGTCTAATACCCCACAGGGGATCCTTGAAAGAAGGACTTTCACCTTTAATGGTGTAGTATTTTCAATTTTATGACTAATACTAAAAAGCTGGTCATCTCCTCCAAAAGTCTCCATCATAGACAAATATAATATCTGATCATATATACTTCCAAGTATACATAGGTGATTCTTCAGTGATGATATAAGAATATCCTGTGAAAATTCTTTATTAGAAATTCTTCTTTCTTAGTGCCATTTCAGGCAAATTATACATCTTACCTTGATGTTCTGTCAGAAAATCAAAGTACTGGAAGAAAAAGGAACCTAAAGCAATAAGAATAATAAGGAAAACTAAATTAAAGAAATCTCAATAAGAGAATCAGTAGCACTCACTAACAGAAGTGGTAACCTTGCACCTAGCCTGAAACTTGCTACTTAAGGATTCTTATTTGCATCACAAGATCTACACAAGTAACATTTGTAAGCGTTCAGGGTACTCTAATTTTTGCATGTTAAAATCACTGCAGAACAAATATAACAGACCAGAGAAGATATTTATTTCTCCAAGTAAAAAGTCAGATTCCACATACTGTACATTATATTGCTAATTCAAAAATAATCTTTATTATCATCCTAGAAATTGGGGAAAATTACTTGAACATTTTTTTGGCAGATATCTATATGAACATATAATGCCTCCTGAATATGGACATATAACACCCTATGAATCCCATAAGATTTCTGTGTGGGTCTTTTAAATCAATGTATCAGGCTAGAATCAAACCATAACAATCAACCTGGAATTGCTTGAAAAGCTCTGTAGAGGTAAATATCAAATACTTGCTGAAAGTGCCTTGGAATTGGGATATTAAATTAAATAGAGATATTAGAGTATTATTTTCCCTTTTGAAAATTCCAACCCCAATATATTTTAGTTAAAATACAGCCATCGTTGGAATCTCTGAGAGCTTTGTCTTAATGATATTTTAAAAATATTTGCCAAAGACAATCTATCTTTTAGAAATTCTACAAGATTTTGCTAAAATTTTCCACCAATGCAACCTAGCTCCTCTACTGTTTTTCATCATGTATGAGAAGAATATTCTAAATTTAATAATCTGTTCTGGAATTCCCTTTCATTTTAATTAGTACTATAAGCTGATACAGCACAAACATATCTGAAACAACAAATTTCCTTTATTTTGATCTTTCTCATCCTGTGACATTCCTTTCATAGCAGGTTTAAATGGCTTCAGGATAATGTAGGCATGGTATTTTCCAGTATTGCCAAGTTTTACTTCTGTGGACTCTGCTCATAAGGACAGATGAATTTTAGCATATTACTATTCAAATATGCAAACTTAACCTCAACACCAAAGCCACTTGGACATTTGGCCAGCTGACTCTCTACTCATGTGTAGTTATGCCCTCAGGCACCTGTGTGCCTCTGTGGGTTTTAGCTTTTATCTTCAAATGATCTAACTCTTCAGTGGAATTGTCTCTTATTTTAATGTTCCCTTGGAGTATATATACATTTATGGAATAAAAATGCAAGGTCTATATGTATTGCAAAATGAATTGCAAACAGACTTAGCCAGCTCTGTCTGAATAATTTTATTATTCTTGTTCCTTATTTCATGTTTCAGAAAGTCATTTTAGGACCCACAAACTGGTTATAGGCAAGCAATCAAGTTGTCTAGTCCAAGAAGTCAATTCCTTTCATCTCCTTTGCTCTACCTACCTGTATACCTAGGCTAAAGTCTAAGACAAATTCAAGTTATATTGCTCAGTGGAACAATAAACTATCTCAAACTTGTCATAAAATAACATGGGCAATTAGCACAGAACAGTACCTGCATGATAATTTCATACTTGTAACATGTCCTACAGTAATTTGCATGTGCATTCTGATGCAGAAATATGAGTGAAAAGACCCTTTAATTTTTTTAGAATTAAAATATCAAGATCCCAGTGTAAATTCTGATGACCAAGAAGAACAAGTTTACTCCTGTGACTCTCCTGAAGTTACAGAATCACAGGACCACAAGACCACAAAATAACTGATGGAGGCCTCTGCAGGTCATCTGGTCCAATGTACCTGCTCAAGAAAGGACATCTGGAGCAGATAACCCAGCACCATGACCAGGCATCCTCTGAATTCATCTCCAAGCAGAGATGTTTCACTTTATGGGCAAGCTGTAGCTGTGTTCAGCCACCTTCATTGTAAAAAAAAGTGTTTCCTTACTTTTAGAGGGAATCTCCCCTGTTTTGATTTGTGCCCATTGCCTCTGATTCCGTTACTACTGAATGGTTAAACACAGGTACTGCAGATCCATTTGTAGCTGAAGAAAGTCAAGTCATGTTTTTAGGATAGGATTAAAAATGCAGAAGTTTAGTCACTTCCTGTTTTTTCTACAAAGCACATATCATACGCTGATTTCAAGCCATATTTAAAATGCACATTTAAAATTCATGGGAGCTAAGATGTGATATACATCTGTCCTTTATTTCATATCACAAAGACATAAGACACTTGACTGACTGAAGTAAGAAAAACTTGACTGCATTTTTTTTTTCTCATATTCATTCAAACTCAAGCTCAGTTTTGCATGACAGTAAAGAACAAAATGATAACTGCTTTGAAAAGTGTTTTGTAACACCTGGAAAACTAAGACCAGTATTTCAGTGATCCATTTTTCCAGTTTATCCTACATAGGCTTCTATTGGTTCTTGTCCATTAGTACTTGTCTGTTTTCTTCCCTGTCAATGAATAAAGTAAAACGAAGTCTTTAGCATGCATACCATAATTTATTATGAATTGATGACACGTTCATTTCATGCACTGCAAAAAATGAGAAAACATTATGATCATGCTGTGGTTGTTGAAGTTAAGCAACATTTATAGAAACAAAAAAAACCCACATTTTTTAATTTTGTCTATTTAATTGCACACAGAATGGGCACATTGAATTCAAGAGACAAGCGGTGTTAGAGGGTACCTGAGGAATTTCAGTATAATATAATCTTCAGTTAATCTTTAAAATATTCAGTCCTAGAGTAAATTAATAACCTTTCTTGAAACTTAAGTTTATAAAAATATCACTTCGGCCTATACTAACCTTCTTCACTACGTATGTTATTTGCTGTTTATATCCATCTCCATCCTATTTCTTCACTAAGAATATTACTATATTTTCATCCTTATTTACAAGAAACATTTTTTTTTCAAATGTGTATTTTGTAAAAAGCTTACTACCTGCCTCCAAAACGTCTCTTTTCTTCTTGTCACTTTTATATTTACTTGAAAAAACACTATAATAACTTACATACCAACATACTAATCTTTTTCTATACTGAATGTTCACAGAAAAGAATAAGAAATAGCGAATACCAAGAATCACAGTTCTTTGTATGAAACAGGAACAAAGAAGTAAAAAAGACAGGGAAAAATGAAGTCATCACTACGACTTCTATGGCAAATAATGGCAGGGCTGTCTATAGCAGTCTTGAGAGCTTTTTGCAGCAAGCTTGCCATACAAAAACTGAAATATAAGCCCTGGAAGCTCAGTAAGCATCTAATGATGTTTAAATGGAAAAATGACAAAATTAATAAAGAAAATAAGCATAATAATACTCTAACAATCTGAAAAAGGAAAAGAAATAATTTTATTTCTACATATATATATTCTAAAATAAAATTCTCCAAAGTTGTCACTGCTGTTTGATTATGATTTTATTATTCAGTGCCAATAAACACAAACACAGACAGCTCTCCTTTATGCAAAACTCTGTTTTACTTAGAATTTCATAAGTATAGCAGTGTCATTAGGATTCCTCAATCATTCTACCCCTGCTTGCCACATAAATTCTTCTAGCAAACTGGGAATGAGAAGCTAACTGTGAGCACTATATTGTACTGCAGGAATTATCTAGATTGTCAAGAGGCTGTACTTTGAAATTACCTTATGGTAGGGGGAGGAACTAGATATACCATTGAAGTATGTTATCAGGGATTCTATTTTTCTGTATTGTAATGGTCCCCAGAAGCAGAACAGAAAAGAAATACTCCTGAAACTGTCCATATTTACTTGGGAAGACTTAGATTCACCCCTCAAAATCTATGGACAAGCAAGAAAAAAAAAGAAATGGAAGCACTATTTGCTTACAGAAAAAGTGTCACAAAAGTGAAACTAAATAATTGGTTAGAACATTTATGTAGTGAGGATCATCTTATTTTCCTATGAGAAAGCATAACAGCTTTTGCACTTAGAGTCTTTATTAATTCTAAGGCTGCAGAAAATTATATAGCTGTAAGCACCAAACAAAACAAAGCCCAAATCATAACTCCTTTTAAAAGACAAATAACTTTTAATATAAACGTTAGTGAATACCATAATAAATAGTTGCATTAGTGATTTTACAGGAAGATTTAAAATGGCATCTCATTTCAGCATTCACAGTTCAAATTGATCCTAGTGTAACTTTTAATTATTAAAAAAATACAAAAATAAAAATTCTGTAAGACATCATGGTAGTTTCTGTTTAATGTTTATGTCATCTTTCTTTTTAGAAAAGTAAATAATGATCATGATATTTTGACTAACATAAAAAGAATGGACAGTACCCTAGGAAGTTTCAAAATGTTTTGGTGAGAGAACAAACTCAGTACTTTGTAAAAAAAAAGCCTTGTCTGTCCTGGGGTTTGACTATGTCTGTTCCCAGCATAACAGGAAAATTATCGAGTTCATCAAAGGGAAATGTCAAATTCTGCACCTGGGATTTGACAAGTTCATGCTCCAGGAGAGTCTAGTGACCAACGAATTGCAGAAAAAAATCTGGCAGTTGGATGGACAATGAATAGAACCTGGGCTAGCCGTGTATCCTTGTGGAAAAAAAAAAACAAAACACACAACAAAGCCCCAGCCTATTGCAGCATCAGGAAGATAATGGACAGAAGTGATCCTTCTCTTTAATCTGCACCAGTAAAATATATCTGGAGTGTGGAGTGCATTTCTGGGCTGCTCATTAGAAGAGACAAATGGATGTGTGGTACAGCAAGTACAGCAAGAGATCACCATCCACAGAAACTCTTAAGGGACTGAAGCAGCTGAAATATGAGGAAATGCTAAGAGAGTTGGGACTCTTGCATTGAAAGCCAGGAGAAGAGAAATTGGAGATATCTTATAAAATGTATAAATATTTGATGGAAGGATGGAAGGAAGACAGACTCTCTTCACAGTGTACCCCAGTGACAGAGAAAGAAGGAATGGGCACAGGTTTTATTGTTTGGAGTTTTGTTTTTTTAAATTCCTTTTGAAATACAGGAATTTCCATTTAAAATTTTCAAAAATTAACAACTAGACCAAATAAAAATCCAAACCATCATTCAAACAAAATTAAAATAAAATAAAATAAAATAATAATAAAAATAAAATAAAAATAAAAATAAAATAAAAAATAAAAAATAAAAAATAAAAAAATAAAAAATAAAAAAATAAAAAAAAATAAAAATAAAAATAAAAATAAAAATAAAAATAAAAATAAAAATAAAAATAAAAATAAAAATAAAAATAAATA
>JAWWMU010000180.1:51755466-51797018 GCA_035048155.1 Cinnycerthia olivascens
AAATAAAAATAAAAATAAAAATAAAAATAAAAATAAAAATAAAAATAAAAATAAAAATAAAAATAAAAATAAATAATTTTTTTTTTTTTTTAACTGTGGGATAGATCAAACATGCTAAAAATCTGCCCAGAGCAACTTCTGAGGCTTCCTTCTCAGAGCTATTCCAAACCTAATGACATGATCCTAAAGAATCTGTTCTAGATTTTCTTGCTTTAAACAGGGTAGTTGGGCTGGAAATTCTCCACAGGAATCTTCCTACCTCAACCATTCTGCAGTTCCTTAACACAGATCTCTCTGAGAACACATAACCCAAGGTAAATATCAATTAACATTTTTGTTGTTGACAACACTAGATTGCTGACTCTTGTCGATTGACAAATGTATACTGTAATTTGTGATAATTACCATATATATTAGCCTCAGCATGAGGTTTATATCTTCAACAAGAATAAAGTTTTTTGTTTCAGACATGAGTGGATTTTTTGTCCCTAATTCTGTCACATAAAATTTTTGTAAATTTTTTCTATGACCACTTTTTTAAAAGAGGTTTTTTAAAACATCTAGCTTGATTGTAAAACTGTTGTTCATCTCATTTTATTTTTGACACTTCTGGAACTGTGCTAAGCAATAGAGCATGTTGACAATTTCTATGCTTTAAAAATATTATCATTATTTTTTTTTCCAGGAAGAACATTTCCACTCCTTTACAAACATAAAAACATTGTTCCTATTTTAAGCACAGAGTATTATAAAGAACAGAGAATACCGAGCTACGTTCCATTACTATTTTGCAACTAGTAAGCATATATTGACTTTTTTAGGTCAGTATTAAGCTTATTGACTGGAGGATTTAATATTTACAGTATTTTTGCCAGAATCAATATGGTGACCTTAAGGAGGGAAACAAAATGTCTTTGAGTCAACTAAATAAAGGTGTTTTCTGTTTGTGCCGAAACCTGCTGATATTTAAATATATCTATGGTGAAAAATACGGAACGTAGTTAGAGTTAAAAGCTCATAGTTCATTGTCTCCTGATACTCTGTATTTTTAAACACAAAAAATTAGTACTTTTAAAAAAAATTATGACACATTGTAATTATATCTGATGTTTCAAGTCCTTTCTTTTTAAGAGACAACTAAAGTCACATTTGACTCCACAGATTTCCGTTTCAGAGAAATTGTATTTTTTGTTTTTAAAATGTAAAGCATGCCTCTCACTTTTTTGTTAGCCATTAGTGCAAATTAGAATCGTCTCAAAGTAGAAAGAATTTGTTCCTATTAATTTAGGCATAGGGGCCTTAAAATACCTTGGCACTCCTATCCAGTTTCAACTTTTTTAATGTGGATAAAAAATCCTGTGATTTTATTTGATGTGTGTTCGAAATCCCTATTATTTTATGAGATATGTGAAATGAAATCAATGCAATACAGCACAGTAATGCAATCTACTGCACTGTACTATGCATTGCTATGCCACCTTATGCCTATAATCTATAATTTTCTATAATATTGATGACTGATTTATATTTGCCAGGTTCTGTCATATGGTCTTCTATGTCCTTCTTTGGGGAATATGATTGCTATTTATTACTAAGGTTGTTATGAGATAAAAATAAAATAACAAAATATAAATTTTACCAAACAGCTTATCTTGCCCCGAGTTAGCAGTGCTTATTGCACGTCATTCTTCAGATCAAAACAATGTGCTACATAATTGGGGTTTTTAACAGATACATAAAAAAGTAGCAAAGAGATGATGCCATACCTTTTAATATTTGTATGCTTTTATAGAAATATATAAATGCTAAATAATTCTATATGTTTCTTGGTGTGTTATATATTTTCTTAAATAAATTTATATTTTCAAGTTTTGTTTTTATTGTTTGAATTATTCACTTTTCATCTTTTGTTCCAGCAATTCTGACACTACATATGTCAGTGGTAGTCCATCAAAATGAGTAACAAAATGAGAAAATTAAGGTGATTTAATTTTTATTTTAAAAATTTTGTTGATAAAAGTTTAAGTATTAAAACTGGTAATAGATCAGATTACTTAGTTTTTGTATTCTGACTTAATTCACTTTGAGATATTGTAGAAAATCTGTAAACAGAGACTGAGAAAAAATCACTAAAATATCTAAGGCCGTACATAAATTCACCCCCTGAATAAATTTGTAAAACATATTTTTAAAGAGAAAACCTATCATGGCTTGGGTGTAAAAGAAAGATTTTTCTTAATTTTCAAATGTTTTTAGAGACACCAAAATCTATATATTTTGGTAAAAGCATATGGTTACTTTGGTAATTAGTATTTACCACTTCACACTTGATATATTCATGAAGACATTCAAAGATATAATTTCCAAAACAATTTCTAAAATAATTTATAAAATAATTGAAGAATCAGTTTCAAAATGGATTTTTAATGTATATAAATGATTGTGGTACTCTCACCATCATAAATTAACTGACTTGTTGATGTGCTCAATGGAACCCCTTTAGGGAAATGAAATTATCTTCTCATTTTAAGAATGTCAGTTTTTCTATTAAGAACCTCAAAATCTCCTGGGATGAAAATGGAAACAAAAGAGCTACAGAAATGTCAAAAGGAGGACTTCATGATGTCCTAAAAGCTTATTTATTTTAAGAGAAAAATATAAGGGGAGAAGAGAGAAAGTGGCTGTAACAATCCACAGTACATGTGCTGTTGCTGAGATACCGTGTATTTCTTAAGGAAAAAATTTTTGACCGTGTGCAATATGAATTCTTGCTCTGTGTTACAAGGAAAAAAATAGTACTTAGAGAAAGAAAATATATTCCTCTCACTTAAAAGCACATTTTGGTTTGCTTTTATTTTCTTTCCCCCTGGATGAAAATATACTCTTCCTCGGATTTTTATCTAAATTATTCTAAAAGTAATTGAAAGGTACATTTGATTTCATAGTAGTATGGAATAAAGAGTGAAACATCATCAGAATGAGTCTTTTTAAGGACCAAAGCACACAGATCTAGCTCCTTTCCCTCGCCTTTGCTCCCTTTGCTTTTCTTCTCCCTGAAGCTTTTATTTAAGTACAGGCTATATTTTTTCTCACCTTTTCTGCAAACATAGCATGAATAATGAGGAAAGTAAAAACAGAAGAAAAGCTGAGCAATGTCAGGCGAAAGGTTAATCTGGAGAAAGGTACATTTATAACTCTAACAATAGCCAAAAGCAAAGGTCTAAAAATGAGCAGCAGGCACACAATAATTTCCTAGGGCACTTCCTCCTCTCTAAATATTTGGGGCAGGAATACTTTTTGAGACAGAGGTTTTTTCTTCCTTTTTGAAACTCTTGGATGGGTTTCCTCTCCCATGTTTGTCCAACCTTTTTGATGTCATGTAATGTAAATCACTATAAGGCAGAATAGTGATAGACACATAATATCTGTTTCAGATATTCAGCAAAAGCTCTACACACCTCTCAAGAAAATAGCAAAACACCTATTAGGATGCTTTTAAAATTTTTTCTTATTTTTTCATATTTTTTCATTATATATTTTTAATGTTGCAGAGATGACATTGCACCTGTTTCATGATTGGTATAAAAGAAGTTCCCAAAATAATTCTCAAATTTCCATGTCTTAGGCAGTTTTTCTGACGTCTTAAGCTGTTCTGTTTCCTATTTGATAGGGAATAAACACTTTCTTCCTATTTTTATTGAGCTCTTCCCCTGAAAAATTGCAATATACCTGTCAAATGAAAGTACATTAATTTTCACATTTGACACATTTTCCATGAAATATGAAATATTTTCAGACAAATGTTAATATTCTGTCAACAGAGAATAACACCATCTACTATAAAGAAAAATACAGAAAAAAAATTCCTTGTTGAGCTATACTTTGAATGTTTTTCACCAACTGTATATATCTTAAGCTAAAACTCAAAAAAATTATATTAAATGTGTAATGTAACCACATGTTGAATTATGGTATCTTTGTGGAGAGATTTTTCCAATTACATTCAAACTGACAGCTTCTGTAAATAATAGCCAAGTTCCATAGCAAATGAACCTTAAATTCAGTTTTAAAACAACATTTCATGTCATACATATTTTCTTACCTATATGTGCAGAAAAGTATAGAGAAAAATGTGTATAATTGACAAATATATAAAATGCCAGCAGTGATTAAAGAAAAACTTCCTGGAAGTAATAAAGGGTATGTGAGACTCTCAGCTTGTTTTCTTAAAAAAAAATAAAAATCACATTTTTTTTAATATTGTTTAAAATCTAATTATACAAAAGAATATTTATATTTTAAAGAAAATAAAAATTAGTTAGGGAAAGTGACTTTTACCTCTGAATGCAGTTATTCTGACAAACGTCCCTAAGAGTATCTTGGTCACTCAAACCCATATAATGTATATTCCCTATTCACAGAACTCCATGTAATCTACCATGTTGTTGGTTTGTAACCAAACAAATGTGAAAAAATGTTTTTACTGAATATTGTGATCCAAACAAAATATGTATTGCAGCTAAATTATATTTACAGCAGTAGCTCTGCCTTGTGATGTGATATAGTCCAAATACACAATGAAGAATTGTTTTTCAAAACATTTGTTTCATATTTGGATTTATCTCATGTGCTTGGGTTTTGATAACCTGAAATTTAGAAACCTACATTTTCAAGTATAAGCATGACTAATACAATGAAATCTTTCAAATATGTTAACATGAATTTGACACCAACAAAAAAGTAGACGGTGTCTTAAAAATCTTAAATCTATGGTGGTTTTTAATTTTTTTCCCCTCTGTTGTAGTAAGTTTGAGACAAAATCTGTTGGAAAATAAGATATGGATATTTCTGTTCATCATATTCACACTTGCTTAATGCAGACTATGTAGAGTTCCTGAAAAAAATTAGAAGCTACTGAAAGATACTTAATAGATCTTGTGACAAATCTGAATTTGACAGAAGAAATATAATTGCTTCTCAGCCTATAGACAATTTATTTAGGATCCAATATGGAACTACAAGCAGAGCATTTTTTTCAGAGTTAGTTAATGATTGCCTGATTTGCAAGTGTGTGAAATAGGATACAGGAACTCGTCCTGGCTATCTGCATTAGGCCAGTCTTCACCCTTGCAAATACCTAATTTTAGTAGTCAGAGTATTCCTATTCATTTTTAATTATATTAAAACATGTAAATATCACCCAAAAGGGCTGATTAAGATGAAAAAATTACCCTGATAAATAAATAAAAAACCTTGAATAATTGTAGATGAAGAAAATCAAATAAGCCAGCCAACACAAACTAAGCAGTTGCATAAGGGAATTTCATTAATTGATGTCCAATGTACCTTTTGTTCATGATGCTATACAGTCACTAAAACTTAACAGATTAAAAATATGTATTTTTGAAGATAGTAATTTTTAGCTGGAATTCAGCATAGGAGTGACAGAAGCATGGTAACAGTTTGTTTCCCTCTATATCTTTAAAATTAAAAGAGAGCAGCCTTGTCAACTTGTATTAATGATATGTGTGACAATTATAAAAAACAAGCTGAAGTAATTACAAAAACAAGAGTGTTTGAATACAGTACTTTTAATGGAAATGAAGGCTAAGCCTTCATTTGAGCAATATGAACTGATGCAAAATAGCAGTTAAATGACTTGATTAAGGGAACAGTTACAGTTGCTTCAGTGAATTTTGAGTTCTTTTTAGATGTTATATTCTGACTGGATTATTCAAGATAACTTTTTTAGTTTCTCAGCCACAAGGCCTGACCTTTACAATATTTTGACTGGGAATATCAGTCACCTCTGACCTCAACACTGAGATACTGGAGATAATGAGGTGGTGAGGTTATAGTAGATATTCAGAAAGCAACTTAATGAATAAGAAGGTATTTACAGAAGTTACAAATAAATGAGCGTGTGAATGGATGGAAGGGAATTAGAATGTGCCGTGATGTTTTTTGCAGAACACATATGTGAAGGCAGGTTATTGACATTCTCTGTTCAAAGAAAGGAAAATTTGCGCAGTCCTGTGAACTCTACAGAAGTGGTACTGCTCCATTTATTTTTACCTTCAGACCTGTATATTGCAAGACTCACATTATGTGTCGTATTCGTTCTACAGCCTAAGAGACCCTTCAAGCTCCTCAAGATTCTCCCAAAACAGAGTTGAGCCACATACGTGCAATGTGCCTGGTAAAGCACTGCTGGGCTCATTGGCCTGACAGCAAAACAGGGAAACAGAAGAAATGCCCAGCACCCAGTGCAAGGTGGTCATAAAAGCACAGCTTGAAATATTTACCCAAAAAAGACAGACCACCTCTCCAAAAGAGAATTAAACTAGTATTTCTGCTTCAGTTGATTCTTTAAAAGCTGAAGAAAAAGATGGCTCTTTTTTTACCTCTCTTCCTCCCAACCCCTCTTGTCAAAATACAATTTTTTTCTCCTACAGTGATGTGCCAAACTAACAGAAAGTCAAAACTATTTCCTAAAATAGATGACTGCAGGATGAGATTTCATACACAATTAAGATCAACAGAAGAGATATGAGTTGGTGCCAATGGGATGGTAATGTAGGCACGAGGCCTAAAACTATGGGATAAAAGGAATTCCATGAGAAAGGGATTATAACTCAGCATGGTAGGCTGCTCATGGGGATGATAGGTTATCAGGCTGGATAACTGACTCAGACGGGAGGAAGAGGGAGCAAAACTGAGTGTCATGGCTCTGTTCTGCCCTTGCTCAAGAGCCACAGCCTTTGTAATCTAAGTTTTCAATATCATATAAATGCCTGGTCCCTCCCATATATGACAGCAGCAACAGGATTTACAAGTAATGAGCAAAGTCACATAAACATAATTTTTATTAGTTTTTCAGTATTTTTCTATGTATTTATATTCAAGGCTTTATGTTAATATAACCACTATGGAGCACAAGACCTAATTTATCTTTTAAAAATGATCCATGGGATATTAACAGGTGTTCTAGCCTTCTGTTTCAGATGTTACCAGATTATAACAGATGACAAAATACATTATGCTGCTAGGCCATTGTAGAGGGCTAGACCTAAGCACGTTTTGTCTCAAACAGAAAATTCTGAGTTATTACTACAGGAAAGATGTGATTTGAGGAGAGGGTCCTGCAGAGGTGGGGCAAAGCTGTTCTTAGCCAATTCCTGCTTCCCTTGAGACTCCCTGGAGAAGGGCTGGCTGTGCATGCATGAGCAAAACAGCACCAAAAAAATCTAGTTTACACAAGAGGCATGCACCAGGTTTACTATAGAAGGAAGCAGATAGGGAACCCACAACCTCAGCTCCAGATAATCCTGTCAGGACCAAGGCAAGACCTAAGGGCTAGTGATATTCTTTATTTTCTTTGTATTGCCTGGGCAAAGCACAGCGATTATAATCTATTCCATACTCACTGAGGTTTCTTGTGGGATGGGGGAGCATGTGAAAGTGTGTTGTGGCTTGCTAGCCAGCACCTCTTGAGCAGTTTTTGGTGGGAGTTGAGAACTGATTAAAGTGTACTATATAAAATGTAGGGTTTGTTAGCCTTCACTCTTGTGGAAATCTATTGAGAATTTAAGGGCTTGATAACCAACACCTTTACAATCTAAACTGTGGACTGGTTGCTGCAATTATGGCAAATGTACAACAAAACATAAGAATTCCCAGACACGGGGTCCAATGTCTTTGTTCAGTCTAAGAATTTAAAAGGAACATCATTTCCCCAAAGTGCTGTGACAGCCATGCAGGTTTAAAATTAGCTTTCATGATTATTTTGTAACTTGATTGTGTCCTTGAAATTCCCTCATCATCTTCACATTTTTTATAAAAACATTTCTATGGAGAATGATCACAACCATTATATTTTAGACAAGATAAAGAAATTCTCAATAAATTATTAAAATTCATAATCACTTAGAAGCAATGAAAATTAAGAAGTATAAAAGCTGTAATGCTGACTTATTGCCAAAATAAATAATACACAACAGAAAGTTGCTGTTATGTTGTACTACTGAATGAAATTAAACAAAACTAATTAAAAAACATTTAATATATGTATGCACCACTGACACTTGTGTCTGCATTAGTTCAAAAGAGATCACTATCCTCATCCAAAAAAGTTGAAAAAGGAACAGTCAAAATGGAAAAAGACCATAATCAAGATAAGTATGGTACAATTAAATTACAAAATAAAGCAATTAGAATAGCAACTACAGAACTAAATAATGTCAATTTTCATCTGAAAGAATTTACCAAATCTTCCTTTCATTTTGGAGTTAATGAAAACTCTTGAAAATAAGAATCAATGGAATTATTTTTTGTTCAGTTATTTGTGCTACCACAGGTTCATACATAAATATAAATCTCAAACAAGAAAGTAATTTCACACTTGCTAGCATTATACTGTAAATGTCATCCCAAAAATAAATTCAGATAAAGACCATTTTCAGCTCTATTTTCCATATTTCCAAAACTTGAATTTTTTTCCATATGACTAAACAATAGAACAGAAAAAAATTATTGTAAGTCTGGCTAAGGTATTTTTTTTTATTATTTGTGAGAGAAAAAAACGGGCATAAGTCATTTGAGCTTGACTTGTAACAACATTTATTTCCAGGTGTTCCATTGTCTTAGTATAGGCTAAATTTACATTGGGAATCAGGCTGATGGCTATTAGGCTCTACAAAATATATGCATGAGTTTCATCTCTTCTAAGGTCAGTTCAAAGATCTAATAATATTTTAGAATGTATACTAGATTACCAGCCGCTTAAGTTTTGGTCTTTTGTACTGTATTTGTTATTTTGGGAGGAATAGTTTACCAGAACAATAGTGAAATAATGAATAATGAATAATAAAATATAGCTTGGACAGTTGAAAAATGCCTACATTTTGTAAAAGACATTATGATGCTAAATACAGGAAGTTTATTTGCATGACAATATAGATGTAGGAAATCTGTGGATGATATGAGAGTGACTTGAGACTCTTATGCAAAGTGGTGAAACTTTTCTTAAAAGAGCCATGCTGTGTAAAACAGAAAGAGGTAAATAAACTGATTTTTATATTTGTATACGTTGCAGTTCTTATGAACTTGCGCTTGAGAGAATAGATTCATATGTGAGTTTGAAAAGTAATTCCATTCATGCATGACCCATTCCCCGAGACTTTTAGGATTAAGTGCACAGTATTTGTTATAGATGTTACCTTGACTGTCACAGAATTATAGAGTGGTCTAGGTTGGAAGGGACCTTAAAAATCATCTGGTTCCAGCCCCTTGCCATGGACAGGGTACGTTTCATTAAACAAAATTGTTCAGACTCGATCCAACCTGGCCCTGAACACATCCAGGGATGGCATCCACAACTTCTCTGGGCAACCTGTAGCAGTGCCGCATCCCACTTACAATAAAGAATTTTTTCCCTAATGTTTAACTTAATCCTACTCTCAGTTTCAACCCATTCACCCTTGCCCTGCCACTTCATGCCCTTGCAAAAAATCCCTCTGCATCTATTCTGTGGGCACCCTTCAAGTACTGAAAGGTCATAATTAGGTCACTCTTTTCCAGGCTGAACACACCCAATTATCTCAACCTTTCTTCATAGGAAGGAAGCTTCATCCCTCTAATCAGTTTTGTGGCCACCTCTGGACTTGCTATTATGTTTGGAGTAATAATTTGTTCTTTATGTGTGTATGGTGGAAAAGGCAAAGGATGATGGGCTTGAATTGTTGGATAGAAGAGTTATCAAATGCAAAAAGATGCTCTATTCAAAGATTGTTGTTGTGCTTCTCATCTATGTCCTCTCCTGGTGCAAGGTAAGTGCTCAGAATCTAACACACTTTCCATTTAAAAACAAAAAGGAAAAAATAGGATTGCTGAGACTCTTTAAAATTGTCAAGTGATAGCTTAGTTTCAGCAAGAAACAAACCAAAATAAAAAGCAGAAATCCTAGGAAAAAAATGTTTAGAGTTTTCTTAAGAAAATTAAAATTTTCGACAAAGACCTGACTGGGCCAAAACAAATTGCTTTTTTATTTCATGGTGAAACTGATGTTATTCTAATTCAGAAGGTAGCTTGGTTTCTTTACATTTTTTTTAAGAAAAGCAAAATAACCTGTACTGTTTGCAGTGCTATAGCCTTGTCTGCCTTTGAGATGTCATTGATGTATGGACATTGAACCACGACAAACCCTTGCATTCTACCAGTTTTTGTTACTCGTGTGAGGAGCTGACTCTGTATTTTACTTCAGATAGAGTTTAGACATCATCAAAATCACATTGAATTTGAACGATAGACTGTTTCTGATTCCAACCTTGCTTTGGATGAGGCTTTTTGTAAAATATCACATTTCCTTCAAAAAGCTGCAAGTATAATAATTTCATATACTCTATTATGCCATGATTGTTGACCGTGCTGTACAAATGAAGAACCAGAGGTGATTTAAGGCCACACTAGTCAACAGCAAACCATTTCTATATACTGTATGCAATTATGTGAATGGCATTGTATTCGAGAAAGTGTCCACTGCTGCTAGAAATTTAGACACATTTTGAAAACACTTAATTGAGGATTTTGAATGCTATATCAGTAGTGATATAACTCAAATTTATAAAGCTGAAACAACTTTTGATTATGTACTGCTGTCCCTATGGACAATTTTGGGCTACGAATTGCCATAATTCTGAAACAATTTGAAGCTGACACAGCAGGTGAATATGTTTTAGGCTGAGGTACACAAATGCTATGCAAGTCCTACATTAAAAGACAATCATGCTTACACTGTACAGTGGAGTATGTTAGAGAAATACCACCTCCACATATGTAGAAGCGTATCTGTATGATTTTTGGAATACGTCTATTTACTTAAACGTTTTGAGAAATAGAGCTGGTTAGTCCAGTCACAGTGTAACCCTCCAATGACTATTCTGCTTTTGGGAGCTGAGTTTCCTTATGGTATATCATAGTGTGATGCAAATGCTCAGATTGATGCTGGCTAGGGATCGTCTCATGTAATTATCATTCAGTTCTGCATTACATAAATCTTGAAATCTAAATAGTTTTACTTGAAAAAGATCAAGTCTGGAATTAAAAAAATAAAAAATTAAAAGGTTATAAGATATAGTCAAAACATTTTTGACATGGCTGTGGTTCTTTTGGTATCTAGGAAAGACCATTTTATCTCTTATAGCATCATAGTTCTTAAAAAAATGGTAAATGAAAATAAAATATTGTAAATTTCTTATAAGATCATGAAGAAAGAGGAAATAGTATGCAAATTGTTCACAAGTCCTAAGATTTATTGCCTTTTGATGCACTAAAAGAGGTAATTTTGTTTTGTAGTAGAAGATGGTTTTGTCCATGCTCTCCATTACACTTCTACATAAATCTATTAAATGTGCTTGACCAATATATTCTTATTTATGGAAAAAAATTTGAAAAAATTCTAATGGGAATATTCAGAATTTGCACAAACATTTAAGCCTTAAGTAGATTCACAGATTAAATAGCTTTTGTATCATATTCCATTGCTGTAGGGCAAAAAGAATACTGTCTAAAAAATCAAAATTATATAGTAATCTTAATTAAGTTTTCCAAAATTTTATAAATCTGGTCTTTATCACAAACATTTTTTACTGTCTCCTTTTGATACACATACACTGTGATAACTTTTATCTTGTTAATGGCACTTTATGAATGACTAGAGATGCATGGGAAGCACATAATTTATTGCAGAGCAATTTTTATCATTTTCTTGGAAATTAGACAAAAAAAAGTACTCCTAAGGTGTCTCAATGGATCATCATCAATCATCAGACTATACTTTAAGAGTTGAGTTGGAAAAACCTTTCACCTCCTCAGATGCAAAGAATATACATTTAAAAAAAGCTTTTCTGTTAGAGAGAAGCATGAAGTCAAAAATTACATTTAAATCTCATGAGAAAGACAAATGGAAGGGTAGTGTTTTCATTTTTATAGACACTTACAGCCAGATTCAAATCCACAAATTAAGACAAATATAATATTTGTTTCATGAGTTTCTTTGGATTTATTCCACAAAACAAAAGATAGCAAAACTGTTTCTTGCTTGTTTTCTGATTGTTTTGTTTTCACAGAGAGGTAAACCAGGAAAATTGCACTGCAGGTGTCACATTCATATGAAGAAATTTTGTCAGGTTCATAAGAACACATAAATATGGTTGAGTTATTTGATTATACATTTTAAAAAGTAAAGGCTTGAAACTTCATGTGGCTCAGTTTCCAGACAAGTTATTAGGACACTTAGAAGTCTAGCAAGGTATTTAATGGCAAAACTATTCTGTTGCAGTGCATTCTCTAAGTTCTGCTGAAATAATTGCTGATTTAGTATATGTTGGAATCATTCAGACAAATGCTCAGAACATCATCTTTCTGTCAAACTGTCAGTTTTGTGTATCTCAGGTGGTTTTAGGTATAGACTGGTTTTCTATAACAAATGAAAGCCATCGGATAGCTTTTTATGGATGACAACTTTAGAATGAGACACATAAATTCCACCTGAATTATGTTTCCCATCATTAAGCTGTATTCAAAATCATATTAATTCTGTATCTAACCTTTGGAAGGTAATTCAACAAACAATTGAAACATTTAAGTGAAGAACATGCTGTGTGAGAGACATGCAGAAAATTATTACTGGCTCACAACAACTGAAGTGTGTGTGTGGAGTGGGGGAGACAGGGCAAGTTCTGAGAAACTGGAATGTTCTGGGAAACTGAGAAACCGGCATTGCTCCACATCCCACCCCCCAGGAAACTCTAATATGCATTGACTGAATTTCAAAATAATATTTTATACTTTTGTAATGCTTTTATACTAAAGTCATTCAAGAAATTCCACTGAAATTAGGAATTTTAAACTGCTTTAAATATAGTTGTTCTGCATATGAACTGAGAAGTTTTGAAATTGGAAATCAAGGTACAAGACTCGGATGTTTAATAATTTTAACATGGAATATTTAAAATAAAGTTTCCAAATCTGCACTGCTGGGAATCTAGTCTGCCTAGTACTACAAATTCTTCCAAATTCCCTATCTGTAAGAGTGGATATTCTGAGATCTCTAAGTGTAGACAATCGCCCAGAAAAAAGTATTTGGAAAATCATCCAACAAGAAACAATAATACTAAAAACTATTTCTGTTTCAACAAGTAGCATTATAAAAATTTTTTCTATGTGGAATTCCCGTAAATTCAAAGAGTTCTGTGATAGAAGAATGGAGCAAATTAACAGGCACTCATTTATCCTTTTCTTTCCCTATGTTTATGATCTTATCTACAATAAAAGAAAGAAAAAATATAGAAAAATAAGTAAAAGGACTCAATACTATCTCTTTTTCCTTATCTAGTAAACCAGCAAATTTAACAAGTTTTTTTTTGGTTTTGTCTGGTAAAAATTGACTTTCACATGTATCTATAAGCTTTTACACTTACTTCCATGCCTTAAATTAATCCTTTTTTTTTTTTTTTTTTTTTATTTCCCTCAAAATATAGAAGTCAGATTATTGGACCTCTGTTTTTCAGGATCACTTTTTCTTGCCTCTTTTTCTTAAATATAGACAGCAAATTTATCAGTCTATAACCACAAAATGCAATTTCTATTTCACTATGCAATCATTCCAGGTAGACTATTGATGGCAAATTTATAATCTAAATTATTCAGTTCCTCCAAATATTCATCATGATATAATAGTTGATGTCCCTTTTCCAATTAATTTTTAAACAAACAGGCAAAAGCAGTGTTATCACAGGCACATGGTTTGCTGAGGACAAGTATAATCAGTAAGGACATTCCTCTTGGACTGATTTTAGCTGATATGTCTGAAGCGTGAGATATTTTGCAGGTTCATAGTAGCCAAAAGGACAGCACTGAACAACATTAATCCATGAACAAATTTAGTGGCTTCCCAAAGGTTAAAGAAGATATGCGCAAAAAATGTCAGTCAATAAAATAAAACAGGTTTTACAGTGTCTTCTCTTTTTCTCTTGAGGATGTTTACTATTTCCACAGATTGTTAAGGTAAGAACAGTTAAAAATGAGAGTTTAAAAAAAATCTGAAGCCAACATAAAGTAGTCTATATTATATTTATCTAATTAGATAAAAATTTCATGCCTTTTCTTAGCTCTAATAACAAAAAACAACAAAACGATGCAACAAAAAACCGCTCAAAACCCAACCCACAACATTTCTGCTATTCTAAAGATGAACAAAAAAATTTTTCTTGTCTTCTAAATGAAGTAGAGTGAAATGTGAAATATGAACTCAAATTTTTTACTGCGTTTTAACCCATTTTACACTGGAATGGAGTAGCACTATAGACAAACTTCTAAAACGGACATGTTAAATGACTTAGGAAAACAAACAACATTTTATTCAAGAATATTTTTCTCTATCCAGCTGAGGAAGCAAGAAAAGATGGGTAGAGGGGAAAAAATATAGCAATGTCATTTTTTTGACATGAAAAGAAGATTGTCTCTTTGTAAAATAATTGTGATCTTAATGGTGGATCCAAAACATAGGAAAGCAAACAAATACTTATCTTCTGAAAATGTGAACAATTTTTGGTTTATTATTTTTGTTCTCTCTTTAAAAATTTAGCTGACTCTCAACTAATGCAATTTTTGATTCTTGTTTTCTTACATAAAGTTTTGGACTGTGATTCAGTTTTGGAAAACAAGACATGGGTTAGAAAAAAGACTCTATTATTTCAGTCACCATCTCAAATTATTCTTTCTTTTTTTTAGAATTTCATTCTATTTTAAAATATCAGTTAATTAATGCAGTGTATTATGTGAGGATTAATGTGTTTTTACTTAGAAAATACTTTAAAATTTGCAATCAAGATTAGATTATTGTTTTATCAATGTCAATTATTTTTGTTACTGCATCCAATCATAAAATAAGTATTTTAATTTCAGAAGAATGAATTAGATAGTATAGTTTGATCTGTATAGTACTGATAATATTTTTCCTGGTTTGAGCCTAGCAACATGTATTAATCTAAATCTATTTTCTGATATTGATTTGATATGAAAAGTCCAAGATGGACAGAATTTATCATTGTTCTTTAACCTCACTGATAAAAATGTACCTGTCTCTGCTTTTAACTTGTCCAAGCTTGTTGAAAGACACTGATGTCTTTCATATTTTTCTACGCTAAGTACTAAGATTAAAGTACTTTTTAGTATATGCTATTTATTTCTATTTGAACTGCTGTAATTCTCTGATAAAATTCATAAAAAAATAAAGAGATCATTAAAGAACAAAGGTAATTGGCTAACATTCAATGTATATAGGTAATAAAGAAATGTGAACATGTAGCCCTTCCAATGCTGATTAAAGGATGTCAGAGCTTTTCCCTCAGCTTTGAATGCATTTAGTGTTAACAATGTTTTTAACAGTCTAATTATATAGAGGTTTTAGATATGGTAAAATTGTCCTGTTATGACTACTGTTTTTCTGTATTTTTCAAGAAGAAATGCTGCTTATTTTAATATTTACTCTGTACTGTTTATTCCCAGTTAGAGATTCTGAAAAACAATATTTTTATGTGACCCTAACCATGTGATACACTAACTGTAGCATAGCTTTACGGTCATAGAATCATAGAATATCTTGAATTGGAAGACCCACAAGGATCAACTTGTGGCCCTGCACAACTCCATCCCCAAGATTCACACCACGTGGCCGAGAGCATTGTCCAAATGCTTCTTGAACTCTGTCGCTGTGTCCACTGCCCTGGGGAGCCTGTTCCAGTGCCCAGACACCCCCTAGGGGAAGAACTTTTCCCTAATATCTAATCTGAACTCCCCTTGACACAGCTTCAGTCCATCATGAAGAGGAGATCAGTATCTGCCCCTCCTCTTCCTCTAATGAGCAATTTGTAGACTGCCATGAAGCCTCCCCTCAGTCTTCTCTTTTGCTGAACAGACCAAGTGACCTCAGCCACTCGTCATACAACTTCCCCTCTAGACCCTTCACCATCTTCATAGCCCTCCTTTAGATATGAGGCAAGAGATTTACATCTTACATTGTGGTGCCCAAAACTGCCCCCAGCACTCGAGGTGAGGCTGCCCCAGTGCAGAGCAGAGCAGAGCAGGACAATCCCCTCTCCTGCCCAGCTGTGATGCTGTGCCTGATGCACCCCAGGACAGGGTTGGCCCTCCTGGCTGCCAGGGCACTGCTGGCTCTTGTTGAACTTATCATGGAACAGGACCCCCAGGCCCCTTTCCATGTCACTGCTTTCCAGTACCTCATTCCCCAGTCTGTACATACATCCAGGGTTACCCCACCCCAGGTGCAGAATCCAGCACTTTCCCTTTCTGAACTTCATGTGGTTGGTGATTGCTCAGCCCTCTGATTTGTCAAGGACTCTCTGCAGGGCCTCCCTGCCTTTTAGAGAGTCAAAAGCTCCTCACAGCTTTGCATCATCTGCAAACTTTCTCAGTATTTCTTTCAGTCCTGAATCCAAATCCTTTATGAAGATGTTGAAGAGCACAGGGCCAAGGATGGAGCCCTGTGGAACCCCACTAGTGACAGGTCACCACTCTGATGTCACCCTATTCACTGTAACCCTTTATGCCTGACCCATGAGCCAGCTGCTCACCCATCCCATGATGAGTTTGTCCAGCTGTGTGCTGGACTTTTATCCAGAAGGATACTTGAGAGACAGTATCAAAACCTGCACTGAATTCCAGAAAGATTGCATCAGTTGGCTTCCCATGATCAGCTAGGTGGGTTGCCTTGTCTTAAAAGGACATCAAATTTGACAAGCAGGGTTTGCTTTCATGAAACTGTGCCGGCTGTAACCAATGACTGTATTGTCTTTCAGATGTTTTTCAATCCTTCCAGAATAATCTTCTCCATAA
Source organism: Cinnycerthia olivascens (assembly GCA_035048155.1). Lineage (NCBI taxonomy): Eukaryota > Metazoa > Chordata > Aves > Passeriformes > Certhiidae > Cinnycerthia > Cinnycerthia olivascens. The sequence continues at coordinate 51,772,381 of JAWWMU010000180.1, forward strand.
CTTTACCAAGCATTGAAGGGAGACTAAGGGCCTTTAGTTTCTGGGGTCTTTCTTCTTGTCTGTGTTGAAATCTTGACAACACTTGCTAGGTTCCAGTCAGCTGGGCCCTCTGCAGATTCCTAAGGCTGCTGAAAAATCAAGAGAGTTTTTGCGATGACATTACCTGACTCTTTGAGGACACCTGGGTGAATCCCATCAGGTCCCAGAGATATGTAGGGATCCAGCCAGAGCAGCAGATCACACACAATTTCAAGCACAGCTGGGAGTTCATCATTCTCACAGTCATGGTGCTCCAGCTCTAGCCACTGAGACTCCCTGGGTCCATCATCTATGTTGAAGACAGAGGCAAAGAATGCATTAAACATCTCTGCCTTGTCCATGTAATCATTAGCAATGGTTGAATAATTTAGATATTGGTATTCCAAATTTGCATATATAGAATTTATTCATATTAAATGTCCTTTTTTATTACTTTTTTTTAATTGGTCCAAGTGAGTAACTGGCTTCTATAAATCACTTTTCTTTCATTCTTCCATGAACAATTACTAAAAACCTTTCAGGTTTTAGTATGGAGAGTATGGGCAACAAAGATTAAAAAAAAGAAAATATACTAAAAAAAAAACAGAAGAAAAAGAAATATCTGTGCTTGGCTTTATTCTTCTGCAAGATTTATAAAAAACGATTTCACAGATTGCAGTCAGAAACAGTGATTATTGAACAAAGTCTTCCCTAAAGCACTCTGATTTTCCTTTACAACGACACTTCTATCCTGAGCGGAGCACTTTCATATTTGGAATATACACTGATCTGTGACAATAGGCATACTGATATTCAGCTGATGAGAACCATAGAAAATACTAATAGTAATATAGCTTTCCATGGGGATTATTCAAGGGTATTAAAAAAAAGGAAAAAAAGGAAAAAATGGGAAAAGGGAAAAGAAAAAAAAGTAATATTCAAAATTATTTTGTCTATATCTAAAGGTTGTGCTTTTATGTTAACACAAGAATTGAATGGTTGTACTTCAGAGACTGACTGCTCAGAGAACTACAAGGCAAACAAAATATAGAAATTTTCTCTGCATTTTTAGCCTGTGTTTTCATTACTTCTGTAGGACTACAGGGCACAGAGAGGCTCCACAGATTAGACTTTGTACATGGTGCTGTAGATTTGAATCTCTTGTTTGGAATGAATTGTTTTTACTTTTCAAAGTTTTATATATTTTATAGAAGTTGGATTTTTTTTTTTTTTCATCCATTAGCTTTTGTTATCTAATTTTCCAGCTGAGACATTTAAATTGTTTTGCAGGTAGAAAACTTCAACAGGTTCCTATAGCTTTCTATAGCATCCTTGGGTTTGATTTTGGTTAGTTTTGGGTTTTTTTTCCCCCTAGAACAAAATTATACACAATTTAGGTGTATAGGAATAATTGGTCTGACTCTGTGGCACAGATCATGATCTGAAATCTACCCTGGAGCCTGGTTGGCTGATACTGACCCTTTTTTCCCCCATAGTTATAAACCTTCCTCTAAACCAGCAATCATTTTCCTAAGAGACCTTAAGAACTTCAGTTTAAAGTAAGTAAGATCTTCGGTTTGAAGTAAGTATAAAACGTTTCCAGTTGTGAATGATTTCCACATTTCTCGGTGAGATCACTACATCTTCAGCTGCCCTGGGCATTTCCACTGGCTCATATTGCAGCAAGGTCATAGGGGCCAAGGGCAAAAAGAGAGACTGAAAACCTGTGCAGGATGTGTAGTAATGTGGCATGAGAACTTTCCAAGCAGGAGTCAAGATGAAGCTACTGGCATTTTTGCCCTCTGTGATTCTGTTGCAGGTGACTCTCCAGGCTGTTGAAAACAACTTTCTACATTACTGCTATTCTCAACAGCCTAGGACCTAAGAAACACCTATATTGTACTGCTTTTGACTCATGATATTCACTTGGAGTTAACCTCTGCCCCACAGGGTTACTGTTTCAGTCAATGTCAAAAGAGGATAACAAATAGTAAAAATGTACTTAAGAATAACTGAGCCTTCACAGAGATAAAGGAATATGATAAAACTCCTCTCTGCAAGTTGTGATATGGCAGAATAGATTATTAGCCAATATTGGAGAAGGAAGGTTTCTTTGAAACAAAAGCGTAGTGGGAGAAGAAATATTATACCAAATTATTTAACGTAAATGGTCAAAAATTTTTTTTTAACAGTATTTTAAGGTTATCCATTGTTTATTACTTGTTCCTCTCAGGTCTCATTGCAAACTCCATGATTTTCTCTTTACATATATTTAAAAAAAAAAAAAGTAGTTGTGTCATTTTATGGCTGCTTTTTCTGGGAAAAAAATCTTATAATTATTTTTATCTCCAAGGACTTTTCTAAAGGCAAATAATTTGTGAAAAAGTTAGTTAATGGTAGACCTAGCTATTCACAGCTTTTCTGTGCAGCTTATTAATTGAATAGGAAATTTGTAAACAAGGGACACCTCACATGGCGCACCAATTATTTGGGATGCAGACAAGATGGGGTTGACTGATGTGGTGATTAAAGGATGATTTATTGCTAAATCAGTCTCATGTAAGGGTGAGACCTTTAGGTTGTTATATTCAGGGCCATTGCATCAGAAAACCATCTTAATTCTAGTTATTATGTCTTTTACAATGTCTTTTATAAATTTCTTATCCAATCAACTACTTCCATAAAGTTTGCTAGCATCTTCATAAGCCAATTATTAATTGCTACTTTTGCTACATTTTACACAATTCTACCACAGTGCATCTCTTTTTATCCAATCATATAACTCTTCAGAAGCCTACTGCTGTACCTTTTACTTTTAACAACTCTATAACAAGTTCTATTAGCAAACTATAATACTTTCTACTATCTTGCTTAGCATATTTATTTGCTTATATGAGGCACATTTCTACTTGCATAAAAAAATATTTCTATTTGAACTACAAATACCTGCTTTGCTTTTACTGTTCTAAACATCCAAGCCTTCTCCAGGGCCTTTGGTCAAACATTGTATCCATCTCTATCTCTGAGTCTGTATGCTCGAGGCCTTGGGAGCCCTCTCAGCCTACATTTTCCATATTTCTGATTATTAAGAAAAATAGAAAATAAATACAAATATTTTTAATCTTAATCCAATCCTAAATTAAGGATATTTTTCAATTTTAAGGAAAAATTAATTTAATATATAAATGAAATTTACTCTTTCTCCCTCTCTCTCTCTATATACACATCTGTAAACATAAACACATTGAAAGCTCCATGTAGGAGCAAACAAACAATTTTAAAAATCCAAATATTTTAACAGTTTAGTGAGCAAAATTTCATGTCAGTGGAAAAGAATGTTATTGAAACATAGAAGTTTCAATGTCATTTATAGCTGTCTTAAGAGATATCATTTGGTATAACCATGTAGAATGTGGAAGCAGTGCAAAGTCTAATGCATATGTGTACACAAGTGCTAGGAATTTTTAACATCCTTTTTGTCTTGACTTTTGGATGCTATTATTCTATTCCTGTTTCTTCTGTGGTATTTGATATAAACATTATCTCACAACATATCTATTGTGATTTCAGCCCAGCTGGAAATTAAGCATCATGCAGCAGCTAGCTTAATCCTCCCTCTCTCCTCCCTAGCCTGGTGGAATGGGAAGAATAATCAAAGTAAAATTTGTATCTTGGGATAAAAACAGTTCAGTAGTTGAAAATAAATAAAGTAATAAATGATGATAATCATGACAGTTAAAGGGGAAAACCAAGAGATGCACAATACAATTGCTAATTGTTCTTTCAGGTAATTTCTTCCACATATATACTATATATTATATTCTGGACTTGACATTTTATGGCCTGGAATATCCATTTGGTTAATTCAGGTCACCTGTCGCAGCTATGCTCCCTCCCCATTTCTTTTGTGCACCTCGTCCCTGGCAGAACACGATACAAGGAAAAAGTCATCAACTTAGGATGAACATGTCTTAACAAAAAAACAAACATCAGTGTGTTATTAACACCATTCTCATTCCCAATCCAAAACACAGCCCTGTAACAGCTGCCAAGAAATTAACTCTACTCTAGCTGAAATCAGGACAATGTCACATATCACTAATATTTTTATCTTACTTTTTGCTAGAAGAGTCAATGAAACATTGGTATCAGATACACCTGCACAGCTTAGAGTAGGGGGAAAAAGGAAATTGGTAAAGCATATACTGAAAACCCAATATGCTAATGAAAAAATGTAATTTTTTCATTATAAAGAGTCACATTACTCTTAAATGTTACTCTGAAAAGTCTCCGAGATTCACTAGGTTCTCTAGGTTGTTGGGGACAGACATTCTTCAGCCGTAAAATCATGCTTGAATGAGGGGTCAAAATTTATTCTGTGTGCAATTTATAACTGTAGAATATGGAAACTACATTTAAAAATAGTTAAAGGATATTATTCGTGTTGAACAATTTATAACAAAACCCTGAATAGTCCAAAGGAAAATTAATTCTCTGGGTGGTCCAAGAACTGCCCAGCCAGACATCTTCATTTACCAGATAATAGACAAGTTTAAGACAATGCAGCAAGTTGGCACTGGGTAACTCACTGAACTCTTAGCAGCACTCACAAATTAATAGGCCAAGGGCTTCTCTAAGTGGAAATTCCAGACTGTCCTGAAAACTCCCTCCAGGCTTGTCCTTCTCTGGAATGACAGGGTTGTGTCCTTAAGTATGTTAGCTAACGTCCCTTGGGGAGGATCCAGCTCATCTTCCCAGAGACTCCCCTAAACGGTTCAAGCGATAAAACTGATCAATTTGTGCATAGACAAAAGATTTAGAATTAAGCAATAAAAAACTTCCTGCAAATTCAGAAATGGATGCATAGAACAGTCTTTTGTACATACTTAAGAAAGGTAGGAGATGCTTTATGTGAGGATTAAGAAAAGTGCATTATACATGAGCTGAGTTGGTCACATAAGGCTATGGGCCACCTGCATCATGAGACTTCAGCAGAAGAGTCAGATCTGATCCTGCTAAAGTTACTGTGGTGGAATCTTGCCACAGAAACTTCATTTCTATCTGGATAGTGACCAATGGTATTTTTGTTAGACATTCCCCAGTGAGAGTTACATATTCAAGGGACCAAAGAAATCAACTATGCTTGCTTGCTTGCTTTCAAACAAACTGCCCATAGTGTGTGCAACATGGACAGAAACAATCTGCCAACTCCTTTTGAATGTCACTTTAGTTATAGGTGAATTGTATGAGAATATTTTCATGATTACTCTAATGTTTAAAAATAAATCTGCAGTTGCCAGATTGTACCTTACTGTTAAGCTACATAGTTCCCTTTTTCTCTACATTTTATCTATGCAGAATTATCACCCGGATGATAAACCTTACTCTTAGATGTTTCTGCAATGCTTAATGTAATATAGTTTCAGCCTATATTTCTTAAATGATGAAACAGCCACAGAAATCAATATTGTTGGTTTATGGTGAGATTCACTAAAGCAGAAAAAAGGACATCAAAGAGCATGAGATGATCTGTTATGGAACAGTTTACCTGTTTACCTATTTTCGAATACAATTCAAACATTCTTTACAATGAAAATTATTCAAAAAATTGAGGAAAAATGTAATTTCTCATAAAATTGTCTGACTTCAGGAAAATAAAATCTCAATGAAATGAAATAGAAAATAAATCATCAAGGATGGGCATATTGATAATATCAGTCCCTAGACACCTGAAAAATAATGAAATTTTACACCTATATTTTTTAGTATGAGACAGCTGCTTTAACATATATAGTTATCAAAGGAAAGGATCTTGCAGACATTAGTGGGATTTAGATCAGGTTTTTTTCATACAAAACAGCTAATGAAATATATCAATATTCACCTAGTTCCTTTTGTCTTAGAAAATAAAAATTCTTGCAAAAAGACCCATAGGATTAATTTTCAAAGCCAAATAGAAAGCTAATCTAACATACCTGTCAAGAAAACATTTGAATGGGAAGGCAAGCAAAATCTGAGATTGTTTTTGGAAATGAAGAGTAGCATCTGCCATTTTAGTCGCAGTAATCAAGACTTGTCTTCTAAGAGACTCTAAATAGCATGTACCTGTTAAGTTTTCAGAGTAATCCATCTGCCTTGTTATGTAAAAAATTCTATAAATATTTCAGTCCAAAAAAGAATATTTTGTTAATGAATCTGAAACATAATTTTTTGCAAATATGTAATAAGCATTTATGACAATTGAATCCTAGAATAATTAATATAAATATTTAGTATAATTCCATATTAAAATATTTTTACATAAAATATTTTCTCAAATTGATAAAATTTTATCAGGAAAACATAACATGGTTTTATTATATCACACATTTTAAAGTGCTGAAATAAACATGATGGTTTCAGTCAGTGGAATTTTGAGATCTCAAAGCCTTAAGAGTATCATAACTCTTCAATTTGTCTCCTGCATTTTATTTCAGGCTTTAAAAAATCTGTCATTATTCAAGCACTGTTAGTTTTCACAGTCAATAGCTGAAAACAGTCAGCTAGTCAGCACCACCTTATGCATTCACTGTTTTGTTGAAGTCACTTTTTTGTTTAATAGATCCTGCTGACTGTATCATAGAGGTCTTAGACTTACATAATAAATATTCTAGTTGATATGAAGTGCCAGCTTTGTAATGTTAAGTGTTGACAATGTCTAACGTCAATGTTTTTTCTGATGCTTGGAAATTAAACATCTGATAATTATTGTTTCAGTAAATCAGTAAGGTAAAATATTTATGAATCAATTGAGGAATTTGGTGCACAAACTACTAATGCCCTGATGGAGGTGAGTGGTTTGTTTGGCTGGCTAGTTTGTTCTGGAGTGGGGTGGGGATTGGGGAGCTTTAGAGAGTGACATATGGTTTACCTGGTGTTAAACACCTCTACTACACAGATGGCTCACAGCAATATAAAGAAAAGATAGCTCATAAACCTTTCCTACCCCAACACTGGACTCTTGTATGAAGAACTATACAGTTCTTTTATCTTTCTCAGATGACAACATATTAGTACCCCCATGTCCTCAGTATCTGAGGAGTATTACTATTCTTCCTTGTGTTCTTTTCTGAGTAGTTGTCTGAACAACCAACCATCCAGATATGAGTTTGGACCATGCAGAGAAGTGTTGAAGTCAGTTGAGCAGCTGCAGCAGCAATGCTGGGAGGATATTTTAAATGAATTTATTACAGTCCCCTTTCTGGTCCTTTCTATCAAGGAGCGGGTATTTGAACAAATCTAAGTCATTTGCTATTGTTTCACATTTGGTTTGAGAGAGTAGGAAATATCTTCATACCCCCTCCCAAATCAGTTCACCTATGATCAGACATCCCTTTTAGACATGCATGGTTACTTATGTCTGTTCTCCCCATACATTTTGTGCCTTTTTCTATGAATGGACAAGAACCTTTGGCTAGTATCACTTCATTCCTTAAGAAAAACTCTTCTCTTATTTCTTGAGTTATGGTTTCTCACTGGACAGGCCTTGATTGCAGAGTCTTTGGTTAGCACAATGTCACAGCCATTGACTAGTTACAGCTACAGGAAGAGCTTGGTAAAGGTTTTGATTGCCTTGAGGTTTCAGAGAAGAAAAACTTCAAAGGAGTTAGGGATGTAAGGTACATGTGTCATGCTAAAACATAATTCAAGAAGGATGCTCCCTCCTCCTCCCACCATAACTGAGACAATAGCTCTAATTCCTTTTAGTTCTATGGAACTATTTATTCTTTGTGCTCTTCATCCTTTATGTTTTTCAGTTTACTGGAGGCATAACCCATCACTCTTGTTTCTAGACACTGGCTGCTCCTTGGATTTTGGCTTTTGCACTCTATTCAAAGAATTACCATGAACCATCAATATTCCAAAGGCTGATGCTCCTGACTCAGAGGAGTACCCACAGCTGAACCTTTTCATTCTAGGAGCTACTCATTCTGCTTCAAACTCCTTGTAATAGAAAACTCACTGTCTCTGTCTCTGTATTGCTTGCAAACAGCTGTTCAAAGGCATTTTCTGCCTTTTAGTTGACTTCAGATACCTCCTTGCTGGCATCTCCCTCCTGTTAAATCCAAGAATATATATGCAAAGAAAAAAGCATGCAGTTTTAAGTGAAAGCCAAGGATAGGAGGAACTTAAGCTGAATGGAAAAATGTCAGAAAATATTTTCAAACAGTAAAAGAATGATTTACAAGAAGTTATTATGACCCACGACTTGGATATGGGGTTTGGTGATTTTGGTGTGGATATGCAGGGAAAAAGAAATCGGAAATATTTTATTATCAAAGAAACATTAAAAATCTGTATATTTATACTAATACAAAAAATGTTTTGATGAATCAATGTTTTGTAAAGAAAAAAAAAATTGTTAACATATTCAGGATCAATCCAATAGCAAACCTTTCTACAACTGTATCTGGAATAGATCAGTAGTAAGAGTGCATCAGTTAGAAATTACAAAAATTTAGGGGGAATCCACACAGATGTAGTACAATATTTGACCATCTCCTAGAGTTTTATATACTAGAATTGCATTTTCATGTAACGCTTTAGAGACAATTAACAGCAAGGAAATGTTTAAATCTTTAAGTTTATATATACTTTTTGGGTATAAACTAAGAAGTGATAATATTTTCAGAATTATGGTATTAGGATTGACCTCCTCCTGTCCTACAGAAGGTTAAATAATAAGTAGGTCCCATGAAATGCTGATACATTACATTTCTTCTAATACAAATATTTTGGTTTTTATGATTATTTGTCAGATGGTCTAGAAGCATGTATCCTTAATAATAAATATTATAATAGCTATATACAATTAATTGATTATGGAATATCTATTGCAAAGTTCATATTTTTAAAAAATCATGATCTTTAACTTCCTCTTGTAATCCTCCCTTAAGCTATGCATCAAGAACTACTCTTAGTAATTGATTTTATTCGATTAAGATAGAGCTAATAGAGAGACAAAAAGTCTGTCTAATCATAACCCTTGTCATTGGTTTTCATGATTATTTATGAAGCCTGTGCCTTTTCAACATAATGGCCATATATCAATCAGTGTTATGATGGCATCTTATCTAGTCAGGTTTTCAATAATTACTATAGTAATCAAAAAATTCTGATCTCTCTCACTAGTATTACTGAGCAGTTAATACAACCCACTGCTTAATTATGATATTTCTATCTACAGATTCAGAATATATATTTTTTTTACCAATCAACATTTATAATTATATATTTCACATATGTATTTTCATATAGCAGGCTGTACAGAAGAGACAATTGAAATTATTTTCTGTGAACATATCAGCTGTAATTGTGAATATTTGTTGATTGACACATAAACTCTTGCTATGATTTGGATACTTGGCCACTGACTGGCTAAGATGATTCTTGTAGATCCATGCCTTCCATTTTATGTATTAATAATTTAATCTTGATGAGGGAATTGGAGACCATCTTCTTGACATACTGCTGTGGCGTGCATGCTAATAACAATAATTGCTATTTGTATTTATGTTGTTTTCTGAGAGGATGAGTAGTATGTTCCTGGTACACATATTCCTTTCACATGCTGCTCAAGAAAATATATACTCTTCCATGGATCCTACAAATAATGTCCTAGCCTAATATAAGCACCTGCCAATAAGAAATAGTGTATATCAAACTTTTGTCTGTCTGCTCCTTCCTTCGTTCCTTAAGCCTAAACTTGCAAGCTGTTTTGGCTCGTCACATCTGTTTTCAGATAGGAAAATTAATTTAATATGATCACAAACTCCTGTATCTCATTTAATATTCACATTCATAGGACAAGAAATATACTTTTTAATTTTTGAAATAGAGAAAGCCTGAAAATACTTCTGCTAGCAAATTTTATCATCATTCTTGTTTAATATCAAGACCAGTGACACTTGTGATTCCTAAGTTTTCTTTTTTTCATTTTTTTACCATTAAAAAAATTTATTTAGAAATTATACTCTTGCTCCTCAAGCACTGCATGTGATTCAGGGAAATAAGAGACTGCAGAACCTCAAAAACAGAGTCTTATATTTGGTTGGGTAGAGCAAGCTGAACTGTAGTTCACAGTGGCAACATTCTCTGAATGGTACTGGAAGCACAAAGGAGCTAATTTTTTTCTTGATCTAGGATTCAGGTAAAAGCAAAGCTATGGCTTTTCACACTTTTTGACAGGGTAGTATGTTTTTTTAATAATAAAGTACTTTCTGTGACCACAGTACATCATTTATTCAGTATGTCAAATACATGATAATGATGGCAATGTAAAAGGGCTAATAAATTGCTAGTCCTTCCACAGCTATAATGTGACATAAAAATAGTGATGGAACATTTTTATTTCTTGATGTGATGCAACATTTGAAGAATATTGCCATCAAAGATTAATTTTATTTGATAGAAGTTACCAAAGGCAAGGACATCATTAAAAACTATTGCATTTTAATCTATAAATTTAAAAAAAAAAAAAAAAAAGGCAGACAATTCATTTGCCATAAATGAATTTATTGCATAACCTTGAATGGAAAAAAAATTACTATACATCCAAAGATTTAAGACAGACACTGTGAAATTGATGGAATTCTGTCAATAAATCACAGAAAAAATTTTAATCTGTCATTGAAGAACTCTGGATTGTTTAATGGATTAAAATTTTCTAACAATGTAATATTTCAGTTTTTACAGATGTGAAATTACATATTTTGCACTGTACTTTCCTTATTTGGGATATCAGCTCAGATGATCCTGTAACATTTTGTTTCTCAGGCACAGCACAGACAACTTTTCCAAGTTGCAAAAGATTTCAGGAAGTTTTCACATAATTTAAGATTACGATGTATTTTTTCTGTAAATATATTTAATAAGTGACCAAATAAAACCAGTATTTATCATATTCTAAAAATAATAATTTTCACCCTTTTTTTTCCAGGTGGAGATGTATTGTGTTTTCTACATTCTCTTTCTATAATGAAAGATATCTAATAAACTCCCAAACTTAAAGAGAAAATATATTCAAGTTTAGATAATTTTTTTCAATCATGATGCTAGTACTCCATTATGTTGTTTATCTGATCCTTTGGAAAGTTTTCTTCTCAACAAATTTCTACATTTCTTAAAAATCTGAAAAGAATATCTGGTTTCATTTTTAGTTTTGCTTTTTTAGTTGAGTCTTTCACCAGATAGTAAATTCTATGTACTACATGTCATGCACCCAGAGGAATTAGGAATTTAATGTTCTACATTATACTATGCTCTTTCCATGAAAAGCTAGCTGGCAGCTACTGTATACCTGCTTTCTGCACTGATAAAAAAGAGAGAGAAAATATGTAATAGGAAATGTAACATCAGAGAACTGTAGATCTTCTAGAAGAGTGATCTTTTAAATGCATGACTCCCTTACAATTGATCTAAAATCCAGCTATAGCAAATAACAGAATTTGTTTACTAGTTTCTTCTTTTGTTAAAAAATAAACACATGCTTTACCACAGTTTGATTTTTTCAGACTTAGTTTGTGTTTGGAATTGCCACAGGGTAACTGTGTAACATACAGGAAAGGCAGTCTATCACTTAAAAGCAGCTTGTTGCTGCTCTGAGGTAGCCCATAGTCAGAAATACCCTCTGAATCCCTCCCAGTCTGTAGTCTCAAAACCTATCCATGTTCCCCTTAACAGACATTTTCAACAGATACTAAATCCCAATTTATGTGGATGAAGCTAAGAAACAACAGACTAATGTTTCCATATATTAAAAATAAATAAGTAAATAAATATTTTTCAACATATCATATTTTATTCCATGCAATGCTTGAATAGTTTAATTAACTATTTTTTTTAATAGAAAATGGTTGTTTAAATTTTACTTTTGTGAAATCTGGGGTTTAAAACAAGCAAAAAACCCCCAACATTACAACAGCAAAGGAGGTGAAGTTGTTTTTATAAAATAATAAAGAATTGCTGAACGCAAACTATAAAGCTGGCTGAGTAATCCTTGTAGGTGGAAGGTTTAGGATAGTGGGAAGAATGAATGCTTGCTTTCTGTAGCTATTTGTAGTGTATGAACTTCATGAGTGACATCTTGACTCCTTTCAAATCAATGGTAAAAATCCAATTGATTTCAACTAGTCTGGAGTTCCAGTTACAGCAAGAGGAATAAAAAGAAGAAATTTACATATAAGGGAAAAAGAGAAGATAACTACCCTACTTATTCAAAAATTGTGTCTTTATATTTTGAAACCAACATATAGAAGCATATATATATATATATATATATATATATATATACACATTCATATACTAGTCAAAATACAGGTCTATGGATTAATAAAACCCACAAGGAAAAAATGGAAGTTCTGTGGTTTTTTGAGATGCAATGGGCTTCCTTTAGAGTAGGAGATATCTGGTTGTGCTGTGACAGAGCTAAATAACTTAATTGTTTTTCACATTATGTTATAAATGCTGACCTCTAGAGTGAGCTTATTTTAAGATGTAATATAGATAGATTTCCAATATTGTGGACTCGGTAGATAACAGAGACTTCACTTTCTTCTCTGATGCAAATATTTAAAGGCAAAATTTGACTGCGGTGTTACAGCAATAAACAAGCTAATATTTACTGAAAGAGGTGTTTTAACTGGCGTTCCTTAATGCCTCTGAACAAAACCACTTGCTGAAATCTATAGTTTCATTTAGCAAGATTTCCTCTACAAGAAGGAATTCCACACTATTAAAACAGGTTCTGGTTAGTTGATACATAATACAGCTTAAAATATATTACCACTCTAATTACAATCCAGATAAATATTTTTTTGCATCCAGAAGAATGTCTCTTTTTACCAAAATCAGACACATTCTTATATATTTTTAAACTTGTCATATCTCTACCATTTAATTTTCTTGCAAGTACTCATAACAAAGAATAATCCTATCTAGAATATTTACTTTGCTTGATTGTATTTTAATCTTCTGCAGATAGGAGAAAGTTCTCAGCTGCTTCTATTTGTGAAAGTCTTCTAATTGTCGTCTATAAAGGAAATAACTCTAAGAGTATGTACTCTGTTTCATTGATTTTTTTTGCCTGCTGGGAAGTCAATGACAGGCCTCCAACATCTCACAATGCTCAGAGCAGATGTAATGGTGGTATCATCATCAGAAAACTACTGTCAGGAGAAAGGGCAGCATTTGAACTTCGTGATAACATTAAACTCTGTAAGAACCTTTGGAACTCATTAAAGTTAGACTCTGTTAGTCTAATAAAACATTCTTCTAGAATTTTCCTAACAGAACATTTGTCTCAGCAGTAATTCAAATTGAAACAATGATTAGAAACACCAAAACAAAGGTAACCATGTGGGAATTAGTTCAACAAGACATACTTTAACATGGTGACAATAGTTTCCATGAAGATATTTCCGTCTTCTGTAGAGATTGTGTCAGCAAAAAAAAAAAAAAAAAAAAAATCGATAGCACTTTCAGACAACAAAGAAACCCTGTTTAGCTTTTACTGCAGGTGGTATCTCATCTAGAGCTGTTAACTCCTCATGTTCCTAAGAAAACTATATTTGTTTCTTTCTAAAGCTCCAGAACAGAGTGTCTCTGAGTCAATGCTGGTAAGTATCTTCAAAAAGGGAAAGAGGAACACAGGCTGATCAGCCTCATCTTGATTTTTGGAAAGGTGATGAAGCAACTAACCCTGGAAACCTTTCCAGATATATTAAGGGTGAGAAGTTATTTGTAAGTAGTCGGCATGAATTCATAAAATCACCTCATGAAGAGTTAAAAAAAGAAAGTGCAAGATTCTGCACTGAAGGAGGAATAATCTCATTCATCATTGACATGCTGAGGGCCGGCCAGATAGATCACAGATTTTCAGAAAAAGACTTGGGGATGTTCTTGCAGAAAAGAAGGCTGATGGCATTCTTATCTCCATTAGGTGACAAAGGTGTTCATTCCCCTTTGCACAGCTCTGCTAAGGCCAAATTTAGAACACTGTGTTACAGTCTCAGAAGCACATCGCTGAGGTTGGAAAACCTCTGTTCACCATCCTGACCAACTCCCCCTACTCAAGCAGAGCTACCTAGAGCAGATTGCCCCAGACCACACATACATATTATCTCCCAGGAGGAAAGGGTCCCTACTCTCTCTGAACAACATGTAGCAGTTATCACCTTCACAGTAAAATGCGTTTTGTTATGTCTGTACTAAATGTGCTGGTTTTCAATTTATGTCCATTGCCTCCGATCCTGTCCCCAGGGCACCACTGAAAAGACTGTGTCTCCATCCTTTTTTTGCACCTTCCCTTGGGGTATTTATGCACATTGAAGAAAGTCTTCCCCAGCTCTCTTTGTCTTTCAGGGGAAAGATGCTCCAATTCATTGTTCACCTCTGTGGCCCTTTCAGTATGTCCATGTCCCTCTTGTACCCGGAAGATCAGGACTGAACACAACACTCCAGGTGTGGGTTCAGCAGCACTGAATAAAGAGGGAGGACCACCTCCCTTGACCTGCTGGCAACATACTGCCTAAAGCAGCATGGGATACCATTTGTCTTCTTTGCAGTAAGGGCACATTCTGGCTCATGTTAAACCTGGTTTCCACCAGGACCCCCCAGTCCTTTCCTGCAATGCTGCTTTCCAGCTGGTTGTATCCTGGCATATACCAGTGCATGGGATTGTTCTTCCTCAGGTGCTGAAATTATCTTTTCCCCTTGTTGAGCTTCATGGGGTTTCTGTTGAGGAGCCTTTTGGGGTCCCTCTTGATGACAGTGCAACCTTCTGGCATACCAGCCACTGATTAGACTTCAGTACTGTCTGCAAACTTGCTAAGAGTATAGTTTTCTATATCATGCAGATCACTGATGAAGATGTTGAAGAGGATTGGACCCAGTATAGACTCCTAGGGTGGATCACTAGTCACTGCCCTCCAGTTAGACTTGGTGTCACCAATCACCACACTCTGGTCTGCATCATTCAGACAGTTTTGAGTCTGCCTCACTGTCTGGTCATCCAACCCTTACATCAACAGCCTCTCTATAGGGTGTAATGGGAGACAATGTCAAAGATGTTCCCCAGGTCCAGGCAGACAGCATCCACTGCTCCCTCCCAGTCTACCAGGCCAGTCACTTTACAAGTTTAACAGTTTGGTCAAGGATGTCTTCCCCTTGGTGAAGGGGAATGTTGAATGTTGACTACTACTAACAAGGGGTGTTCAGTTTCACGTGCCCCACTAAAAGCAACACTTGGACATATTGGACAGCAGAGATATGGAGCTACTGGAGAACCCAAAAAAGGACCATTAGGATGATTAAGGGACTGGCACACTTTTCATATCATGAGATGCTGAGAAACCTGGATGTTCTCAGGTTCTTTCTCATCTTTTATCATTCAGAAGAGATGGTAGAGGGGAACCTTCCAAATGTATATAAAAGTTCAAAGGGAAGGTGCAAGGAAGATAGGTCCTGTCCACTGGCAAGAGACAATAGGCACAAACTGAAGCACCAGATGTTCTGTCAGAACATAAGGAATCATTATTTAATATGTGACTGAGCTTGGCACAGCTTGTCCAGGGAGGCTAAGGAGTCTCTCTCCCTAGAGATATTCAAAGTCTGTTTTGGATATGGTCCTGTGCAACTGGCTCTGGACTTGGTAAGGTGGACCAGATGATCCTCAAAGCTGTCTTCCAGCTTCAACTAGTCTGTGATTCTGTGGCACATGTAATCAATTTATCATGTGCTTTTTCATCTGCCATATCTTAATGTTCTACAGATGTATATTCAAATTTAGGTTTTCAAAGATTCTAACAGATCACATTGTTATCTGTATAGAAGGAAATATATCTAATTATTTTCTGTATGAAAAGTCTTCTAAAGTGAACTACTATTCTGTATTTAAGCTTTTGCTTTTGTAAATTTGATGGGATTCCAAGTAGCAAATAAATAAATTATGAACTAGCCAATAGTAGCCTGTAAGAAATATAACATTGGAAATACAAAGTAACTTCTTAATTGGATGTACACTTCAGAGAGGTGACACATCTTATTTTGTCTAAATTAATCACATTTAGTTGATAAAACTAGTCTTACAGAACTGTTTTAGAAATTAAACTTCTCCGAAAATTTTGAACCATATTTTGTTTCAGTCCATGTAAAGCCTAGCTATCTGCACAAAGCCTGCTGGTGTCTAGCTCACAACTTTTGATGGCTGGGAAGTAAGCATACAGACTGTGTAGCTCATTAGAGCACTACATCTGTATAATAGGGATTTATTTTCCCTGTCTGTCAGCCAGCAACTTGTATTGTCTGTCAAGCCAGACTTTCGTGAATTGTGTTCTACAGTAAAATATTTGAAAGGGATATGAAGTGCTTGAGTTTTATAGGTGTGGCAGACCATTAACAGTGGTGTTTTCATTTATTTAATTTATGGTAGCATAAGGTTTCCTAAGATTCTAGTGTGTCAAAATTTAGACAAGTCTTCAGTATTTGATAAACTGCCAGTGAACTGCTATTAGGAAACACAATAGAAACTCTATCTTTACAGAGGTAGCAAAAATTAATTCAGAGTAAATACTCTCAGTGAAGTGTGCTAAACTTTCTAATAAATAAAATATCAAATATCATACAGCATCAATACAGGTTCCATATGCTATCTTCTTGAGAAAATGTACTTTTTCCTAGAATAGTGGATAAATGAGTTACAGCTTAATAGACAAAATATGTCATGTGACACTGTGATTTATTTTATTGGCTATGAGTAAGTGTTATAATAATTAAATTAACATTTTTAATACGAATTCAAGCTCAAGAATTCTTCCCGTCTGTCTCATTCTTCCTAAATAATGTCAATATGTACAGTAAAAAATAAGCTGCCTCCACCATTACTGGTGAAAGACAGGCATATCTAAAGGTATATCTGCCCATCTCAGCTATTTATTTGTCAAGCAAAATAAATAACCCTTCAGAGGCTCCTGTAGGAACTCCAAGCATCTTCTATTAAATCTCTCTCTGTTGTCGTTTACAATCAACATAAAGAACAAAGCCTAAAAATTCACCAATAATGTCCCTTAAGCATGCTCTAACTCAATGACTAATTGTGTTATAGATCATTAATAGAAAGACTCGATTTGCTGCAGATTTATTTTAAAGTAGAAACAAACCTTGGGCCACCAGAGTAACTGCAGTGATTGTGTATCATATTTAAAGGAATATTTTTTGACATAAACTTCATAAGCAGTTCATAAACCATACATTTTTACTTTGAAAAGGCAAAATGTTTCATTTTATAAAAGTCATCACATGGATTCTAAATACTGTGAAATGACATATAGTGTGTCTATATGAAGAGGATTTTCAGAATTATTCACTGATTTGTTGTGAGAAGTGTGTCAAAATTTTAAGGGATAATAGCACATTATTTACAGGTTCTCTCAGCTTCTTACTTTGTCCCTGAGTCATTAACTATAATATCATATAAATTTATATACATTCTTGAAAAATTTTCATTCTAACTCCAATTTGAAAATGTTAGAAGCCTATGTGAGGATTACATAATGTGAGAATTGATTTGTTCTACTCAGAATATTCTATCATATAATTTTTTTAAAATAGTTGTGTCTCACCTACCTATGTAATGTACATATAAAATAGAATAGGCACACTCAATTTTCACTTTAGGTTTAGCAAAAAAAAAATAGAGATACAAAGACTTTGCAAATAGTTTCACTAAAAGAAATTAATGTAAAATATATATTTAATATATATTTTGCACTGAAACACCTGTAATACAGTGATGATATCATTGTGTGGGGCAACATTTTCTGACAAAAGGAAAAATAAAAAAGTTCAAGCCCTTCTGAAGGCAGTTTTGCCATTAAGCAAATTAAGATCGAGGAACCTACACAGAATATCCAGGTTTTAGGAATAAAATTGCAAGGTGGATGTCATCAGAACCCAATGGATGTGATCAATAAAATAACAGCAATGTCTCCACAAACCAACAAAAAGGAAACACAACCATTTTTAGATGTTGTGTTTTTTTGGAGAATGCATGTTTGAAATTAGTGTCTGATTGTCAGCCCTCTCTGTCAGATGATCAGAAGGAAAAATGACTTCAAGAGAGGCCCTGAGCAATGACAAGCCATTAAACAAATCGGTTCATGCAGTAGCCCTTGGGGCAGCCAGGACAGAGCAAAAGTGCTCTACAGTGCAGCTGGAGAGAATGACCTTTCCTGGAGGCTCTGACAAAAAGCACCAGGGGAGATTCAAGGTCAGCCCTGTGGCTTCTGGAGTCAGGGATACAGAGGATCTAAGACCAGTTATCTTCCAACTGAAAAAATACAGACAACCTCTTTGCTATGGAGCATGATGGCTGAAATACAAATATGAGGAGGCCTGACTGACTATATAACAATTCCACAAGCCTGCCAAGAAAATCACCATTATTTAAAAACTTCTAGCAAATATTGGTTTAGCTACCATTATAAACCACTTGAAAACCAGAATGCACAGAAACATGTATAGACTTCCTTGATGTATGCTGGAAACAATTTCTTTCTTAAATCCATTTTATGAAGCATTTATGAATACAAGATGTATTTAATCCATTAATACTAGAGATCAACTTGGAGGCTCCAAATAATTTTTATTTTCAGTTACAATAAATTCTGCTCAACAACAGAAGCAAAGCTAAAAAGACCTGACAGCCTGTGACAATGTTCCCATTTAACCTATCTTGACTAAAAAAGGGCTCATATTGTAAGGGTCTTCTGAGAGTTCCTTCAGTGGCTACAAACCATGCCAAAACAGAGATTCTCTGACAGCCATATAGATAACTAACATCTGATGAGACAATTCAATAATTAATCCCTGAAATGTAAGTAGAATTCAGCCTTTGGGACTCTCTTTCTCTCTCTCAGAGCGATTTTTTTCATTTTTGTCATGGCATGACCTGGTCTAGTGGAAAGTGTTCCTGTCCATGGCAGGGGTGTTGAAACTAGATGATCCCTAAGATCCCTTCCAAACCAAACCATTTGTGATTCTATGACATAACTTCAACACTGGTGTTTACAATTTCATTTATGTTTGTGAACTCTGTTAAATTCTGCACTGGATATAGGTATCAAGGTGGAAGTGGCTTCAGGTGTGGCCCCTGGAGAAAGAGTCCAAGGGCTGCCATTTGCAGGTGCCAGCCACTTCCAGCTGGTTCCAGCTGGCTCTAAAGGATCTACTACAAAACACAGTTTAGCGTGTTTGCTATGGATGTGGCACCTCTGGGAAAGTTTCCCAGAAAAGGCAGAAATTGCTAGAGAGAGAAGGGATCAAAAGAATTGAGAAGTAAAAAGATGGAGACCCATTGAGGACTGGATTTTCACTTACAACCTGTGGGCCTTCTACATTGGAGCAGGGAAAAGCATGAGAGGAAGGAGTGGCAGAGAGAGACCAAAAAGTACTGACTGCACCTGCCCTGTGCCCCATCTCCTCTGCACTACTTAGGGGAGGACAGAGGAATTAGGAGTGAAGGAGACATAGAGCCTGGAAAAGAGGAGGAAGAAAGGTGTTGTATTAATGTTTTTCCTTTTGTTTTCCACTACCTGAATTAGTAACTACATTTAATATTAACAGTCAATAAATTCACTTAACCTTCCACAACCTAATGTTATTTTGCTTAAGCTGATAACTAATGTCCCAGTCTTCATCTTGGCCCACAAACTTTCTTATTCCTGTCCTAATTTCCTCATTCATTCTGCTAAGGGAAGACTAAGCAAGTAGTTCGGTGGGAGTTTGATTGTTAGCCAGAGCTAATCCATTAAAAGTTCTTAAAGGTGAATATAAATTTAAAAAGATAGAAAGGTGTACTTCTTCTTTATTGGTATGATAAATTTTCCCTCACAATTCTATCCAAAGCTTGCGTAGCCTTAACTGACCTCTGCTCACTTTGAGTATTTGTTTCTAATTTCTGCATTCTCTTTTTGTCTCTAAAATGTTCTCTTAATCCCATTAAGTTATAATTGTTTTGTTCTAATAATTTTGTGCTATATATATCCACTAAATGTCATGTTAATGCTAAGTTTTGACACCTGAACTGCAGCTAGAGACACTGCTTCTTTCTGTCATATGTATGTAGGATAAGGAGGAGTCCCTACCTACTGTATACAAAACAGGAGGCTTTTGTCCAGCAACTCCCAAGATCTTTTCTCAAAGAGGCACACATGACTTTTTCCTGGTAGCTAATACTAAGTGCAAATTCTTTTTAAAACTCTTCCTTTCTGCAAAGGTCAAGTATTTGTGCTTCTCAAGAAAGATAGTTCAGATCATTTCCTGACAGCTGGTGTTCTTTATCAGAATAATTTTATTTATTTTTTTGAGGAGGATATTTTGCTTAATCACTCCAAAATATATTTTCATTCACAAATCATGTATAGTAGATGTATGCTTTTATTACCTTCTACTATTTTCTCATACACTGTTTTACATTAATGTCTTTGCAGTTAATAATTCAGTTGTTTATTCTCTTTGTTTTCATTGCATTAAATTAATTCTTTAAGCATTTATTGGTTCCAGGTTAAACTGTGATCTCTTGGCTTCTCCTGATCCTATTTGAAAATACATGCAAAGTACCTTGTTTGTTGGTAGCATACTGAGACAATGGTTTTCATGTTTATTTAAGCATGAAATCAAACACAACAAAGGTTAGAAAAAAAGAAAATATTTTTAATCATTATTTTGTTTCCTTTTATTGGCTTCTTGAATGCTTCAACATTTAGAGCACTTCTCCAAGGAGATGATAGTGGTTTTGACACTAGTTGGTAGAAAGGGACAAATTTTTGATTGATAAAAAATCCCTATGATATGGACAAGACCAGAAATTAATAAATAAATATTTGACAAGTTTTCAGAGACAAAATTTGTGTTGACTTTTTAATAATCTTTAAAGGAACAATGGAGAATATCAAGTAGTTCTTTAATTAACCTACTTTTTTCCAGCAACTCTTCCCATGATATTCACAATATAAGAGCAGCTTTTTAAAAAAATGGAAGTACTCATAAATGCCTCAATTGTGTTATACTCTAAGACTTTTCTCTGAAAGTATAGTACAGATCAGGATGAAATAAAGGCAGAATCACAGCTGCTGAATGACAGAAACATGTGTACATGCATTTTTTCTCAAGATAAAAATATCTCTGTCTACTTGAAGATACCATGACTTTCCTTTTTTGAATTAATTTCACATCTTTGGGGCATATTTGTACTTGGTTTGGAGACCTTGGACAGTATTGAGATCTTATCCATTGGTGATGGAACATTTAAACTTTGTTTCCAGATTAATATTTTTCATAATTTGCATGGAATTTTAGCATAAGCAGTGAATTTTCCCAGTTTAACTTTATTTTCTTTTATGTTGAACTAATTTATTATCTAGTGTCATAATACTTTTTTATTTTTTAGTTTCACTCAACAGATTGTTACATTTGATTTTTATTTTAAATACCGTATTTTTTTTCTAGAATAAATCCACTGCATCTGATAAAGCTTCCTGTGGTATATGTGAGATTCCATTGCCCCTTTCTTAAACATTTCTTTATGTGAACCAACTTCTTCAGTCATTCAAAGACAATAATTTTGTATGAATGTATTTTTGATATACATATATTTGTAATCATGTCCGGGTCATAAGACAGTGAAGGAGTAGATGTAATTGTTACAACCCATCCTAGAAGGCAAGGGTAACCCAGGCTCTTGTTAATAGATCCCTTGGGATGGATTAGACTGAAACAACATGGAATGATCAATGTTTGTAGATAGACATGTGCATTGTTGTAGAACAATTTGGTTGCAAAGGAAAACAGGTATATAGCCATTTTGGTTGCTGTCTATAGTAATATGAAAATATAAAAGCATAAAAATATCACTTAAGAAATTGCATATGAAGGAGAAGGAAATGATAAGAGCAAAAAGATTTTACTACCCACAGTGTGTAGGGCTCACAGTGAGATTTGGTTGTTGCCCTTTCAGTGTCTGAAGTGGTGGTTGCAGTGGTGGTGGTTGCAGTCCAGAGCCATCAGGTGGTGTTGGGGATCCCAAATAGGTGGTGGTAGGGGAAGAGGGTCCCAAAGAAGTAGTGGCAGTGGGTAGTGGGGGAAGAATATCCCAAGGGAGTGATGGGGAGAAATCCCACAGGACACCACCATCTATTGTGTATCATGTCCTATTGTACTCAGGTCCCTCCCCTGGTGCAGGGAGTTTCAAGTGGATGATATAATGTTGGGGATCAGGGACACTTTGGGTGTCTTTGACACCTTTTAAGATCAGACAGCTGCCTGTTACAGGAGCCCAGTTGGGTTCATTATGCTCATTACGGCCATTCAGAAGAGATGAACACCTTCAGGCTACGTGTGAATGTCCCACTACTTCCCCAGCAGTCGAGTTATCACAGCTGAGTTCACTTGAGTAAGGACAAGGAGACAGTTCCCACCTTGCAGGGTTTGCCGCTCCCCTTACTGCACTCCACACCCAGCTATAGCCTGAGGTGGGCTGTGCTCCTCTGTGCACCTGGGCAGGTACTTTACACATCAGCACATTCCCCCTGCAATGTTTGAGGCACCTCCATTCCAGCCTCTCTTCCATTATCACTTGTGGATACATTCTTCTCCCCAGACCTGGGATGATTAGACAATAGTATCCCCCTTATCTTATCTCAAGGTTTCCTCATCATCCAAATTCCAGTTATGAGGTGTATTTGGGGAGGGCTTAGTTGGTTGCAGATGGACAACTCTTTCTTTGCAGTTTGCTACAGTGAACAAAGGTCCTTTGGTGATTTTAGCAGTGTTTAAGCCATTAACCATTTCAGCCTCTCTAGTCAAGAACGTACAAACTGATCAGGAGGGCCATGAAATAATTCTTCTATGAAGACAAGCTAAGGGAATTGATGTTTAGCAAGGAAAACAAAAGGCTCCAGGGAGACTGTACTGTGACCTTTTAATTCTTTAAGAGGGGCTTAAAAGAAAGACAACTTTTGACCGGGGCCTATAGGGACAGGGCAGAGGGTACTAGGTTTGAACTAAAAGATAGATCAGAACTGGATATAATGAAGCAATTCTTTACTGTGAAGGTGATGAGGCACTAGAACAGGTTGCCCAGGAAAGTTGTGAATGCTCTATCTCTGGAAGTGTTTAAGTTCAGGTTGGATGGGATTTTGAGCAACCTGGTTTAGTGGAACTTGTGCCTACTCCCTGAAGGGAGCTTGGAACTAATGACCTTCAGCATCCATTTCAACCCAAATGATTCTATAATTTTATGATTTTCACAGAATAAAATTGGAATAAATATTGTAAAACCTAAGCAGAATTCAAATAATTTCACTCACCTGCTATAAATTAAGAAAAATACAATGTAAAAATTTAATTTTATTCTTTTGTGGTTTAAATTTAATTTTGGGTTAATGAGTAGGCAACCAGGTCATATAGTCTCATATTTTCTATTTCATTTCCATGCATTCCAATTGAGAATAATCACAATGAAAATTAATTTGTATTTCTAACTAATTGGCCAGTTAATGGCAGCCTCTTTGAATACGAAGTGGGGTTTTGCTTGCAGAAAAATGGGAGAAGTTGACATCTGGAATGGCTGATATTTCAATGAGGGATGATGATCCAAATGACCTCTCAAAATCACTTTGAGATGGCTGAAATAATAAATTATAAAATTCCCCTGGCCTTTGGTCCTTCCTGAGTGAAATATGTGCTTTGTGTAATGTGTTGAACAGGACTAAAAATTGCATTTTTGAAAGCTTGAACTTTTTAATAGAAGACAGCAGTTGCTCTGTTGTTGTCATCCTGTGGTTTGGCCTTATCTTACAACTTAAAAATTCAAAAACATTTCCTAAAGTTTAATAATACACCCATTATTAGAGCATGGAAGTTTTATAGGAAACTCTTTATGTAACCATAATGTACACGTTAAGATACTGAGGATTACATTCAGTGCCAGTGGCTCAGTGTGCAGCTGCAGGGGGAGCAGCATGGGGAGCTCTGGACTGCAAGGCAGAGGCCATGAGCTGCCCTGAACAAAGGGCACAGGGACCTGTGACCCAGCCAGGCACTCGGAGACATGGCAAGAGCCAATGACCCTGACATTTTTGTGCACTTGGACTGTGAGGGTATAAAAGCCCAGGGTTTCCTTTGTTCAGGGTCTCCCCTTGGAGGCACCCAGCTTGAGCTGTTCTGTTGTTATTTAACTTCTGCACTAAGATTAAATTAGTTTTAGGATTGCAATGTCTGAGACTGCTAAGGGAAAACTAGGGTTAAGCCAGTAAGGGATCTTGGTCTGACTTTGATGTGAGTTTGATGTGTGGAGCTGCAAAGGGGCTTTGGTCCCAGCTCAAGTGGTGCAAGTGTGACTCTCAGAGTGCTCCTGGGTAGTCAGACAGAGAAGTTGCTTTAACAAAGATAAATGTCACTATAAAAGATAGAATATATATTCTTTCTGCTCCTAATCTGCCTTGTAGTTTTGCTGGGAAAAAAGAGGGTTCATCAGAAGCAAACAAGAAGAAATAAAATTCTTCAGTTGGTTGGATGCTGTCAAG
>JAWWMU010000180.1:51799513-51819180 GCA_035048155.1 Cinnycerthia olivascens
GCATGAAGCTGTGCTGTTAAAGACTGTAGCATGTGGATTTATAGAAAAAGTCTGAATGAAAATGAGATATGTCTTGATAGCATCCAACCAACTGAAGAATTTTATTTCTTCTTGTTTGCTTCTGATGAACCCTCTTTTTTTCCTAGCAAAACTACAATTTTATGTGTTTCTGGTTTTTTGTTTGCTTGGTTGGGTTTTTTTGTGCACTCAGATGCTGAAGGGATTCTTCCTGCATCACACAGACATGTACTATTTATGAAAATGAGCAATGCTCTTCTAACATCATATTCATTAGTAAAGCTATTACTAATGACATAAAGACTCATTCCCTTCTCCCACAGAAAGTCAAGTAAAATTTACAACATCTGTGGTTGTGAAGGATTAGACAGATCTAGTCTTAATTTACAATCTCTGCACAGGCAAGACAGAGGATATGATTGTTTAATTGCACATAGATTATGGATATAATAAAAAATCCTATATGAAATTGCAAGGATACTAAAGAATTTAAATAGTTTTTAAGATTTGTATGCTATTTTAATATATTAAACTATTTCAAAGCCACATTTCTGCCACTATTTTCTCCTCTAATTTCTACTGACATAGTTAGTATGCCATCGCTATATTGTTTGCATTATGTTCCCAGACATTCCTTGCACATAACCTCTTCTTTATTTCTCAGATAAATCAACAGTGGTGAAGATCATTCTCCTGATGACCTTAAAAGTTCAAGCTTGTTTTCAGTCTGGTCTGGCATAACTGTAAATCTAAGTGAAAACAATAATTTCTGATTAGTAACTAACAGAAATTAATTTTAGGTCTTAATCTTAATCTTAAAAGCACTTTTAATGAAAGCACAAAGCCTGTGTTATTCCTTGACACATTCCCGAATTAGTAAATTCACACCTTTACTTTCAATAGCCTCAGTAGCAACTTTGAACTGTAAATTATTACTAATATTTTTAATACTATCCTTGACAAAAACTGAATTTGTTTCTCTTGCTAATTCAGAAGTTTCTAATACTTTTCCTGACCAACTGGGTAAAGAAATCTCAGTCCTTGGCTTAAACCTCTAAATTGTATGAAATGAAAAACCTACAATGTGTGTCATGTTTCTGATGTCTTGGAATATGAGATCTTTTATTTTTTGCACAGGAATTTTCTCTCATAGCAAGCAGAGGGACACAGAAAATGTTAACTAAGGCCAGGTAAGTTTCATTGGGCTTCCTTACAATGGTGAGCTACTTCCCCTTCTATAAGGTGACCTGTGCTAATTTAGTCTATATTTTTCTGTCTTTGATTATGCAGAAGACTTTTTGGAGGAATTTCAGTTCTTGCAACTGGAAATATGTCAAATACAGTTACAAAAAAAATCTTAGTGCTCAACGTCTTTTGCACTCTAGTAATTTTAACACTTCAAATTTTATAAACCATTTTTGAGAATTCATAAATCTAATGGTTGACTACTGTTACCTGGCTAATATTTACTTCAGTACAAAATTGCAAACTAAACTGTAAACATATTTGAGACAATATAAATCAGTTATTAATAAAATTGATGGCAGCTGTGCTGCGAAGGGCATTCTTATAAATGGAAAGTTAACCCACATGGTATTATTTGAGAGATAATATATTCACATTTTATGTGAAAACATTTTTTTTTGCTGGAAAGTTGTCAGTATTATATTTATGCCGTTTAGGATATATCAATATTCACTACATTCTAATTTTTGTTTGCGTTTTTTTGTGCGTAAATTTTAATAAATTCTCTGGGGAAAGACCTTTTAAAAATGATTTCAAAAATATTTTTAAATACCCTGCTTTTTCAAACAATGGCAATACCTGAGATAATTTCAGTAGTTGTATTAATTAGTGAACCAAGACATTTGCAACCTCATGGATATGCCAAATATAATGAATATATAATTTGACACCCTCTACCTTTCTTATTTTATTCTGCCTCAGAAAAATCTGATATCTATTGGGCTAGTGTTGCTTATGATCCTGATATAGAAAAATATGCAACTGATAAAAAGACAGTGATAAAATTATGGTTTATTTCTGAAAAATTTATATGTTTAATTCTAGTGAATAATTACATCAAGCAGTTGATGACGACACTAATATCAAAAACTCTTTTTTGTCTAGTTCAAATAGATAAAGTAGTAGTAAGAAAATAAATGAAATTACTCCTCTCAGTTACATATTTCCAGCCAAGATTTTTAAAAAAGTGGAATAAGATTATTTTTCTGCGCTTTATGAAGATCTGAATATATCCTTTGTTGAAATGAACAAATAGAATTTCAAGGCTCTAAACTCAGAAAATTCTACTTAAAGCAACAATGTTAACAATTTATGTTGTAAAAAATGAACTATTATTTGCCTCTAACAAGGAGACACAAATTTGGCATGTATTTGGGTGAATAAAATAATTAATTAGTAAAACCTAGAAGAGAATAAAATACAAAAAATGTTTGGGTTTTCTTTTTCTGCTTGTGTTCATGTCTTTATTTTCACTGCAATAGATCAAGGTCTGGTGCCCTGTGTCCCTCCCTGCTCTCCAGCTGGGGCAGTGGGAGATTCTGGCTGCCCAGCCATGTCCTGATATCTCTCTGGGGAGCCTCTGCAGCTCCAGGGAGCTGCAAGCCCCCAGTACACGACACAGTAGAAAACAAACTAATTGTTTTCTCAGCAAAATTATTTTTATTGCTTCTCTGAACCAGACTTGCCTCAATCTATGTCCTTTCATTCTCATCCCCCCTCCAGGCAATTCTGGGAATAGCCTAACCCTGCTAGTTTGATGACAAACTCCTCTCAAAACTTTCCATTTTCCAGGGAACAAGACCAGAACCCTCAGCCTCTCAGCAGAACTTCAGTTTATTGATGTACAAATGTATTTCCAGGTTTATATTCCCCCCCTGCAATTAAGAATCTTCAAACATTCCCATCCTGAAAGTACAATCCATAGGAAAAAAAACAAACAAACCAGTAACTAAACTACTAACCATTCAAATATGGGCTGTAACAATGCAGAGCTGGTATAGAATGGAAATCAGATTTCATCTGTCACTGGCAGGCAATAATATCTGGAATCCTGGTTTAAAGATCTGTGCCTGACAAAGTTTAAACTCTGTAAATGTACACCAAATTCCTCAATAAATCAATCAAGTAAAAACCTCTAGGGACTTTTTGCTTGTTTGTTTGTTTGTTAAGGGTTTTTTTACTACAGATGTGTCATGGTTTTTACCCCAGACAGAGATGAAACACCACATAGGCACAAGCTCAACCCTACACTCCTCCCCCAACACCCAGGTGAAACTGGGAGGAGAATTGAAGTGAAACTTGAGATAAGAACAGTTTAATAATTGAAAATAAAGTAAAATACAATAATAATGGCATCATCATCATCGTCATCACCATAAAAGAAAAGTCCTAGGTGATGCACAGTGCAATTGCTCATCACTTGCTGACAGAGGCCAGAAACCCCTCACTGAATCCAGACCAGCTGCCTTTCTGGGTAGCTCCCCTGGTTTAATTAACTAGGCCTGATGTTCTGTGGTGTGGAACAGCCCTTTGGCGAGTTTGGGTCACCTGTCCTGGCTGTGCTCCCTCCCAGTTTGGCAGGATTATTTTGGTTTTTTTTGTTTGAGGACCACCTCATAATTAATTGTGTCTGAATGCATTGTTTGTGTTAGGAATGTATTTATCTTAGCATGATCAGGTATTCTTTTTATTCTATTTTCTCTTTGTCTTCTTTTTTTTTTTATTTTTTCTTTATCTTTTTTCCTTTTTCTTTTTTCTCCTTTTCTTTAAGCAGATATGTTTATCGTATTATTTACAGTAACTATACAAGACTATTCTCTTCATTACAGAAGCTGCATTCATACCTCCTGTAAAGCACTCTATCTCTGTCTTTCATTACTCTCAGTTTCTCTGTGAGACCCAAATAAAGCATGAGAGTTATAAGGAATGTAACTGTTTTTGCAATAGACTTTATTTATTGTCTTCTAGAGACAAACACATGTTTATGGAACAGTGGACTGGATGTGCAGTGCCATTCTGCAATCACAATACTCCATATACTAATTTACTCTTCCAGAAGATTAGAATCTTGTCCAGAAGAGTTGTTTGGTTCGGCTTTGTCCTTAAGATTGGATCTAATTTATTTTATTTTCGTTTTGTTTTCCTTTTAAACATATTACAAGAGTTATGGGTTTTGTAGGTTCAGATATTCTCACTTTCCCCTTTCGTTCTCTTCAAAATGAGAGAGAATGAGATTCTTTTCATTTCCATCATGCACAAGTTTTTTTAAGTTTTATCTTTCTTTCTCCCTAGGATTTTAGAGCAAAGATCAACATCTCAAAAATCACTGCAAATTGCTGCATGCTATTGTTGCTTGCTTTAAAAGCTATCTAAAATGGAATCTTACATAATAAAGTTGACAGCTATCATCCGAGTCATCTCTTCCTCTGTTTTAGCACATGTAGTAGAATAATGCTGTGGAAAAAAATTGTAACAAGCCAGTAAGCAATAATGCTCAGAGAATTATAGATGGATTGAACACTAGTGATAAAACCGCTTAGAAGCAGAGAAACTACTGAGACAGAGATAAAGAAGAGGATCCTGCTTCTACAAAAATAAGCTAAAGAGCAGGAGACATATAGATTTATGTTACTGTGCATATTCTTCTTAAAATGGGGTATTTTGTCAATTAAAAAGATTCATGACCAGGACTAAACCAGCTACTTTTGTTGATAATTCACAAAACCAAAATAATTTATCCCCCTCAAATCTATGACTTGTTCAACTCTGCAGGACAAACAAGTATTCACATCTTTTTGTTAGAATAAGAAAATCCAAGTTATCAAAATAGGAACAAGTACAAAATTTGCTCACTAAATGAGTATAAAATTGTCAAATGTTTAATCAAACTGCTTTCCTATAATTCCAGATGAAACAAATAAAATAGGAAAGTCCCAAATAAATAATATGAGAAATAGAAATAAATTCAGTTTGATTTAGAAAAGAAGAATGGATTCTTAGTATTTTCGTATGGAGAACAATTGCTCTTCCTGTTGCAAAATCAAACAGAGGGATAGAGAATTTATACTTTAAAAATCATGTAGGCAGTAAATAAAACCAAATCCTAACGGGGTTCAAACCTAGCAAGGACCTCAGCAAATAGCAAAAGATTATTATAAACCAATTTTCACTGGATTTATGACAGTCCAGGAAAGAACAGGATATAGAAAATGAAATAATAACAAGTTATATATGGTTGAATGTGCAAAAGAGAATAGTAACATGCTAACATGAATAAGAGAGTCTCTGGCAGGGTTAAATGGATAAAAAATGCATAGATACCAGGGCTGTGAGAGTCTATGATACTGCATTGCTCTACTTAAAATGTTCACGAATAATTCAGCCTAGCAAAGACAAGATTCCTGTTGGTTTTTTAACAACAAAAGAGGATATAATACAGAAAGCTGCACTTAAAGAGCAAGACTTTGCTGATGAGCTAAATTAACTTTTGGTAGGCAAGGGATATTTCATTCTAGTGATATCACTCAGTGAAAGTAATTCCTTGGCAAAAAAACTATACGTCTGGATCACTGTATTTTGAAATAGGGCATTAACAATGCCAACTATTATGAAATTTTACATACCCTTATAAAATTGATGTCCCAGAACACGTATCATATTATTGAAATACAATATTTAATCTAACCAAAGTGACTGTCTGACATAAAAATATGTATTGCTCTATTTCAAGCTCCTATTTATGACTCAGCCTAGTTGGACTCAGGGTAAGAACTCAAACCAGTTTGAACTGATATTGTTTTAGAGTGACAATGTATAAAATATTTTACAAGAGAATTTTGAAATTTTTGAAAATTATTGGACAGTAGAGCATCTGATTCCTGATAATGGGTATTTCCCTGGATTCACTTCTACATATAGACATAAAGAAATTTTACCTGTACAAAAGGATTTGTCTTTGCATACTTGGTCCTATTTTTATATATAAGGTACAAAAATACAGTGTTTTACTTTTGCTTCTTCATAGAAGTCAAAGACTTTCTAATAAATAAGTCTTTTTGCATTATGTTCTTTAAATATGCAATGAAAAGGAAGCATACCAGAACATACAACTGATTTTGACTTAACATAATAAAAATTTTCCCATAATTGAACAACATGTTGACTAGCAGTTCAGGAAATTAAGAAATAAATGAAAGATATAGACCACGTATAATATTTTGGTCAGTATGCAGCAGTAACGTTTCAGAATAATTTTATTTCCCTCAGCTGCAGGTGTGAGACTTGTAGGATTTGAGTTCCACCTTGTTATAAGGAAAGGCAGAAAAAAGAACTTCTTTTACCTCCTTAAAATCTGCTGAACAATTAGTTGTTCAAACAGTTGTACTGGCATCATATTGGTGGTTTGCCAAATGTTCATGTACACACTTAAAAAATATCCAGAGACTGAACAATGACAAATTTTTCACTCCTAGGAAAACAACCACCGCAAAAGAGAAAATCAGCAACAGAAAAAGAAAACCAACCCAAAAATTCCAACAAAAACAAAACAACAAAAAAAGAAGGAAAACCTAAGCATTCTTTAAAAATTGTTGTTGTTTCCATGCACTGTAGTAAAATAGTCACATTGTTTAGTGGTTTCTCCAGATACAGTACTACTTTTTAAAGTGTTCAGCCATTTTTTCTTTTAGTTAATTACATATAATGCTCTAAATATAATATATTTTGCTATTGTCTGATGAACAAAAGAAAGAACAATCTCTTTACCTTATGCCTTCACTTCCAAATCAATTTTTTACATGAAATAATTTTTTTTGCCCCGAGAGAAACATTCATTTTTCAGAGACAATATCATGTTGTAAATCTTTTTTCATTTAATGGAAAATCACTACTAAATTTGGGCTTAAGATTTATGAAATAGGTCTTGTGTCCCTGTGATGACTTTCATGAGAGATACAAAAGGCACTGCTACTTAAAATCTCAAGGTATATTCTTAATTCTTCATGGAATTCTTTTGATTTTAGTAGGATTTTAGCAGATGCTATAGTCATATACTGCAAGGCTGTAGTCATACACTGCTGCAAGGCAACAACATGTGTAATTTTTTACTAAAATTTAATCCAGTAGCAGGTGAACTGGAGCTAACTCCTTTAATCTTGCATCTGTCATTGAAATGGTACTTTGCCTATAGCTGTCTGTGTGACCATTTTTCAACATCTCTGCTCCACAAGATGAATTTGTCTGTACTTAATTATTGTGTTCAGAGAGATTTGTATATATGTTGCAATATTTTTTCTTTATTACTCTCATATGCAAATTTTCCTGCTATATTTTAGTGAATTGAAATATTTTCATTGCTTAAATTTAAATAATCATGCTCTAGGTAATAATACAACTATAGGTGGGCTATATACCTGGAGTTGGGCTTAAGGCTAACCAAAAGAAATGAGGAAACAGAATCTAACATGCATAAAGGTCACAATATACAGTAAATTTGGTTGTAACCTGGAGCTGGAGGCCAATGAGAATGTGTAAAAGTGTGTTAGCAAACACATAAAAATAATCCTAAACTGACCCTTTAGGGCTGAAGCAGAAACCAGCAACGTGACATCATGTTCCTCCTGGTGAACGATTCCAGATGCTGACAATTCATCATAACCCTCCCTGCCATGTGAAACTTCAGATCTTAGGGCCAGAGGAGCAGGGGAAGCATGAGCAGAACACCAGGAAAAGGGGTAGAATTAAGAACTAAGAACTAAAATTGTGTAGAACAATTTTAGTTTCATCATTATATTTTTTACATAACTATTAAACCTGGCCTAATAACTATTAGACTCTTGAGATTTCAGTTATAGTAACAATAAATTATTGATTTTATTTATATCCAAGATGTGCTTCTTTTTTTGCCTATAAACAAGATTTTGAGCATAGTGTCCTTCAGGACCTAATTCACTAAATTAAATCTGTTCTAACTACTACTGCTGACCTAGTGGAAACAAGGTAAGTAGAGCACTGCTAATTAGTATAATGATAAGAAGAAAAATCTTACTTAGGGGGAAGAATTTTTGTTTAAGTCTTACATCTGTGCCAGATAAAAGATAGAGTTGTCTTTCTATAGTAAAGTGAGACGTCTAAAAAATCTACATGGAGACTCCTTTCACAGATTCTGCCATAGAGAATAAATCCTATTTGCTACTTTTATGTGCCAAAAAAAGGACAAAAATTATATATGTATGTACTTTTATGAATGTACATACATAACTGATATTAAATTAATAAAAAATGAAACACAGGGTGAAAAAGAAAAATCTTCTAACTCTAGTGGAATACCCTTGTAAGGGAAGCTCACCATGAGATTTATCTTGAGATCTAAGTTACAAAAATTTCTACAATGTAAAATATTTTCAACAGTTTTCACCAACTCTGAGAGAGGAGAGACACAGTAATAATCCAGTGGCTATTTAAGAACCACAGTTCTGAAGTTATATGACACCTACATTCTAAAGAATAAGGTAATGGAAAAGATTAGATATCAGATGGCTCAACAGAATAATGAAAATAATAGTGTCAAAATAAAAGTGAAATAAAAGGTCAATTAAATAAAAATAAAAGGTCAATTAAATCGAACAATTAAAAGACAAAAAACAAAAATAAAACCAAAACCAGATAGTTTTGAATTGTCAATGTTGAACTTCAGCTTTACTAGAACAAACATTCAAATATTTCGTAAGTGGATCCTTCCTGTCTCAGTTTAAAAATGTATATATATATATTCCAAGACCAGGTATATTAGTTAGATCTCAATATTTCTTTGTTAAAAATATGTCTCAGGCATTATTTCTATTCTTTTTAGCATGCTAGACATTTCTTCAATATATGAGAAAATGACCAGAAGAAATTGGAACAAACCACAGTTCTGAGTTCAAAAAAGTCCTTTATTTCTTGATCTACCTACATTTCAAACATTCTGGAGGTTATACTAAAACAGGTGTTCAGGGCATATTTTTGCTTGCTCTGGCAGTATCCATCTTATGGGCATGCACTCTCCAAGAACTGGTTTCTGATCTTATGGGCAGCTTTCAGGAGTGAAGCAGCAAGTGTGTACTAGACTGAGAATATTAAGACAACGATGCCTCAAGGTAAAGCATTTTGTGTTCACTTGCAAAAGAGTATTAACAGAGAGACACACAAAGAACTACTCTAGAGAAGCTGATATGGCAATTTTTTCCTTTTGAGAAAGAAGCCTTTAGTTTCTATGTCCTTCAGCTTCATTTTGTTTAGATTGTACAATAGTACTTTTCAGACCCCCAGGAGTATATTAAGAGTTTATAAAAAGTTTATAAACTTTTTATATTAGATGTTTTCAGCTTTTTTTAGCACAGATTATATAGGTACCTTAGGTCTGTGTGCACATGAAGTTTACAATCCCCATGCTAAAAATAGCTTTGATAACTGATGACCAAACTAGCAAGGAAAAATAAGCCCTCAAAACCAAAATAGTTGCTAAACATGTTATTTTTAACAGTATGAACATCCATTATTGTCATATACATTATGGTTACCCAAGATTGGGATTTATGGTGTAAATCCATGGCTATTCTTTCCAGCTACTCTTTTTCTCTTTATGTAATTTTTTTGACTGCTACGTAGTATAGTACTTCATGGGGTTTTGATCTGCTTCTTTGACCAAGACCAAGACTGATAAGGTTCTGATAAGAACTTTATTTACTGGCATATCTATTTAGATTGTATAGGAAGGGAAAAGGACGGCAACTTAAACTTTTTTTGATAGTGTAGGAATGGAAAGGTCTTTCCTGTGATTTCAAAACAGGCATCTAAATTCTTATTAATGTGAGTAGTGAAATAGCACAAGCCTGGGAAGTTTCCCCAGATACCACTTGGAACAGACTTTTTTCTTCAGCCATTGTTACCAGGCCACTGTTTAAATAATAAAAATTATCAAGACATTATTAATATTTCTACAATAATGATCTTATTCTTATGCTCACTATTCTGTCTCTTTGATAACCTCTTACTGCTAGATTATTGTATTGTACAAGGCAATCTCTATTTCCTTTTCTGTGAGAGTATTATTACATTTCACTTTGGGGTATTTTACGTTTTGTCTGTGCAGCTATATAGAAATTTAAAAATGTGTGTTTCTGTTTTCCTTCAAAGACAAGTGTTTCCACAGCATTTTCAGACAGTAATAATTTGGGTAAAATGCTCCTAAAAATTAATTGAAAAATAATTGCAATAAAGTACTTACCCGAAAATTAACTTGCTGTTCTTTATCCCTTTAAATTGCAATAATCATACAAGTTACTAGTCTTCTATATAACATTATATTTATAATCAAAGAGAAGCATAATGAAAATTATATAATCACAATCTAATCACAAATTTATCTACTAGATTCCAAATTTTTAGTTTATTCTTTTACTTTGACTTGTCTTGCTTTTCTCCATGCATTATAAAGTATCAATGTATGTGTAGAGGCACATTGCTTTTTGCATGTAGAACTAGCACATGGATGATGATAATTTTCAAAGAATTAAGCTTTCATCTGCAGAGGCGTTAATAATTACTTATCAAATTGGGAAGATTCCATCAAAGTCATGGAACAGAAAAGAAGACCTTGCCTTTCATACTTTGTCCTTTTAATATATGTATTTAATATTAAAATATATGTTACATTTTCCACATGAACACAGATTTAAAATAATATCAGGTTAGGACTGAAGTTTAACAAAACTTAAGAAAATCTGATTTGCTGCAAACTTAAAGCTTCAATTGATGCCTTTCCTGGTCTTAAAAAATTGCTAGGCAGACATGGTTAAGGGATAAGGGGCTTTTACCCTGGTATTTTAATAAAGATCCTGATTGGTGCACCATTTTACCAGGGTGGGATGTGCCGCAATGCACATGCAATAGATCGTATATGCAACTAACAGAACTTACAAATTAGCATATCTAGGAAGGATTCCCCAAAGGGAGGCCTGGATGAATGGTGTGATATTCCCCCATCCACGGAATTCCTCCCTGGATGGCCAAATATGTAGTTTAAAGGATACGTTCTAGAGAGGGCCTTGGTCTCCCTCTGGCCTCCTACTTCACCTTTAGGATGTTTGGTCTCCTGGCCTAACAGAATACTAGGACTACGCTAAATTATCAGACTTAGGGAACTACAACTATGCATGCTAAGAATACTGAGAATACACAAAATTTATATAAAAGAAAAGGCAAAAAATCATCTTGGCATCACAATGAGGCCAAAACTAAATAGTTAATGTGTTAGAAGTAAGATATTTTGGGATTAATTTTTAAAGACATATTCAGGTTTTATATAACTAAAGCAGAAATTGGATAAAATTCAAAGTTACAGTCCAGAAAATTATCACAATTGTCATTTTATTTGTAATGTACTCAAACTCTATACTTTTTACTTTTTCTTCTCTGGGCATGCATATGTGCTTCTGTTTTTGTACATATATGAAAATCTTAATCATTACACTATTGTGTATTTTGAAATTTATTTCATGGCTATACTGCACCTACATATTTCCCCTTAGGATATTCTTATATCAGACACTGAAATTATGATTTCTGCAAATCTAGATTAAGTTATGTAGAGCCTAAAAAAGTACAGTCTCATTTACAATGCTTCTTGTCTCTACACTATTGTATCTATACAATATGTCTAGTAGTTCTCCCAGTTTCTGAACTGAAATGTGAATTGTGCAGGGAGGGTTTCTGTAGCCTTCAACTTATGACATAAAATGACCCCACACTGTCAATTGCCACCTAATAAGGCAAAGTTGCTTGTAAGGAATCACTGCTGAAGACAAAGGTTTAAAATAGTTACTGTGAGATAGCTTTTATTTTTTAATATGAACTTCGTGGGAGTATTCTGTATAGGTTGCTACAGGAAATGACAATAATTTATTTTTCTCAGCTGTTGATGATTCTACCTAGAATAACATGCATGGCTTAAGTCACTTGGTCAGATTTAACAGATGAATTCCTGAGTATGAGAAGCAGATAATTACTGTTTTGGAATAGCTTGACTCTGTCACTGGCTAATTTTGATCCAAATAGACATTCTTTTTATTAAAAAAAAAAAAAAGAGGGAAAAAAGGAAAAAAAAGAGTCTCTGTTTCTCACAGTTTAATAATTTTTCATTTCTATAATAGCTCACCAAATAACATACTGAATCATGTAACTTATCATCATCTGTGATAAAAGGCAATCATAAATAAACTTAGCGTCTCAGTCATTATAAATACATAGTAATTTGCTGTGATTTGCAGCTATCGTAGACTTGTTAAATTTTAATGAGTTATAACAATACCACCTTGATTTTTTATTCGGGGACAGAACAGAAGAATTCCCTGTGACTTTCATCATAGATAAGACTGGAAAATTATCTGCTAATTTTGGTCAAAAACAAATGAAAAAAAGTCTCAGTTTATACTTACCTGCTTCAGATCTTTACAGAGGAAACATCCAAGATTTGAAAACTGCAGAGAAGGATTTGTTTTACAATTGTGTCTCCTTAACAAATAAAAGAATTATTATATTCTTAGGAGAAATTCTGCTTGGACCAACTTTATAAAATTTGGTCCAATCATCAAAATGACACAATTTGTTTTCTTTTGCAGAATTATGTTAGTGTTTACCTTTTTTTTGTCATTTAAGAGCTTGAAGATAATATGATTTTGTGGCATGCTCTCTGCTGAAAACAGAGCACTTGTCATTGGCTGGAAACAGGGCATTGAGTATAAAATTCACATTTAGTAATTCCTTCTAAATTAAATTAATTCCACTGAGCAGCAGCTAGGTGGGTTTCCCCTGCTACTAATTCTGTAAAACCTATCATCTTTTGGTATTGCACCTTTAGGTAGGAGTATTATCTGTATCCCAGATTAGTTACAGTTAATATCTATGAGACTATATGCAAATGTCTAGTGAAAAGAAACCCACAGAAGAAAAGATGGCAACGTAATTGGTAAATGAGACAAGTGAAAGCATGAATACAGAGAAAGGCAACAATTAAGTAGAAGTAAAAAATGAGGGAGAAGTAAAAGAGTTCAGGAACTCTGTACCTCAGTAGCCAGTGTGAGGGTTAAGAGTTAACTAACACATGGCATAAGGCTGCATCATATTCATATGTCAGGTTTTAACATATACACTGTATGCCAGTGAGCTCTTCCTGTGCATTATATTTATATAAGAATGTTTGTGGCTCTTGAATATTCCAGTTATATTATATTCCATTATCCTGGTTATATTAATAGCAAACAATTCAGTTGCATCCTCATTTAGCTTTCAGATATAATGAAGTGGTAATAGACCTTCCTAGCTATGAGAACATTTGAGTTTCTATGTCTAATTACAATTTTTTGAACCGTAGTTATGAAAATCTAATAATTGTGACAATAGTCTTCTGGAAATTATATTATAGAAGAACAAAATGCAGGCAATTTAATGTTCATCAAATTCAGCCTCCTCATGCATAACTTAGTCACATTTATTTGTGCACCACAGGGTATAACTCCAAAAAGGAAAGCCAGACTCAGAATGTGCTTCACAAAAAGATGTTGTTCCCTTGGCAACTAATATGGTACTAAGTGTTCCGACAGGTAGCAGATCTCACAACATTGAAACACATCGTTCTTATTGCAGGAAATGTATGCAATCCAAAATCCCATACTAAAAGAGAATATAGTAGATATTCCTTTGTATTTCATCCCAAAATGCTTGTCACCTATATAAAGTTGTCTTCCATTTCTCTTCTCCTCTGTAAATTAATGATTGATTTTTTTTCCCCCAATATATTGTTTTACCTAGTGTATCAGTCTTTTCCTCCAATTATTTCTTCCAGTCTCAAATTCTCTTTCCAAGGTTCTTGTTCCCTGTTTCCCACATGCATCTCAATTTCTTTGTCTTTTCATCTGAGATGAGAGGCTTCTTAGGAAAATCTTTTCCTTTCAATTTCACTTGCCTTCCATTGCCCTTCCAATAATCTTTAATTGAGGCTGAAGAGGCTTTTTCAGCATCAGCATTTGATCTGGGATCACAAGGGCCAGCTGGGACTATTTTGTTGTGCCCTATATGTTGTAAGAATCTGACAATGTTTGATGACCACTCTGAGCTTGGAACTTGATCTCGGTGAGACACTCTGGCTCAAAGTGATTATTGGAAAACAGGACAAAAGAAATATAATACAAAGAATTCTGTGAATGGAAAAATTTAATGGGCCTACCAGTGGAGAAACTCAACAGAAATATGGAGAAAATATATACTTTAGGACACATATATTCTGCAATTGTAGTCAGTGGTACAAACAAAGACTAAGAATAGAGCCAGGCAGTAAGGTGGATCTCTTTTTGATACTGACAGAATTTTTTTATGTTTCTGTGGCTTGGTTTAGTCTGGGATAGAGTTCATATTCTTAGCAGCTGGTACACTGCAGTACTTTATATTGTGTGAGGATAATTTTGATAGCACATTGATGTTTTGATTGTTGCTAACTAGTGCTTAACCTAAGTTAAGGATTTGGCATTTTTCCAAGTTTTGCCACTAAGGAAGGGCAAAGCTGGGAGGAGGCATAGCTAAGACAGCTGACCTGAACTGATCAAAAAGATATTCATATAACATTTGTAAACTCATACAAATTTTTGGGTTAGAACCTTAAAAATCGTCTAGTTCCAATCCCCCCTGTTACAGGCAGGAATAGCTACCACTACACCAGGCTACTCAAAGCCCCATCCAGCCTGGCTTTAATCACCTCCAGGAACAGGGGTATCCACAAATTCTCTGGGCTACTTGTTCCAGTGAATCACCACCCTCACAGTGAAGAATTTTCTCTTAATATCGAAACTCGATTTCTTTCAGTTTAAAGTCATTATCCCTTATGTTATTACTGCACTGCCTTGTCATTTATTTTTCACCTTTTCTTATCTTTTTTTACATAGTATTTAAAATGTTGCAGGTTTTATTTTTTACTTGGCATTTTGATACATCAAACTTTGATATTTAAGGAAACATTTTAACATAAAATACCTTACATTTTGTTCAGTGTTTAATGTCTTTTTCAGAAACACACCCGCACAAAAACATCCAGAAACATCTTAAATTGACTTATTTTAACCTTCGCCTTTGGTTTAGGATTAACAGTTTTAATTAAAATACTAGCTATTTAGTGCAGGATACCTTTCTGACTCAAAGACAAGGCCAAGATCCTTTTGATCTTTCATATTTTTTGGCTGAAGATCAAATGTCTATTTTCTTCAATACAGATAAGATTACATTGTCATAAATAAACATAATGGAAACATTTAGGATAAGCAGTGTGATCATTGTAGGTTTTCCTTAGAGTTTAATAAAATTTAGTTAATATTTTCTATTTGTATAGTCATATACTCAGTTTCTCTTTCATTAGACAAAACTAGAAGCTAGGGATTAACGTGCTGTGAGAAACAAGCAAAATTTTTATTTTTCCAACTTTATCAGTGTCCTGATGCTTCCGTAATGTTACCAATGAATGAACAAATGGAGTTTTAAGATAATGTCTTCTTGAAAAACATATCTTTTGCAGCTTTCTGCACAATAGAAAACATTGGATAGCAGCTTGAAATCCCAAAATATTGGAGTTTCTCACCCTTCTATTAAATTGTTTTTTTGAAATGGAATTTTCCACTTGAAACAGATCATCTCCCTTGACCTTCTGGCAATGCTCTTTGAAATTCAGCCCAGGATACAACTGGCCCTCTTGACCACATGAGCAGTGCTTACTCAGGTGCAGCTTTTTTTTTCCATCAGGACCCCCAGATCTTTTTCCTCAGATCTGGGCTTTCCAGGAGGTGAGCCTCCGGCCTGTGCTGGTGCATGGAGTTACTCTTACTCAGGTGCAGGACCCTGCATTTCTCTTTATTTTTCTCCCCATCTCTCCGGCCTGTCCAGGTCCTTCTGAAGGGCTGCACAGCACTCAGGGGGATCAGCCCAAAGCTTCTCCCAGCTTGGTGTCATCCACGAACTTGCTGAGGAGGCATCTGGACCTTCATCAAGACATTGATAAGTTAAACAGTGCTGGTCCCAGTATTGAACCTTGGGGGACACCACCAGTGATAGGTCTCCAACTAGACCCTGTGACACTGATTACGACCCTCTGGAATCTGCCGTTCAGTCAGTTCTCAATCCACCTTGCTGTCCTCCCATCCAGTCTGTATGTAAAGAGGTTTAATAGTGGCTACTGTATGAACTGTTATTGGTCTTAGAAAGTATTCTGCTCTATAACTTTTCTTTCTAATACACATTTTTTAAAATAGAAACAAGAGATTAAAGAATATGGAGCTAGACTTTTCAGTGGCATTTAATAACATAAGAGGCCATGGCCACAAACCAAAATGGAAGGAATTCACTTTGAACAGGAAAAAGCACCCTTCTATTGAGAACACTGGAAAAATGTTCCCCAGAGACTCTGTGAAGTTTCCACCTTGAAGACATTCAAAAGCCACCTGGAGATAGTCCTGGACAACCTGCTCTATGTGACCTTAATTCAGCAGGGGAACTGACTAGATGACCGCCTGAAATCCCTTCCAATTTGAGCGACTTTGTAATTCTGTGAATTAAGGAAGAGATAAATTCTACCAAGGTTTAAAAACTTTTGGAATTAACAGTAAAAATCACAGGTAGTTACTACAACACATTAGAAACTATATTTGTAATTTGTTTCCATTCAATTTTTCATTTCTTTTTTTTAAAAAAGAAATTACACAGACCATTATCAGGAGCGCAGTGGAGTATTCTCTTGCAAGCCTTGGAATGAAGGTAATTCAGCCTGAAGATTTTAAGTAAAGTCTCAGAGCTTATAGTTTTATGGCATTCCTTTTGCTATCATATTGCTATATTATGGATTAAACATATAACTACACTTCTTTTAGAAATGTGTCCACTGGTCATGAAAGCTATAAAGACAGTTAAATCATATTCGCTGATTCTAACTGACAACTGACATGGTGATTGAAGCAACTTCTATTCTGATTAAACTGAGGGTTTAGAAAATCTCTAAAGAATTCAGAAGGATTGGAAGCCAACAAAATAATAAGTTGAGGGACTTCAAGTTTATAAACCCTTTTCAATGTCACCACTATTCTTTTTAAACTGGAACTGACTAAAACAGTAGTATCACGTTCCACTCTGGGGAATTGCAGGGGGTTCTTTTAAAATGGATGATCTAGGGCAGAATTAAGCCAAATGAGGAAAATATTGTATCTGAGAACCATTTATTGGTAATGAAAAGGGTGTTGCCCTGCTAAAAAAGAACAGAAATGGCAGAAAAGAAGTGTAGTGGGGCTAATGCTGGCCAAATGCCAGCGCACCCACTAGAAGTATTTAGTCACTTTCTGCTGCAAGATGGGGATTAAGAGGAAAGCAAAGCAGGCTCAAACTTCAAAGAGTAAAAAGGGTATAAAAAAACTTTATGAACAGAGTTAAAAGAAAAAATAATAAGAAAATTAGAATAAACATTCAGAATATTTCTTCTCCCCCTATACCTTTTTTCTTCCCCACTGACAATGTGAAGAGACAAAACCTGGGACTTTCAGTCAGTTTATCACCTCTAAAATAGGCTTTTTTCAGTTCTCTTAGGAAAAGGAGTCTCTCTTGCCATGTCATGGAGACTTCTCCCCATGAAAACAGTTCCCTCATGGCTTCAATGTCACAGCAAATCAGCCACCCAGATCACAGTGTGAAAGTCCCACCCATGCCTTGCAGCTTTCTCACAGCTTCTTTCATGGGCCATATCAATTTATGGGGTATTATTTTAAGGATGAGTTGTTCTAGCATAAAAGTAAAAGTTCTCTTTATTCATCTCTGGGAAACAAAGGCTTTCTTCTTCTATTCCTGGGGTAAGGTTTCTCATCTCTCTCATTTCTCTCTGTTGAAGCTACTTTAAAATCTGCTTACTTCATCACTGGTGCTTCTGCTCACGGCTGTGGCTAGAACGCTACACACTCCAATGCATTCCATGAGTTACAGAAAAAAAAAGTCTGATGTATCAATTATACCTTCACCATAGCCTTACAAGAAAATTTCAGCCCAAGACTAAGGCATCTTCTCTCTCTCTTCCCATCTGGGATTTGACTCCTTCTTTATGACCTTGGTGCCTCTGTGTTGTTTTCTCTACGTATCTTCACTAAAGGTGAAGAAGAGCTTGACGTCTCCAAGTTTAGTCTGTGCATTGAAAGAGTTCCTATCTCGCCCGGGCCTGCGGATGGCCACGTGGGCTCTGCCGGGCAGCGGCTGAAGCTGTTTATGGTGGAGGAATTTTCGGCGGCCGTGCTGGGGGGTGGCTAGGATCTCAGCAGCCAGTCTAGGACTCAGCAGCAGCACTCCATAGGCTGATGGCTTCCCCTCCCCCTGCCCAGCGGTTCCTAGTGAAACTCAGCAGCAGCAGAATCTTGGCTGAGCCATGCCGTGCCCAGCCTCATCCCAAGGTGGAGCAGGTCCTGGCCCAGCCAGTTACCTGTTCAAAGGCCAGAAGCAAGAGAGAACTTTCCAGGGTTTGTTCATTTTTACATGTGTCGTCACAGAGGAATGTTCAGCTTTTATAAGTGGTTTAACCAGGTGTCAATCTTCAAAACTAGCCAGCTAATTGGGTCCCCACAAAGAACTACTTCCACAAATCGTGCACTCCCTCTCCAACTGAAAACCAAACCTATGTTAAACCACAACAAAGAGGAAGGAAAAGGAAAAAGAATGAGGACAGAGAGAGAGAGAGAGAGGAGAGGAGACAGAGAGGAAAAGCGGGCATTACCACCAGAAGGCTGGGATTGCCATCAATGTCCAAGCAGCACGGCATGTGTGCACAGCTCCACAGTGATGGGTGGCCGGACATGTGGTGAGTGGGTGCTTGGGCAGAAGGGGCAGGGCCCTGGACAGGGTCATGGCAGGGATTGCCATGGCCAGCTGGATCAGCAAAGCAGGGTGGAAAGCAGGTGGTTCAGGCAGGAATGACATAGGCAGGGA
This sequence comes from Cinnycerthia olivascens, assembly GCA_035048155.1. Taxonomy (NCBI): domain Eukaryota; kingdom Metazoa; phylum Chordata; class Aves; order Passeriformes; family Certhiidae; genus Cinnycerthia; species Cinnycerthia olivascens. The sequence continues at coordinate 51,818,585 of JAWWMU010000180.1, forward strand.
CAGAGCAGGTAGGACATCAGACAGGAATGCAGGGAGGCAGGAAAGGCAATGGCTGGAGCAGGCAAGGGAGATGAAGTGGTAGGGCAGGACACAAGCCAGGAGGTCAGCAGGTGTCCAGACACCAAGTGGGAGAGCGAGCGAGTGAGCAAGGGCAAGAAAAAACAACTTGCAGAGAGGGCAAAGCAAAAAGCAGGCTAAAGCCTCACTGTTTGTGACACAATTACTTTTTATAACCCCTGGCTCCTCCCAAGATCTGCTCGCTGACAGGAGACCATTGGCATAGTCGAACATCCAACTGTAGTCCATTTGTGGAGACCTTTTGCCACCTGATTGAACCTTTCTAAAGGTCACAGTGTTTTCAGTGGTCTCCTCCCAACTGCCTATCGTGTGAAATGGCTGTCAGGTAAAGTCTCACTAGAGACAGACCTCTCCTCCATCTTCTCCAAGCTGCCTCCTGCAAGTAGCACTTGTGCAGTTTCTCCACCACATACCTCTGGTAATTTTGAACAGTTGAGATAGAAATCAAGATTAAATTGGGTTCCCACAAACAGATAAAATTAGTCCATTTTGAGGTTTGCTTCCCCCCACCCCCCACC